>CM055200.1:22974300-22981800 GCA_029224185.1 Karalla daura | reverse complement strand
CGCTGCACTCATTAGTGCGGCTCTGACCTTATTTCCCGAGTGGATGACATTTAATATCAACACGCTATTTCTGTATGGAGCCCAATTTAACTGCACAGGCCTCAATAAAACAGGCAGGATTCAGCAGCTCAGCAAGCCCGACTCCACACACACACACACACACAGACAGAGGGGGAAATGACTGCTGAATGTAAATGAAGTGGTGTGTATGCGGGTGTGTATCTTGAGCTCATCGAGTCGTTCTGCGTGAGAATAAGCGTTGTGTAGCGGCTCTGCTGGCAGCCTGCAGGCGTCTCCTCTGCTGCTCTATTTCAGGAAACACAAACAAATGGAAGATCTGCTCAACGCCTCGTCTGCTCTGGCTGCAGCCTCCACATACCTGCTGTCTGCTGGAGCATGTGGAGCGCACGTATGACCACACACACACACACACACACACACCCAGGCCTGCTCATCAGTCAGGCTGTGAGGGCCGAGGAGCAGGCCGGGACGCTCAGCTCCTAAATTAGAGGCGGCGAGGGCTGCCAGCGAGGCCGGCCTCGGTTACAGCCGTATTTATAGGGAGGCTGGGACCTCAGCGCTGGGGCCGCGGCAGCTGAGGACCATCACTCACACGCCTGTCCCCCACACGCGTGTCCGCATGTGAGAGGAGGAGACGTGTGAGGAGGCTCTGCTCTGCTTCCGGCTGGAATCTGGAGTGGAATGAGGAATGAGGTTCAGTGGAATTCCAATCAGTCTAGATATAAATAATGTATTGAATCACATAGATCGCTTTGGTTGAAGGACAGGCGAGGTGGAGCGTTCTTCCATTTAATATAATGGTTTGTTCTGTAACATTCATTATTGGGTGAAGATGGGTTGTTGTCACGTAATATGACGGGATATTTAGGAGCTGTCCAGTGTTAGAAGTAACTATCGACTCTGATTCCTGATTCTGATTCTCAGAATATAAAACACAAATCATATGAAATGAAATACACAGTGATAGTCTACTAGTTGATTGTACTTGACTGTAAGTCTACTAGTGTGTATGTGTTTGTGTGTGTGTGTGTGTGTGTGTGTGTGTGTGTGTGTGTGTGTGAAGTGGTAAAATGAATCTTTCTTACAAACACTTCACTGTCTGCTTGCTTGTTTCACTATGTGTACACACTTGGATGAACACAAATAACACTTCTGCTCCTGTGAGCGTGTGTGTGTGTGTACAAGTGCGTGCGTGTGTGTGTGTGTGTGTGTGTGAGAGAGAGAGGGAGAGAGAGAGAGTGTGAGACAGTGTGTCGACACTCTCTACAGGAGAATTCAGCTACGCCAAAACACCATACACACACTCAAACAAACACACACACACACACACTTTCACACATGCACAGAGACACACACACGCACACACACACACACACACACAGCTCATCACATGAAAGGAGGAGCAGCTGATTCCAGGACGACAGTGTGTCTGGATGTGGGCTAATGGGTGAGCGGCTCGGAGCTGTGTATTATTTATTGAGTGTGTGAGACACATGATAGAGCGCGTGATCTTACACACTACACGTCCACTGTAGGAGCCTCACAGGAAATGTGTGTGTGTGTGTGTGTGTGCGTGTGTGTGTGTGTTATGCAACCCCTGCAAGGTCAAGAGGAGGAGACGCAGCAGGCGAAAACATTTACAGTAAACAGAGGCAGCTGATTAATAGGCGAGTAGCTCCCTGGTAGAGGAGGCTCCTCAGACCTGCAGGAGAACACTGCTCCTCATGCTCCTCATGCTCCTCAGGCTCCTCAGACAGCACACACACCCTGCAGCGCCTTCCAGTGAACACAGGATACACCATAAACACGTTACATACGTGTTCACAGATGGTTTGTGGAGTGGATCACTGATTAGACTCAACAGTCACATGTTGTGCTGTCTCTGTTTGCCACGTCCATACGTTTGATCCAGAGGCAAACACACGAAATGTGAAATCGTGTTTAATGTGAGTGTGTGTGTGTGTGTGTGTGTGTGTGTTTAATGTGATGAATCTTAATGGCTCTGACACAAGAGAGAAATGAGTCTCGACACATTCTGAAACTGAAAGAAACAGAACCTGGAAAACAACATACACGAGGTCCATCAAAGTCGCTGCTTCTTGTAGTTAAGGGACTGTTTTCACGTCTTTCACTTCTTTCTGGATGAGCGTCTCACTTCTGTGCAGATGTTTTCCTCTTCTATCAGTTTATGGCGTGAGATCATCTGATCTCAGAGATTCTTCAGCTTTCCCCTTCATTGGCTCTTTGGCTGAAGCTACACACAGAAGCTACATAGCAACACTGTTTTAATCAGAAATGTCAGTACAGCACCTTAGCAATCCTGTTGTAGCTGTGGGACTATTATGGTCCATTTCTGAACAGATATGGCACCCTTTAACACTTATCTGGCAACCACTGATTGCCACCAACACTATGACCATGTAACCTTACATCACTAACAGAGGAGCAACTTTCTCTGAACCAAGAAGTCTTGATATCGACATATACTTTTTCGTTTCAGGTCTCTTTTCATCTTGATTCCTTCTCCTGGTATCTTCAGAGAAGACAGGAAGTCTGAAGTTGCTTCAGGATGACGACCTGAAGACATCTCCAGGACCAGAACACCTTGCTGGAGCTGCCTCCCCAGTCAGAACCACCTGAAAATACAAAGAGAAATAAAATACATGAGATGAATAATGAGATGAATGAGTGAAATAAGGTTCTCATCAATATTAGAATGTGAGTGTGAGCTGTGTGAATGTCTCGTGTTGGAGCATCACACACCTGGCCGGGCCGGCGTCAGTCTGCCTCGCTTCCTCTGCCGCTCTGTCTGTGCTGGGAGCGGCACAGCGGCATTCCCGGAGCGGCTGCGTGTAGTTCCTGGAGCAGCTGGCCTCCACCCTTCCTGCCGGTGGAGGACGGACGCAGCACGTCCCATTGTTGTGGGACACGTCCAGCCTCACATCCTGAGAGCCGCGTCCGCTTCACGTCTGCGGATGAAATACGTGTGGAGGTCGACAGGTCGGAGTGAAGCACGGGCTCACGCTCCCAGATGGGAACAATAAGACGGCTCTCTTTGATGTGCAGCGCGGCTTTACCTCCAGACGGAGCGTTGAACGTGCTCAGTCCTCTGAGAGTCTGGAGCAGAACAGCTCAGAGTTTACAGGACAACTCAGAGTCAGTCCAAAAGGTGTCTTCAACACCTTTATCCTCCTATCCTCCTCCTATTTGAGCTTTATCAACAATGTTAGATTTCTATTATTTCTAATACTGTTTTTTACTCAACTATCTCTACTGTGTTGTCCCCTTTGCTGCTGTATCACTTGAAATTTTTGAGAGAAATAAAGTGTTAAAATATTAATCACAGGAAGTTGAAACGTGTTTTGTGTTTCTGAGAGATTAAACACATCGAGATTATTGTTGTTTTGAAAGTGAAATAGTGAAATATTTTAAGACGTGCAGAACGAAAAGAACAACTTTCATGTGTATGCAGATGTTTTTCTTTATCTTCAGCCAGTTTTTGATTGAAGATCATCTCATTCTGTGGAAAAAGAGAAAGTCTGAAGAGGACTTTCTCTGCGTTTGGAGCGAGTCTTCCTTGTTTCTTCTCACTGTCGCCCTCTACTGGTCACATATCTCATGGCTCCCTCCTCCTCCTCCTCCTCCTCCTCCTCCTCCTCCTCCTCCTCCTCCAGCTGCACAACAACTCCGGCACATCTGGAGCCCAGAGCTTCTCCCCTTGATGTGCACACACACCCTACGTCTTATTGATTGTAAACCATGGACATTCTTGGATGGAGAAGAGAAGAAGCCTGTTTCATGTTTTATTACAACTGATTTATTTGTATAAAAGTGCAGACAATCTTTAAATACAAGTTATAAATAGCAAATAAATACATAAACCAAAAGAATCTGAGGTCAGTTCTGTCCTGTTGAGTTCAGCAGAGCTCTCATATGTACATGTGACGAGGATCAAACGGTCGCTCAGAGTTTGATCAGGATCCTGTTGGTGCTGCCGGGCCCTCAGCAGAAGGGCAGCTTGTCGGGGCCCTGGCCCCCCAGCCAGTCCTCGTCCAGCTCCCCCAGGATCTCCTGCAGGGACAGCTCAGGCAGCGGAGCGTGCTCCACACCGGGCCCGGTCCAGGACTCCTCCAACTGGGAGTACTGGGGGGGGCTGCCCTCCAGCCCTGTGTCCCAGTAGCCGGAGTCGGGGGTGTCCGGGGTGGAGGAGGAGGAGCAGGGCCTGTAGCTGTGCTGCTCCCCTGCTCCTGCAGGGTGCAGGCTGTAGGAGGAGCTGCAGCTGTAGCTGGGGGGCTGGGGGCCCCACAGGGAGGGGGTGGCGGGGGTGTAGGGCCCAGCTGGGGACCAGAAGTCCCTCATGGGGGGGGGTGGAGCTGCTGGGACCCTGCTGCAGCCCGAACATGGGGTGTCCAAAGTTCTCCTCCGGGATGGTGTACGCAGGGCGACGGGGGGTGTAGTAGCAGGACTCCTCCACCTCCTCCTTCACCTGGGCGGGGTAGGCTGGGGGGGGTGGCCGCAGCACCGGGCCTCTGGGAGGGGGGGGCACGTCCTGCACGGGGCCCTCGCTCTGCCACAGAGCCTTCTTGGGTCCTTTGCACTTGAGGGTTCGAGCTCTTCTGTTCTGGAACCAGACCTGAGAGGAAGGAGAGAGAGGGCAGAAGATAAAGACGACGCTCAGCAGCACTGATCAACCTCTGGAGTAGAGGATGGGGAGGGGGGGGCAGATGGGGGGGGGGGGGGGTCCGGGGTCTATCTGTCCCCCTCAAACAAGATCCTGATAAAAGCAGCTTGTGTCATCTTCAGAGATACTGACTCGCTTTGACAGAGTGATAGCGCTATCTGCGTTCTGTGCAGGATGCATTTGAAAACAGAGGCTTTCTGCGATAACAAAGAGCTGGTCCTCACAGCGCGCCTGCAGCACACACCTGTGGGCCAGGTGAGCCAGCTCACCACCAGAAACACCTCCAGAGAGGGCAAACATGTCTGAAACACGTCAGATCTGAAGATTTCACAGTCCGCTCCATCAGATTCTGCACATCTACAGTATGGCTGTGATCTGAAACCATTTCAGTCTCTGTATTCTATGATCATTTATTCCCATTTCTTTGAGCAGTGTTGTGTCCCTGTGAATGCTGCTCCTCTGAGAGGCCGAGCGTACCTGGATGCGGGACTCGGGCAGCCCGGTGCTCTGGGACAGACTCTCCCTGAGGCTGATGCCGGGGTACGGGTCGGTCTCGAAGGTGGCTCGAAGCAGCTCCACGTGTTCTTTGGAGAAGCTGGTCCTCTTCCTGCGGCTGGTGCTGCGGGAGGAGGAGGAGGAGGAAGAGGAGGAGGAGGAGGAGCTGGAGGCCAGAGGCCGGACGTTGTCTGAGGAGGAAGAGGAGACACATGTCAGATCCCTGGAGCTTCGTCTTGTTTCTGCTCTGATCCTGCAGAGTTCAGCTACTCCATCATCCATGTTCTGAGGATCACAGATGCTGAGGTTCAGTGACACCTCAGCTTCACTGGTGGCAAAATCTAATTTCTATGCAATAAAATTCAAGTTTGAAATCCAAGGAAATATTCAGTTTTCACAGGTTCTACTCTGATGATTCAACTGTAATCCAGTAGAAAGATGAAGAGCCTTCGCCAGTTAAACCAGTCCACATGCACTGTGTTCATCTATATCAATTATTACGTGTTTAACATTACAACATAATCTTAATCAAAGACTTCACAACTGAATTCAAGAAATCGTGTCAAGTGAATCATCATCTTGATGCCTGGACAGATAGTTTCACAAGAACCTTTGTCCTCACGTCTAGTATTTTGTCTTGTTTTAAACACGTCTTTTTTCAGTGTAACGCATCACATTTTATGATTAGCTCTGCTGGTCCCAGTTCATTCTAAACAGTCTGTCCAGTAAAGAGCTGCAGCCTGGAGCTCGACCTGAACTCCTGCAGACCGAGGAGCAAAGACGTGGCTGCAGGTTGTGAGTAGCTTCAGTGTTAGAAGGTAACAGAGGTTGAGAGGTGCTTCTTACCGGTGCTGGGGTCCTTCCACATGTCTGCAGAGGTGTGAGTGGATGTGGGCTCAGAGCAGAGAGAGGCTGGGTCCTGCCTGGGGCTGAGGCTGTGACTGCTCTCAGGCCAGGTTGCTTTTATATTGATCACCTGGAGCTCAGAAGGCCATGGTGAGGGCTGCTCAGGGCTGGGCTGGGGTGTCGCTCTCCTTTGAGGGTGGGTGATTAACAGAGGACCCCCCCCCCGCCCCCCCCACACCCCCCCAACACACACTCACACACATGCCCCATCAGAGTGGTGCCAAGGTTAATGGCAAATATGAGCCTCAGCAGAAAGACAAAGGAAAGTGTCAGTGATTGTCGGCTCATCGATACCACTTAACTCCAGATGGCTGCCATGTGATTGTTTGTCTTTTTATGATGCAACGTGTTAAATCAAAGACTTAAATGACTTAAGATTATTCTACGTCACCACTTTTCTTCTTTGCTTCTGCATTCACAGTTTTAAAGGTGTGTTAGTTTGTTCTGCTTCTCAGCAGGTTTGTTCTTGTTTCCTGGGTTTGTTTTCATGACACCAATGCTCTTCAAGGTGAAAGCAAAATTCCAAAACTTGTTTTTTCTTTGATTTAACTTAACTTTATTGCTGTTAATATTTCATGGCTGCACTTTCATGCACAAATGTTCTAAAATGTGAAAGTCACAAAAGCAAAACTTATCTTATTCAACTGCAACTTTGCAGCTCAAAGTGTCTTGATATTCCACGGCTGCACTTTTATGCTAATGAGTGGAATCTGATTGGAGCCAAACACAAACAGACTGCTTGACACTGATGATCAACCAACAATAGTGTTAAAGAAAATGTTTAACTCAGAATGCAAAGTGGTGGTGGGAGCTGAAGCCGATCAGCGGGCTGTTAGCATGCAGAGCGGGCTAATGACCCTGTGATGAATTGCACCCTCACACAGCTGCTCATGACAGTGGCTGGGTGGCGCGGAGTGAGGCCAAGCTCGTCAGGCTGTGTGAACACGCGCAGGCTTGTACGAGCTTCCTCAGCTTTGCATCAAGTCTGCCTGATGTACTGCAGAGACAGGTTTAAATGAACTACCTGGTATAACTGTGCATGTTGTGGTCATTCGCATACAGTGTTGACCTCTGACCTGCGGGTTGTGTTTAATGTTTTGCAGCATCGGCTTCATGTCAGCCCGGTAGAGCTCACATAGAGAATCTAAAGTCAAACAGTGCAAAGGGGCAAAGTGCAGAAGCTTCAGCAGCTTCACTGTATTTGTGGGCGTATTAGAGAAGTTATCTAACACAACAAAACAAGCCAAGACCGTTCTGTTTTATCTTTATCAGGAACAACTTGCAGAATCAATGTCTCCCTGTGAGGAGACGGCTCCTGAACGTCCCACCAACTCTCTCTGAGCTTTATCCAAATCCTATCAGACGTAACGTGCAACACCCAGGACTCTGTGGCAGCT
>CM055200.1:22951800-22969300 GCA_029224185.1 Karalla daura | reverse complement strand
ATATTTTGTGTCAATTTAAACTTTTCTCAGATGTTTAAAGACACAAGTTCATGATTCTAGGCCGGCATCCTTGAAGGAGGGAACCAGGCTCCATCTGTAACTTCCCTTCAGTGGCTTCAGAATCACAGACAAACAAAGATCTGATCTTCTGTGAACAGGAACGTTTCCTCAGATGTTGTTTGACTGCTCTGAGCTCATTAAACACACCAGGAGCCAGCGGTCCATGACGTGAATACGAGCTGACACTCAACATCTGCTCGCTCCACTTTGTTTTCTCCTTCTCCTTCCTCCTTCTTCCTCTTCCTCTCCTTCTCCTGCAGCAACAAGGGCATCAGCAGCCCGAGCACGCGCTGCCTCTGGTTCCTGCAGACCTTCCTGTTCGGCTTCGCCTCCCTCGGCCTCCTCCTCAGGTACGACCCCGAGCGCCCCAAGCTCCACTGATGCCAGGGAGCAGTGGACGAGCCAGCAGATCAACAGCCTCCTGGAGCCTCCTCCTCCTCCTCCTCCTCCTCCTCCTCCTCCTCCTCCTCCTCCTCCTCCCCCTGAAACGACACACTCAGGTGGAGGAAGGTGCCTGAGCCTCTTCTTCTTCACTCTGTGAAACACTGTGATGTGGAAACACAGGAAGAAACTCTACACTACGCATTCCCTCAGCTCAGTCATTCCACGGTTTTTAATAACTAATCATAGAGAATAATCTAAGTAAAGGTGCAGACGAAGGGAAAAGCTTGAATAATGAGGGAGATGTGTGTGAAATCACGTTGTGCTGTGGCTGTGTTTACTCTGGGATGTGTTCTCAGCTGCTCTGAGGAGCAGAGCAGGAGCAGCTGGAGCTGCAGATGGTTCCACAGCTCCAGCCTCAGCAGGTCTACGACGTGAAGACGAGGAGCGCTGCCTGCGCAGCTCCTCCTCGGAGCCGCTGCCTGCGCAGCTCCTCCTCGGAGCCGCTGCCTGCGCAGCTCCTCCTCGGAGCCGCTGCCTGCGCAGCTCCTCCTCGGAGCCGCTGCCTGCGCAGCTCCTCCTCGGAGCTGCTCACCTCAAGTGCTTTGGCTTTCACTTCTTAAACTGTGGAAGATTTTTACAATGACTGGAAAATAAAGTGTGACTTATGACCTGCAGCTGTGTGAGACACTCTGTGTGTGTGTGTGTGTGTGTGTGTGTGTGTGTGTGTGTGTGTGTGTGTGTGTGAGATATAATGAGAGTGAGAGAGACACTGTGTGTAACACTGTGCATTTATCTGTGTGTGCGTGTGTAAATGTGTCACCGCTGTATGTGTGGCCCTGTGACAGTGTGTGTGTGTGTGTGCGTGTGTGTGTGTGTGTGTGTGTGTGTGTGTGTGTGTGTGTGTGGGAGGCAGCCGGGGTCAGCGTGTCCTCTGCTGATCGTCTTAAGAGCATTAGCCGTCTTAGCGAGCCGGTCTCCGCTCCACCTCCAGCCGCTCAGACCTCCTCCCTGGTCGTCCGGCCTCACTTTTACTCTCCTCACGTTTCCTGAGCAGCCTCAGCAGATCCGCTCACGTTCTGCGAGCTGTTCTGTGAGCTGTGCTGCGTCTGTCTGCAGCTCTGCTGAAGCTTTGACCCCGTCAGGTGTGTCAGCTGCACCTGGCTGCCTGGTGTCCACGCCAGCTTACCTTCATTTAACTCCACACAATAACACAAACCATCAAGTTCATGGAACTGAATCATTCCAAGTATAACAAGTGAACTGCCTCACTTTGCTTCTTTTGCTTCTTTTTATTGTTATTTTCCAGAACAGTGACTTCAGTGACTCTACCATCTCAGACAGTAGAAACACAGAAATATATACAAGACATGCACACACACACATACACACACGCACGCATGCACACACACACATACACGTACAAATATAAATATATATATATATATTTATATATATATATATGGAAACTAAACTGAGGACAGGTGATTCCCTATATATATCTATATATCTATATATCTATCTATATATATATATATATATATATATATATATATATATATATAGATAGGGAATCACCTGTCCTCAGTTTAGTATCATCAGGGGTTTAACCGCTCTTAGTCCGACCCATCACCTAGGAGCACTTTGTCATGTGAGACCCACTACAGCTCCTAGGATCACTGAGGCAGTGTTCTTCAGTGCTGGTCCTCTAGGGAACACTGTCCTGATGCTGCAGATGTTTCCTTCTCCAACACTGAAAGGATCAGCCAATCATCAAGCTCTGCAGAACCTGATGAGGAGGCTGCACCTGAACCAGCTGTGTTGGAGCAGGAAGCATCTGAAACATGCAGGACAGTGTTCAGAGAGGAACACTGTAGAGGAACACTGCCTGAAGGTCCTCAAACCCCTCCACCACGATAAGGTGGCGGCTAACGGAGGGGGCCATTATGATTTCTTTCTGGGGGCCAATTTAGAAAAAGATCATAATAGAACAGCTCAACAACATGTCCACTATATGAAATGCATCATTTGTTAGAAGCAGCATCTTCTCTTTTGACATTATAAGAAATGTTTTGGTTTTTTTTGGTTGTTCTTTTTGGGGGAAAACCGGAGTACCCGGAGAAAACCCTCTGACAGGAACAACTTACAACCTCTGGTCAGAAATTATCGACATCTGGAACTTTCTCTCTGTGAAGCTGCAGCTCCTCAAACCTGGAGCCTCGTCAAAGACGTAAATCTTAATTGATCTCTTTCAAGGTTTTCTGCTTCAGGCTCCTTCTAGTGATTTCTTCTGCTCTTCTCTCCGTTGTGACTAAATGGAGCGTGCTGTGGAGCATTTCATAAAGAAGATGTTCTGAGCTGTCCTCTTTCAGGAACGTTCTACCTTGTTCCTGTTGCAGAGCATCATTGTACTCCCTCAACTCATGACGGTCTGAAGTCATGGAATCATAACTGTCATGCATGGAAAGGCTTTATTGATTTATAATGTAATATAAATATGATATATATATGTATATATAGACACACACATATGCTGTATATACTTTTGTGTGTGGAAAGGGGACAAATAACTATTTTTTTTGTCTTTGGACAATGGGAGAAACCGGAGCACCCGGAGAAAACCCACACTGACACAGGTGCAACTTGTAATCTTAATATATATATGTATATGTATGTGTGTGTGTGTGTGTGTGTGTGTGTGTGTGCATGTATATATATATATGAGGTGAACCACCGAAAACAGAGAAGACATAAGGCATTAATATTAGTAGAGACCATCATTTGATTATAGTTGTATAGTTATGTAGTATAGTAGGAGTAGTTTTGTTGTTTTTTGTTGTTTTTTGTTTTTGTTTTTTGTTTTTTGTTTTTTGTTTTTGTTTTTTGTTTTTTTTTTTGTTTTTTTTGTTTTTTTTTGTTTTTTTTATATTTTGGGGGGGGGGTTAGGGTTGGGGTTAGGTTTTTTTGTATTTTTTTTTATTTTTTAATTTTTATTTTTTATTTTTTTTATTTTTTATTTTTTTTTATTTTTTTTTATATTTGGGGGGTTGGTTAGGGTGAGGGGTGAGGGGTAAGGGGTAAGGGGTAAGGGGTAAGGGGTAAGGGTGAGGGGTGGGGGTGAGGGTAAGGGGTAAGGGTGAGGGTAAGGGTGAGGGGTGAGGGGTAAGGGTGAAGGGTAAGGGTGAGGGTGAGGGGTAAGGGGTAAGGGTGAGGGGTAAGGGTGAAGGGTAAGGGTGAGGGTGAGGGGTAAGGGGTAAGGGTGAGGGGTAAGGGTGAAGGGTAAGGGTGAGGGTGAGGGGTAAGGGTGAGGGGTAAGGGTGAGGGGTAAGGGGTAAGGGTGAGGGTAAGGGGTAAGGGGTAAGGGTAAAGGTGAGGGGTCAGGGTCAGGGGTCAGGGGTCAGGGTAGGGGTCAGGGACCAGTTAGTCCCTTTCAGTCCATTTGACTGTAGAAGTCTTTTTCCGAGCCCTAGTCCGAGGCTGTTCTGCGGTGAGGCTCTTCAGCTCTTGGACCTCGGCCTGCAGAGCGTCTTCACGCTGCTTCAGGCTCTCGGCCTCTTGAGTCGCCGTTTTATATTTTCTCTTGAAGTCGTCTCGTTCTTGCTCCAGGTTGGTGCATCCCAGCAGAGCTTGTTGTAGGGATTCTGACAAGTTGGTGTAATTGTCTTTTAAGACTGTGAATTGTGTCTTAAACCGTCCGAGCTTCTGCAAGGCTGCTTGCATGGACTCCTCTCTCTCCTGGAGCTGGGTCTTCACCTCCTGCAGCTCTTCTTCTAGGGCCTGATTGGTTCGGCTGGCAGACTCGTTCTGCTGTGTCACCACAAGATGCTCTAGAGTTGTGGCCTCAAATTTGGATTCTAAGACTTGTGGTTGTTGCTGGAGCTGAGTCACTAGCTGCAGTAGAGCCTCAGCTGTTTGCTGCTTCTCCTCGTACTGCTCTGCTAGCAGAGTGTAGCTGGACTGGGAGGCTCTGTGATCCTCCTCCAGAAGGCTGAGTCTCTGCAAGGCTCCTTGCAGAGACTCAGCCTCTTGTCTCATGGTCTGCTCTCTGTCCTGCAGCTCCAGCTTCACCTCCTCTAGCTCTCTTTCTAAGGTTTGGATTGTTTGGCTGTTAACCTGGTTTTCTAGAGTCATGGCCTGATATTTAGACTCAGAGTTGTCGCGTTGTGTCTCCACGTCTTTGAGTTTCTGTGAAACTTGAAGCAGAGACTGGTCTTTATGTCTCACGACTTCTTCAAGTGCCTGAATTTCTTTTTCTAAGGTTTTAATTTTATCGTGGTTAACCTGGTTTTCTTGAGTCATGTCAGAATTTCTAGACTCAGAGTTGTTGTGCTTTTGCTCCATGTTGTGGAGTTTCTGTGAAACTTGAAGCAGAGCCTGGTGTTTATGTATGATGGCTTCTTCTTTATCATGCAGCTTTTCCTCAAGCACCTGAATTTCCTTTTCTAAGATCTTAATTTTGACGTAGCTACTCTGGTTTTCTTTTGCCATGTCATTGTTTTCAGACTCCGGGTTGTCACGCTCTCGCTCCATGTCTCTGAGCTTCTGTGAAACTTGAAGCAGAGACTGGTCTTTCTGTCTCAAGGCTTCTTCTCTGTCTTGAAGCTTTTCCTCAAGGGCCTGAACTTGTTTTTCTAAGGTTTGGATCGTGTCGCTGTTAACCTGGTTTTCTAGAGTCATGGCCTGATATTTAGACTCAGAGTTGTCACGTTCTTGTTGGGTGTTTTGGAGCTTCTGTGAAACTTGAAGCAGAGACTGGTCTTTTCGTCTCAAGGCTTCTTCTCCATCATGAAGCTTTTCCTCAAGCGCCTGTATTTCTTTTTCCAGAGCCTGAATTCTTTTGTTGTTAACCTGGTTTTCTTTTGCCAATTCGTTATATTTAGACGTAGAGTTGTGGCGTTCTTGCTCCACGTTGCGGAGCTCCTGAACCTGTTTTTCCAGGGCCTGAACTTTCCCCTGTGCTGACTTGTTTTCTGCAGCCATGGCAATGTATTGTAACTCAAAGACTTTGCGCTTGTCCCTTTTATTCTTTCGCTCCTGCCAAAGTATTTGGTTCAACTCATCTTGCTCCATCTTTTTGAGCAGTGACAGGAGCATCTTCTCCCTTATTTCTAGCAGGTCTCTTGCCTTGTCCTCGTTCTGTCTGCGGAGCTCTTCGTTTTCTTTGCTCAGAGACTCGTTTTTGCGGTGCAGGTCGTCACAGTTCCTCTGTAACTCTCTCTTCTTGGCCTGCAGGATGCCAATATGTCCTTTCTGGGACTGGGTCTGGTAGTTTAAGGCCTCGTTCTCATGCTGTAACATTCTCTTGCTCTTGTTTTTGGAGTAATAGACCTTGGCGTTGAGCTTCTCCATACCTCTGCGTAGCTCAGCGTTCTGTCTGAGGAGCTCAGTGATTTCTAGGCTGAGCTCTTGGTTGTTTTCACCCAGATTACTGAGAGTGTCTTGTTGCACCTCCTGACTCATTTCTGTTGAGTTGTTTGTCAGTGTTGTGTTGTTCATACGACTGTGTGTCTAAACTAACGGGTGTACTAGTTAGTTAGTTAACAGTGAAGGATGCTATCTAAGCTAGCTGTTCAGGGTCTACTCTGCTACTACCTACCTACCTACTCTCACCACGTGCTGCAGGGCAACAGCTCCACACGCTGACCTCTGCCTCCTTATACAGCTCAGGTCTGGAATGGAATGTTGGAGATCCAAGCAGCGTGTGTGTGAGGGGGCGGGGCCTTGGAGGCTCAGTCTCTGGCTTTGTGACATCATCACGTCTGTTTGTTTTTGAATGTCACAGTTTCTCCCAGTGTGCTCCTTCCTCCTGCACCTCCTGAGGCCCACAGTGACCTCCTTGCTCCTCCTGGTGTTCAGGACAAGCTTCCTGTCTGAACAATGACATTCTGCATCATTATCATGATTATTAATATGGTGATGCAGAGTTTTATCTTCACTCCAGCATCAGAAATGAAGAAATCTGTGGTCAGTTCTGGGTGGAGATGGCAGGAGGACAACTAGAGGAGATGTGTTTGAGTCAAATAAAGTGATAAAAACAAGAAATGAGAAACTGTATGTGTGTAAAAACAGAAGCAGCAGTGGTGAAGGGACTTGAGACCTCCTGAGTTCAGCAGTGTCTGATAGTGTGGGAAGGAGCAGCTGGAGCTGGACCTGCAGCTGGAGCTTCTGGAACATCAGCTCTGCAGACGCCTTCATCCAAAGTCTGGTCCAGCTCTCTGTGTCCTCTCAGACTGAGACTGTCCAGCTGAACTTCTCTGTGTCCTCTGAGACTGAGACTGTCCAGCTGAACTTCTCTGTGTCCTCTCAGACTGAGACTCTGTCCAGCTGAACTTCTCTGTGTCCTCTCAGACTGAGACTGTCCAGCTGAACTTCTCTGTGTCCTCTCAGACTGAGACTGTCCAGCTGAACTTTTTTAGTTGTATGTGTTATTCGTTTATAAACTGAGTGAACTGCGTCCTGTTGTAATCTGTTTCTGGCAGGAGAAAACACGTTTAATGATAAATGATAATGATGTGAGCTGTGCTGCGTGAAGCTTTGACCCCGCTGTGACCCCGTCAGGTGTGTCAGCTGCACCTGGCTGCCTGGTGTCCACGCCAGCTTACCTTCATTTAACTCCACACAATAACACAAACCATCAAGTTCATGGAACTGAATCATTCCAAGTATAACAAGTGAACTGTAAGAATTAAAAGTGGAAAAGATGAAGATGCTTAGTCCTAAGGTGCTACATGGATAATAGAGTAATGAATGGTTTGATCTGATGTGTAATCTTCACCTTTAGCTCAGGTTCAGGAGACACGAGGACAACAGGTTGTAGAACAGATCTTTGCTTCTTTTTATTGTTATTTTCCAGAACAGTGACTTCAGTGACTCTACCATCTCAGACAGTAGAAACACAGAAATATATACAAGAGTTTAAAAACAGAACCGATTTGAAAAATACATCTTTAGTGCCGGTGGATTCGTCTGAGTTCAGCCTGCGTCTACACTGCATGGTGGTCTCACACACACACACACACACACACACACACGCACACACACACACACACACACACACACTGATGATAGGAGCTAAACCCTCGTCCTGAAGCAGCCTAGATGCCGGTACCAGGACGAGAGCAGCAGGAAGCAACGAGGAGAAATCTGAGAGTAGTCGTGCTAGAATCTCAAGGCTTTTCTGTTTATACGAAGGTCTGCTCAACAGCCACTGTCTCACTGGCTTCCTATCACAGTTTAACAGCTGCTGCTCTGAGTTTTCTACCATCATGAGTAACGTTTACGTCCATGTTGCTGTTGTTGTCTTGTTGTTGTTGTTTACTTGTCGTGTTGTTGTGATCACCGGTCCAGCCAGGTGATAGAAGGATAGCGCTCGCTCAGCGTCCTGCGCAGCTGAGCACTCTGTGTCTTATCCCTGGTCTCCACCACACACTCCACCTGTTCACACACACACACACACACACACACACACACACACACACACACACACACACACACACACACACACACACACACACAGACATGCACAGTTAGAGCAGCGAGCAAGCGCCAGCTGATGATGTAATGTCCTGTTGTTTTTAGCACAGGTAACAGCAGACATATGCAGAGATAGATGTAAAGGAAAGTTTGGATGTTGCTTCATGGTAGAACAAGCAGAGCAATCGAATCAAGAACAGTAAAGAATTCACAGTCTCCAGATATGAACTAACACCTATCTCAGTGCTGACTTCCTGTTTTTCTGACTTTGCTCTGGTTCGTCCTGAAGGCTCAGAGCTCCAGCAGGGAGACTGAGGAGCGGACTGAAGAGAGAGAGCTACGGAGGTGGACGGGTGAGGGTCCTACCTTCGCCTTGAACAGCTCTGACTTGTCACTTTGTCTCCGATGGCAGACGTCCAACAACCTGGAGAGAAGAGAGAGCTACAGTCCCTGGAGGAGAGAGAGAGTGTCTGTGTGTGTGTGTGTGTGTGCGTGTCCCACCTGACGTCTTCCCTGGACAGGACGTCCAGCAGCTTGGCCATGTCCCCGGGCCACTCACCGAGCTGCACCGAGAACTTACTGACCCGCTCGTCCAGCACCAGAGCTCGCTCCACACACTGACGGACCAGCTCCAGCTCCATGTTAGCACTGCTGACCACCACAGCCACCCTGCACACACACACACACACACACACACACACACACACACACACACACACACACATGTTAGCACTGCTGACCACCACAGCCACCCTGCACACACACACACACACACACACACACACACACACACACACACACACACACACACACACATGTTAGCACTGCTGACCACCACAGCCACCCTGCACACACACACACACACACACACACACACACACACATGTTAGCACAGCTGACCACCACAGCCACCCTGCACACACACACACACACACACGTTAGCACTGCTGACCACCACAGCCACCCTGCACACACACACACACACACATGTGAGCACTGCTGACCACCACAGCCACCCTGCACACACACACACACACACACACACACACACACACACACACACACACACACACACACACACACACACATGTTAGCACAGCTGACCACCACAGCCACCCTGCACACACACACACACACACACACACACACACACACACACACACACACACACACACACACACACACACATACTCATTTTTCCTCTCTGAACCTGTCTATACATTGTATCCATATCACATCATGTCCATTCTGGACACCTGTACTGTAATCACCTGTAATTCTGTTTGTCTATCCTTTGTCATGTACTATATTTAGACCGTTTAGTTTATATCATATTTATATTTCATAGTTTCTCATTCTACTGCATAGTTTATATTCTCTTTCCTTCATTGTACCTTTTACTAATTTATACTGCACACGTTTGCACTTTCTGCTTTTTGCACTTGTGGTTGGATGCCAAACTGCGTTTCTTCACTCTTATCTGTGCCATGACATCATCGTGACATCATCAGCAGTGACATAAAGTTCAATCTAATCCGGTAAATAACGGTCTCCCCGCAGGCCCGGCTCAGGTTATAACACATTCAGATCAATTTGATTGTTGCTTTTCTCGACTCTCAAAGGCGCTTATCAGCGGCTCTGACCCACTTTTTGCCTCTCAGCTCGGGCAGCTGTCCAGCCAAGATGGCGGCCAGGCCCATGGCGCCCTCCGTGTCCACTGTGGAGCGCTCAAACTCCTGGAAGCGCAGCATGGCCACCAGGCAGTCCTCCTCACTGGGGGGGGGGGGGGGGGGGGGGCAGAGAAGAGCTTCAGTTAGCCTCTATATCATGAAACACACTGGAACCCAGAGTGATGGATGTTGCCCATCGATGACTCGAACAACTTCAAAGACTTATAGTCTCGTCCAGGAGTTTATGACCTCTACACCTGAGGGTTTCACTTGGTTCTCAAGGCTTGAAGCTCTTGTTTGACTCCTTTTTTAAGTGTGCAGCGTGCAGATGTGCCTGGGCACGTACAGAGGGTACGTGTGTGTGTGTGGGGGGGGGGGGGGGGGGGGGGGGACTGGAAAAAGTTTTTGAGATTAATTTCAGATTCACTAACTAAATATTAAAGTTACAGGAGGTTTGACTGCTAATGTGGGTATGTGTGTGCAGAAGTGTGTAGGTGTGTGTGTGTGCATGTGTGTGTGTGTGTGTGTAGGTGTGTGTGCGTGCATGTGTGTGTGTGTGTGTGTGTAGGTGTGTGTGTGCGTGCATGTGTGCATGTGTGTGTGTATGTGTGTGTGTGTAGGTGTGTGTGTGTGTGTGCGCGTGTGTGTGTGTGTGTGTGTGTGCGTGTGTGTGTGTGTGCGCGTCTGTGTGTGTAGGTTTTGTATGTGTGTGTGTATGTGTGTGTGTAGGTGTGTGTAGGTGTGTGTGTGTATGCGTGTGTGTGTGTGTGTGTGTGTGCGCGTCTGTGTGTGTAGGTTTGTATGTGTGTGTGTATGTGTGTGTGTGTGTGTGTGTGTGTGTGTGTGTGTGTGTGTGCGCGTCTGTGTGTGTAGGTTTGTATGTGTGTATGTGTGTGTGTGTAGGTGTGTGTAGGTGTGTGTAGGTGTGTGTGTGTGTGTGTGTGTGTGTGTGTGTGTGTGTGTGTGTGTGTGTGTGTGTGTGTGTGTGTGTGTGTGTGTGTGCGCGGTCTGTGTGTGTAGGTTTGTATGTGTGTGTGTAGGTGTGTGTAGGTGTGTGTAGGTGTGTGTGTGTATGCGTGTGTGTGTGTGTGTGTGTGTGCGCGTCTGTGTGTGTAGGTTTGTATGTGTGTGTGTATGTGTGTGTGTGTGTGTGTGTGTGTGTGTGTGTGTGTGTGTGTGTGTGCGCGTCTGTGTGTGTAGGTTTGTATGTGTGTATGTGTGTGTGTGTAGGTGTGTGTAGGTGTGTGTAGGTGTGTGTGTGTGTGTGTGTGTGTGTGTGTGTGTGTGTGTGTGTGTGTGTGTGTGTGTGTGTGCGCGTCTGTGTGTGTAGGTTTGTATGTGTGTGTGTAGGTGTGTGTAGGTGTGTGTGTGTGTGTGTGTGTGTGTGTGTGTGTGTGTGTGTGTGTGCCGCCCCTGCCTGACAGTGATGACTCTGTCCACCAGTTTCTTGGCCAGCTGGAAGGTGTTGACGCCCAGCGATCGCTCCATCAGGTCTGAGGACAAACACAACATCACCACGCTCAGCTGAAGAGTGAGGAGGACGAAGATGAAGATGATGAAGATGATGAATCACCTCCGTAGAGCTTCTTGTTGGGGTTGCTGTGCATGTCTTTGACTGGACTGTCAGTTTTCAGAGACTGAAGCAGCAGAGGGAAACCTTCCGGCTCGATGCCCTGTTAGAAACAGAACCGACCAGATAGATGATAACAATAATAATCATAATAACAATAATAATAGTGATAGTACTTCTCAGTGCCATAATGCCATTACACTCTGTTAAATACAGTCATCTGAGTCTGAATCTGAATGAACTACAAGACAGAGAATGTAAAACAAACAAATATTTAAACAGTCTGAGATGAGAGCAAGTGGAGTTCAATCAGGTAAAGTGGTTTCTGAAAGCATTTGGATGTTTCTACGTGTTGTCCCTGGACCTGGCTCTTGTTCCCAGAGCGTTACAGCGGTTCAACGTGTCTACGTTCAGAGTGAAGGAGCAGCCAAACATCCCTCAGATGTGACAGTGACGGAGCCTGATCTGTCTGGGATCACAGGCTGAGTGATGCTGCCTTCAGGCACAGATGATGGAGATCACTGCTGGCAGACAATTAGACTGATCCTCTCATCGTTCACCGGGATATTTACATGTCTGAACTGGAACTGAGACTGACTTGAAAAAGTACCCGAGAGGCGAGAAGGAACCTCATCTCTGCAATCAAAAGCACAGAACCACAGGAAACGTGACCTATGCCTGTAGATTCAGACGCTTCGTGTGGATGTGGATGACAGGGTGGACTCACTATGACGAGGATCTGTGAGTTGAGGTGTTTGATGGCTGCAGCTGTTCCAGCCAGCAGGCCGAACTGCCCGGCTGCAGGGATCACCACCGCGTCCAGTTTGGACACCTGCTCGTAGATCTCCATCCCCACAGTTCCCAGTCCGGCCAGGTAGGAGGAGCTCTCATCTCTTCAGGAAAGACAGAGAACATCAGAGAGGACAGCTGAGAGGCTTCTCTCTATCCCCAACAGGATGGAGAATCGAGGTAAAGGTCAGATCTCAGATCATGGTGAACATCAGTTCCAGCTAACAGATCCACAGAGGAAGAACGTGAGGATGAAAACAACAGTGTTGTTAGTGGTTTCTCTGAGGAGCATCATCATCATGTGTGTGTGTGTGTGTGTGTGTGTGTGTGTGCGTGCAGCACTGACTCCTCCAGGTACAGGTATCCGTTCTCTGCAGCCAGGTGGCGTGCGTGGCTCTGGGAGTCGTGTCCGGTGCTGCCGTAGGAGATGACCATGGCGCCGTAGTCGCGGTAGATGCGGAGGCGCGGCGAGGAGCAGCAGGACGGCATGATGACGAACACCGGCACCTTCAGCTCCACCGCGTGGTGGGCCACCGCCATGGAGAAGTTACAGTCACAGGCCACGATGACGCCCTTCCTCTGCTGCTCCTGGAGGGACGAGGAGGAGGGAGGAGGAGGAGGAGGGAGGAGGAGGAGCCGGACACCTGTGAGGCTGCTCAGGTAAACTGCTGCCTGACCATGACTTCCCCTCCCCTGCTGAACAGTTCAGCTTCTCAGCGTGTTCTGTATACCTCATCACAAGGCTCTCTGACTATGAGATGCTGTGACGCGTACCTGGGTGAGGGAGGTGAGCAGGTACAGGACTCCTCTCTCCTTCACGGAGCCAGTGTAGTGCAGGTGCTCCTTCTTCAGGTAGATCTCCATCCCGTACTGTTTGGACAGTCTGGAGTACTGCACACAGAGGGTTAGAGTAGAACATGTTCCTCTACTGCTTTATTTTTCTTTTCACCTTTTTTATCTGACACTCTGTGTTAGCTGAATGGAGGTAAACTCTAAGCTGTCCTCTCTACAAACTCTCTCAGATTAGAATGTGAATGTCTAGAGCTGCTTGTCTTATCTACAGCTCTGAACATTTAGAGTTAGTAGTTCACGTTGTTATGCATTACGAACTGACTGGTCCTGGTTTCTATTCTAAAATTCACAGCTTTAGTTTGTGTCAGATGTGAGCAGAGCCTCTGTCTCAGAGGTCAGAGGTCAGAGGTCAGGCATAGGGCTGGGGAACAAATCTGAGAATCGATTGACATCCGATTCTCCTTCTGGTTCAGAAGGATATGTCAAATGATAACCAAGCCTAGTCGGAGGTCAGAGGTCCTTGGTCAGGGTCAGGATCAGAGGCCAGGGGTCAGAGGTCAGGGGTCAGAGGTCAGGGTCAGAGGTCAGGGGTCATGCTGTACCGTGCAGGGCGTCTTCTGGATCCCGCTCTGGATCCTGAAGGCGGCGGCGCTGATGTCCTCGAACCGCAGGTACTGAGGCCTGGGCACGGCCCTGAACTCGCTGACCCGCCGGGTCTTGGGGGGGTCCATGAGCTGGATCTCGGGCGCCCCCCCCACCCTGGTCTCGTACACCCTCACGTCTCCATTCAGCAGCTCCTCCTCCCCAAAGTCCTTCAGCCGCTCCGGCTCGATGAGGGTGGGCCGGCGGCCGGCGGCTCCGTTACTGAGGGGGCCACACTTGTAGGAGCAGCCGGGGGGGGACGGACCCAGACGCAGCTCCTCCCTGAGACACAGACAGAGACACAGACAGAGTCAGGACAGGAGACAGACACACAGACACAGACAGGACAGGAGACAGAGACACAGACAGGGTCAGAGACAGGACAGAGTCAGGACAGGAGACAAAGACACAGACAGAGACACAGACACAGACAGAGTCAGGACAGGAGACAGACACACAGACAGAGTCAGAGACAGGACAGAGTCAGGACAGGAGACAAAGACACAGACAGAGACACAGACAGGACAGAGTCAGGACAGGAGACAAAGACACAGACAGAGACACAGACACAGACAGAGTCAGGACAGGAGACAGACACACAGACAGGACACAGACAGACAGAGTCAGGACAGGAGACAGACACACAGACAGAGACAGAGACAGAGACAGAGTCAGAGACAGTTGGACGAGCTCAGCCTCTGCAGAGCGACTGAGTCAGAGGAAGCTGGAAGTGTTTCACAGACGTTGCTGATCCTCAGCGTCTGTTTCTAAAACATCAACACAATTATTTGACAATTTATTTGATTTCGCACCTTGTTTGAGACCAACATCTCATCAGATTTGTTTGGATATTTTTTTGTTTTTTCCACCACACAATGAGTCTAATGCAGAGCTGCCATATAAAGTTTGACCTACTTGTCTTTATTGTACATTGAATACTGTGTAATAGAGCAGTGGTGTAAGAGAACACAGCAGACCTGATGTTTACGTTGTGTTGTACGAGCTGAATTTTTCATTCTGCCCGAGAGAAACAAGTTCAGAAAAGAGGAATAAAATGAAAAGTGAAGTAAGACTTGCAAAGAGAACACTGAGAGTCTCAGTACACAAGTGTAAATGGAAAAACCAGCGGAAGCTAGACCTGCAGAACCACACACACACACACACACACACATACACACACACACACATACACATGCACACACACACACACACACATACACACACACACACATACACACACACACACACACACACACACACACATACACACACACACACACACAGAGTGAGAGAGACAGAGAGAGAGAGACCTCCAGTGAACTCAAATTATCCACATTAAACTCCTGCATGAAGAAACCCTACATACATAGAATCATAATCTAGATATACACACACACACACACACACACACACACTTCCTCCCATATCTGCTGGGTCTGTAGCTTGACCTGGTTTGGGATTGAGACTCGGTGGTTTGTGTGAGCAGGTAGTTCAGCCTCTAACTCAGCACCAACACAATAACAGGATTAAACTCTGTGCAGATTAACACCGTCACTTAGCCATTAAATCAGATGACTAAGGGTTAACGTAGTTAGAAATGTTGTGATTGGACTTAATCTGACCGATTAAGGTGTGTGTGTGTGTGTGTGTGTGTGTGTGTGTGTGTGTGTGTGTGTGTGTGTGTGTGTGTGTGAATCTGCTGCATCATGAGGAACCTGAGGGATTCAACATGAGTTTAATTGTGATAAAGTTTGGAAACAAGCAGCAACATTTGGCCGAACTGTGTTTATCTCTGTGTCTGAGTCTGTCAAACTAATTCAGGAAAGAAAAACTGTTTCACTTTCACATAATAAAACATGCAGCAGCATCAAAATAACTGAAGTACAAGGTACCAATTCTGAACTATCCTTGGTCAAATTTTGCGGAAACTATGGAAATCTGAAAGTAAACATTTAGCTCAAGAAAGAAAGTTACCAGATTAAAATACTGGAATAATTCTGACAGTGGACACAGCTGTTTTCCAGCTGTTTTCCAGCTGTTTTCCAGAACAGGAACATGAAGAGGAAGGTAAATGTTCCGCTGATTCGAGATGCTGTAACACAGAGCTGCCACCAGGTGGAGCACTTCTCTCACCAAATGCGCCTGAACATCCTGCTCTATATTATCTATATCTGAGTGATGGGCCTTTAGAAGCGCTGTGACCTTTCACCTCCAGGTCCCTCCCTACTCCTCCTCTCCTCTCCTCTCCTCTCCTCTCCTCTCCTCTCCTCTCCTCTCCTCTCCTCTCCTCTCCTCTCCTCTCCTCTCCTCTCCTCTCCTCTCCTCTCCTCTCTCCTCCTCTCCTCTCCTCTCCTCCTCTCCTCTCCTCTCCTCCTCTCCTCTACTCTCCAGGCCGAGGTTCAAACACAAAAACATCAAAGGGCAGAAAGAGCAACACAGAAAACCTGCCCGTCTTTCTCAGAGGAGGAGGAGGAGGAGGAGGAGGGGATGAAGAGCTGCCAAGCTACAAAAAACAACCGCTTTTATTTCAAAATGCTACAAAACCAAAAAAATAAAATGAAATAAAAAGTGAGGATGAAACGTAAAGGAGCAGCGGAGCTCTGCAGCTTTTCATCTCTGATCGTCGGCTTCTCGTTCGTCTGAAGACTAAACACAAAGTTCCTGATTCTCCCTCCAAAACCGCAGATAATCAATAGATAATCAATAGATAATCAAGGGTGTGTTCAGGTGACTGATAGATAGATAGATAGATAGATAGATAGATAGATAGATAGATAGATAGATAGATAGATAGATAGATAGATAGATAGATAGATAGATAGATAGATAGTCAGACGAGGTGTGACCTGTGACCTGAGCTCACCCAGGCCTCTCTGCCAGCAGCAGCACAGCGTTATCTCACCATGTTTCCGTCTTCCTAAATTACCTCGGGACAAGAAGGAGGACGAGGTAGAGGACGAGGCGGAGGAGTAGATCAACCATGGTTTGGAAGGATGGCAGTGGAAGGGAGGAGGAGGAGGAGGAGGAGGAGGAGGAGGAGGAGGAGAGGGAGGAGGAGGGGGTGGTATCTGTCGAGGACATGGATGGAGCTGGAATCAGTTTTGGGAGATCTGAGTGGAGACAGGAGGTTGGACTGGGGTCAGGAGGTGGATTTTGTAGAGTCAGTGGTTGAGCTGGTTTCCTGTTGGTAATGCAATGAAGAGGAGGAGAAAGAAGAGCTGGGAGATCTGAGGGTGAAGGAGGTGGATGAGGAAGGGGAATAGAAGCTGTGGTGGTGGGAGGGGTCTCTGGATCTGTCTCTATGGAGCTGAGAGGGTCTGGAGGAGAAGGTAGGTCTGGAGGAGGTAGGTCTGGAGGAGGTAGGTCTGGAGGAGGAGGTAGGTCTGGAGGAGGTAGGTCTGGAGGAGGAGGTAGGTCTGGAGGAGGTAGGTCTGGAGGAGGAGGTAGGTCTGGAGGGTCGGTGGAGTCAGGTGTTGCAGGCTCCCACCTTTGCCAGAACGGGTCATTCTCCTCGCAGTCCTTGATCGCAGGTTTGGGGGAGTAGAGTCGCTCCAGCCGCTCGCTCAGGTAGCTGGAGTAGAACAACTGGGCGGCGAAGTTCATCCTGCTGCAGCTCCAACACTCCTCCAACCTCCCTGTGCCCGGTCCCTGTCCGGCTGCTGCCCTCCACCCGGGGATAAGAGACAGTGAGAGGAGCAGCAGCACCTCCTCCCCCGGCCCAGCGCCCTCCCCCTCTCTCTGCCCGTCCAGGAGCTATTTAAGAAGGGATTTACCCCGGGACACATGCAGCCTCCAGCCCGGGCCCAGCCCCGCCCCCGGCCTCTATTCCTGGGCCCAGACCAGGATTACTTCCCGGGTGTGTGACGTAGAGCTAATCAGACGCTCTAAGCAGATAGATGCAGACTTAGTGTGTCCGGGACTGTGTGTGGAGCCAGGATCAGAAATGAAGGAAAGTGGGGTGAAAGGTGGAGACGCACGTAGCGCTGTGGAGACGGAGTTATGTGCTCACCATGCCAATGAGAGGCGACTCCGTCCTGGTACGGTCAGAGAGATGAAACATACGGATTATGAACACGGAGGAGAGTACCACACTCACAAGGAGAAACTGGAAACAACAACAAAG
>CM055200.1:22901800-22946800 GCA_029224185.1 Karalla daura | reverse complement strand
CTGATGTTTGTGTCTGTGATGCTCAGGTTTCCACATCAGTAGTTCCGTCTTTGTTCAGAAGATCTACTGGTCGCTCGCTTCATCTGGGAGCTCTGCAGACGGCTCAGCTGCAGCTCAGAGAAACCAAAAGTGTTTCTGTGGCCGATCAGAGATCCAGTCCCCTCCCTGCAGCCCCCTCCCACACACACACACACACACACACACACTGAGCCTTTTCTGCTGCACCTCATGTTTTCATTAGGAAACTGGGAGGGAAGGATTGGAGAGGCGGGGAGTGAGCGCAGGGCGAGAGGACGAGAGGTGAAGAAGAAGAAGACTTTTCTCTTTCCATCCGGAGCAGACGATCGAGAAACTCTCTGCTCTTCTTCACCATGATCCTCCGCTCCTCCTCCTCCTTCTCCTCCTCCTCCTCCTCCTGCTGCTGCTCGGTGGGACTCATCCTGCTTCTGATTGGCTGCGCCTCAGCAGGTAAGGGTTGGGTGGGGGATGGGGGGGTATGGGGGGCAGAGGTGAGACTGATCCACAGAATCCATGATGCGTTCACTGACCCAGAAAGATGGTTTATGCAAGACATTCAACAAACTTCCCGAGTTTGAGTCTCTGTGTGTGTGTGTGTGTGTGTACGTGTGTGTGTGTGTGTGTCTGTAGGTGACGCCTAGAGGAACATACATGGAGCTGAGGTGACATCATAGACACACACATACACTCTCCCCCTCTCTCTCTCTCTCACACACACACATTCACTCATTCTGGGGTCCGTGTGTGTTCCAGCAGTGCCTGCACATCTGTTCCTAATTTCTGTGCAGCTCTCCTAATCTGATATTGTGTCAGCAAAGTTCCAAACAATCTCCCTCTCTCTCTCCCTCCCTCCCACTCTCTCTCTCTCTCCCTCCCTCCCTCCCACTCTCTCTCTCCCCCCCCCCCCCCCCCCCCCCCCCCCCGGTTGTTGTTTGTTTACCACGGTTACCAGAATTCAGATGGAAACTCACTAAAGTCTGTGTACCAGCTCGTTCAGAGCCAGATCTGTGAGTGACGGCCTCAAGTGTGAATTACACTGACTTCATACTGCAAGAATGGCTGCGAGACACACACACACACACACACACACACACACACACACACACACACACACACACACACACACACACACACACACACACACACACACACACACACACAGGAACAGAGCTCATGCTGTGCATTTATTCTTCTTCTGTTCTAGAGTATAAATGTTTTTGAGAATGGCTGAATGGAGCATTTGTCTTTGTTCTCTGGTGTTACTGTGCTGTGGTCCATAGCTTCTGTGTTAGCATGTTGTTGACATTTAGCTTAACTGTGTCATCAGAAATGTATATTTGGATCCGGTTTGTCATATTACACTCTGTTCCTGTTCAGATCTGGCCCCTTTCATTCTGATCTGGCAACCACATGCAGGCTTCACTCTGAGTGGCTGCCTCAGCTGCCACTCACAGGAATGATCACATGACCTTACTTGAGGCATCGTCTGTGAGGTCAGGTTAATTAATGCTGGGTTGGTAGTTAGCAGGTTGGTAGTTAGCAGGTTGGTAGATAGCAGGTTGGTAGTTTAGCAGGTTGGTAGTTTAGCAGGTTGGTAGTTAGCAGGTTGGTAGTTGTCAGGTTGGTAGTTAGCAGGTTGGTAGTTAGCAGGTTGGTAGCTAGCAGGTTGGTAGTTAGCAGGTTGGTAGCTAGCAGGTTGGTAGTTAGCAGGTCAGTTCACTCTGTCTGAGCTGCGGCTCAGCAGACACATGCAGGTGGAGTAACAGCGAAGGAACAACGCCTCAAAGTGTTTTAAAATGACAGGAATGATCTGCATCATGTGGGCTGTTCTTTTCCTTTTTAACTCCATGTGCTAACACACACACACACACACACACACACACACACACACACACACACACACACACACACACACACACACCTCGGTGCTTGTAAACCAGCCTCATGTTTTCCAGGCAGAGCTCGGCATGTTGCTGCTCCTGACCTGCACCGACGTCTCAATTTTTCACTCGACTGAGTTCTGCTGAAGAGAGGCAACACACACACACACACACACACACACACACACACACACACACACACACACACACACACACACACACACACACATACACACACACACATACACACACACACAGAGTGAAAGAAAGTCATTCACCTTTGTGCTCGGGTGGAGTTGTGAGTTAGATCATTATATCTGTCTTTGCTTTTCCTTTTTTCTTTTATGCTTTTTCAGAGTGTGTGCACTTGTGTGTTTGCATGTGTGTGTGTGTGTGTTTTTGTGTGTTATAACAAGGAAAAACTTCCTTGTGTGTGCCAACACAAACAAGGCCTTGCTGCTCCATTGCTCCTGCTGTTCTGCAGGTGTGATCTGTGCTGCGCAGATCTGCATCCTGCAGCTCTGCGTCCCCAGGCGCCACTGTGCTGTGTACACACACACACACACACACACACACACACACACACACAGGGGCGCAGCTGCGGTTTGGGGGATTTCGGGGCTGATTGTGAAACCAGCAGCAGATTGTGCTGCAGCTGCAGTTTGTGACATAGAGACAAACAGACTGTGAGGATCCAGGATCCAAACAGCTGAGAGAGAGAGAGAGAGAGAGACAGAGAGAGAGAGAGAGAGAGAGAGAGAGAGAGAGAGCTCCACCAGGAAACCTTCCCTCTCTCCTCCCTCTCCTCCCTCCCTCGTGTCCAGTTTTCTCTGCATGTTCTGGACTTGTAATGGATCTCGTGAAACATTTCCAGCACAGCCTGATGCTCTATGTTCTGTTCTTGTCTTCTTTTTTTCATCTTTTAACTTTTATTAACTTTATTTATTGGAAGCAAATTCACAGCACACTGAAAACAGGTACTTCCATAGTATGCACACGTCACACGTATATATCAGTATGTCTTGCTTCAAATACCTGTAAGGAGTTATTCAGGTTTATTGGACAGGAGGGACTTTTTATTTTCATGGTTTATTCTTTTTCATGAACCTTTCCATGAGCAGGTCAGACCCACTGAGACAGAGATCCTATTGACCTTCAGGAATTAAGTCCAGGATATAAAGCATTGAATTAGCAGTGAACAACTCGGTACCCAGCAGAGAGCAGAGGTGCAGTGACGTCCAGCTGTTAGACACGCAGACGCTGCTAATGGATTCTTTATAAGAGAGAGGAAGGTGAAAGGATGCTTCCCACCTGTGACTGAGGGAAAATACCGCCTTAAAGGTTCTAGCTTTAGGTCCAGATGTGAACACGATGTGAGACAGGAACATGAACAAAGACACAGTCTGTTTATCTGAGCGTCTCTGAGTCCTGGCCTCCTGCTTCTGTTCTAAAGCTGTGACTCCCTCCACAGAGAGTCTTATATGAAGGCTTTAAACCATTGGAAAATATGAATTATTAGATCAGTTATCTCCTATTGTGATTGGAGAGAACTCAAGTTGATGTCATGCCCTTCAGAATAAGAGCGAGTGGTCCACAATCAGAAGGTTTATTGCAAAGTAGTTCTGCAACCTAAACAGCTGTGAGGGGTTTGTTTTGGTGCAGAACAGCTAAAGTAAAGAGCATAAATACTCAGGTCCACATGGAGGAGGAAGTGGAGCTGATCATTAACGTTGCAGACGTTTTGTTTGTCTGAGGGTTTAGTTTTCATCCTGCAGCGACGATCTGAAGTAATAACTATTATTTTCCTTTGTGTTAATGAAGAAACTTTGAAGGAACTTCTCTGTGGAAGAGCACACACACACACACACTCACACACACATGCTCACACACACATGCTCACTCACACACACACACACACACACTCACACACACACACACTCACACACACACACACACACATGCTCACACACACATACTCACACACACACATACTCACACACACACATTCTCACACACACATACTCACACACACACACACTCACACACACACACACACACACACACACACCCTCACACACATGCTCACACACACATACTCACACACACACATACTCACACACACACACGTGCTGATGAGGAGTTTGTTCCTTTGTAATGTTTGTGAGTCGGGCCTGAAGCCGCCATCTCAACGGCTTCAAAGAGAAACTGATAATTGGAAACGAGTGTGAGTAGGAAACACCAGGAGGTGTGTGTGTGTGTGTGTGTGTGTGTGTGTGTGTGTGTGTGTGTGTGTGTGTGTGTAGACAGCGTTGGAGACGTGGTTCCGTTTCCTCCTCTGGACCTCGGATCGCGTCCTGGAAGACGGGAGGATGGTTTGATCTGGAACTGAAGCAGACGTTTCCAGATGTTTCTTCCTCACACTTGTGAGCAGCTCTGCAGAGACGTCCGCTCTCCTCTCGCTCAGATCTGTCTCTGTCTCTCCTCAGCTGCTGAGCCTGACCCCCGACCTCAGGCGGTGCGTTCAGGCGCCTGCCAGGACCACGTCAACCTCCACACTCGCCTGGACGCAGTGGAGAAGGTGAGAGTCCAGAGCTGCAGGAATCCACTGGTTTGGTCTTTAAAACGTCAGAGAACCACTGATATAGTGAAGACAGACAGGTAAACTGTGACGTGATCCATGAGTGAAACTGCAGCGCTCTGCACTGAGTGGAGGAAGCTGAGCAGATCTTCCTCCTCACATCGACGCTCAGCTCCTCTGTGAGTCAGCGCTCCTCCTCACCTCTGAACCTCGTCAGGGTTTTAGGATTTTACAGTCGTCGACATTGGAACATCACTTCCAGTTTCTGTCGATGCATCTCAGCCTCCCCCCCCCCCCCCCCCCCTCCTCGCTGCAGACTCTCCCAAACCCTCCGACTTTGGGAGCTGTTTTGGGGCGACTGTTTTATTCATACGAGTGTGTGGCTGTTTAATTCATGAGCGATGACTCTATTATTCATCCTACAACTTATTAATGTATAATTCATGCCTCGACCGCACGCCTGTGTGTGTGTGTGTGTGTGTGTGTGTGCTGCCTCCTGCAGAAGGTGGAGGACACGGTGCAGAGCCTGGAGGTGGAGCTGGCCGCCCTGCTGGACGCCGTCCAGGCCCCCAGCTGGCGCCCCCTGTTGGACAACGCAGGAGGGACGGAGGTGGACATCCTGCAGGACCCGGAGCAGGCGGCCAGGTCTTAGAGCAGACGGACCTCCAGGAGACAGCCTGTCTGTCTGTCTGCCTGTCTGTCTGTCTGTCTGTCCTCAGTGCTCATATGAGCCTCACACATCTTAGGCTTCATGTTCTACGAGCACAAGCTGAAGAAAAGTTCTACAACTTGACAGTTCAGTCCTTTATCAGTCCATCAATGGGGAAATTTGCCTTCATCCTTTTCTTTTTTGATACCATTTCTACGAGTTAATCCCATAACGTCGAGCTGTGTCCATTTAGTGTTTTTTTGTGTATTTTCAGTTCAAGAAGAAGTCTTTACAAACTTTAAGAGCTTCGACATGTTCATGTGTGATCAGTCCTTCATTGCAACTACAAACTCAAACGCTGGACCATCCTGTTTGGATTTACTATTAAATCTCTCCTGGTCATTTGTGTCTTTTTGATGTTTTTTTTTCTACATATTTATTCTTTAATGTTTGTCCTGCAAATAAAAAAAAATCCCTGAATCATGTTTTTAACGGATGTTGAAATAAAACAGGTGGATGGACCCCTGCTCTGTGTCGCCCCCTTCTGTCTGCACACAACAAACAAACAAACAAACAAAAACAGCGCAGACACCCTCAGACTTTACTGCAAGGAGATTTATTTCTTTATCAAAGCAGCTGAAGCAGCATCTCTGCAGCACGGAGCAGTTTCAGGTGACGCAGTGACTTCACCGTCAAAATCCTGCAGCACGAACGTGATGCAAAATAGATCACGAGGAGGAAGAGTGGCGTAGAACCTCATGTTGTTGTTGTTGTTCTTGTTGTTGTTGTTGTTGTTTGTTTGTCGCCGGGGCACCCAGCTTCAGACTGCACCACGGAGCAGAGACGGCTACAGGACGTACAGCGGATGAGAGGAAGGAGACATGCTGTCCCGGTCAAACACGAGCACGACGCCTTTTATTTTGAAAACACCACACGGCCTCCAGAACCTCGGCACAGAGAGGAGGCGCGTCTGCGAGCGGCCGCTCTGGGTCGGTGCAGTGATTTAGTGCAAAGCTAAACGCTCGACTGTCAGAAGAAGAAGAAGAAGACGTCGCTCTCCATTTACAGACAAAGAAAACCCCGACCAGTGCTCCTCTCAGGTCCGTCTCATGCCTTCATGAGTCTGAGAAGTGACTCCCACTCCTCTCTCTCCTCCAGTGAAGGCTCATGATGGGGAGAAACCTGCCCCACACCTCCTCTGCTCCTCCGCCCGCCTCCTTCCAAACGATGCAGTGACCAGAGCGTTAAGACAGTCTACGGGATGCCAAAGGTACTGCATATCATCTAAGAATATCATGCCGTCCATATAACACTGGAATTATACGATTTTGTACAGTTTAAAGTTCACAAAAATAAACAAACAAAAACAAAAAAGCAAACTCACTGTCCAGAAACATCGACGCAGGAGAGGTAATACTCGGATTCGGACGTGTCTATAATCAGGTGAGCACTGAGGTAAAAACCTATCACCGAAAGCTTGTACATGCACAAATCAGCCAATCAGGCTCAAGCTCCAGGCTTTGGCAATAAAACAAGCTCATACTGTAAAGGTTCATGCAAACAGAAAGCTCAGGGCCGGAGATTGGTCTGGAGTCGGGGCGAGAAGACGCTCCTGGGCCGATCAGAACCCAGAGAGCGGATCGGTCTGGACCTGAGACGAGAGGATCGAACCGAGCCGGGCGGAGAGGCTGGAAGCAGGAGAGCTGCGACCAATCAAAGAGAGCTCAATTACAGCAGACGTTCAAGTCCTCAGAGGTCTGGACATGTCACACATTCTTTCACTGTCCAACATGTTCTGAAGAGCAAAGCAGGACAAACCTGAAAACGTCTCAGGGTTTCACTGAAGACGCTGTTCTTAGCAAGATAATGAAAAGCAAATCGATTTATTCGTGTTTATTTAATCATTTATCCTGTTAGTGTTCAACTTCACTCTATAATCTTAAATCAAGAACTTCACCTTCATCGTATTTCAAGGAATCTGGTCCAGTGACATGACCTCAGTGCCTGAACAGACCCTTCACTTCTTTAGAGGATCTTTTCTCTCAGATTTAGTGTGTTTACATGTTAAAATATATCATTGTCTCAAGTATCTCCAAAGACATAACACTAGGCCTCGTCCTCTGATGCCTTTCCACTTCTTCTCTCTGCTTATGTTTTACTTTGAGAGTTTGCCAGGAGTGCAAAGTGCTCTAGAAATGAAATGATCTGATTCGTGGTCGATTTCTATTTATCTTTTACTCTGGAATCAGAGAGAAACGTGAATGTGAGTCTCTGTTGTTCTGCAGCAGAACTGACAGTAGAGCTCCTCGAACTCTTTGTCTTCACAGCTGCTTCCAGCTGTTGCACTCTGGCTCGATCTTCTCGTTTCATTCCAGTAAAACCAGTAAAATCTTCAGTAAATTGCTAGTATTTTCCCAGAAAACGTGAGGGCAGCGTCGCTGTGGAGCCCCCGCCCTGACCTGAAATAGATACTTTACACATCATCACAACATGATCGTAGAAATGACAAGAAACCTCCAGAACTTGCAGAAGGGAAACACTGACTTCATGTTCTTATTATTATTGTTATACTGGGAGAAGGAGACGCACACTCACACACTCACAGTTCCTTAGAAATGGTTATGCAAATGGTAGAAAAGCTTTGGCATATTCTGCCTACAAGTTGTGCCTGCACACTTGGAAAGAAGAGCAGGACGAAGCAGCTCTTCCTGCAGTTTGTTCGCAGTCCCACATAAAACTGTGGAGAGTTTCACTTCCTACAACTGGTTCTGCTATTTACACGGGAGTCCCTGTATTCACTGCCAGGCCTGTGTTTACAGGGGTTTGTTTACCAGGCCTGTGTTTACCAGGCCTGTGTTTACCAGGGGTTTGTTTACCAGGGGTTTGTTTACCAGGGGTTTGTTTACAGGGGTTTGTTTACCAGGCCTGTGTTTACCAGGCCTGTGTTTACCAGGGGTTTGTTTACCAGGGGTTTGTTTACCAGGCCTGTGTTTACAGGGGTTTGTTTACCAGGGGTTTGTTTACCAGGGGTTTGTTTACAGGGGTTTGTTTACCGGGGGTTTGGAGGTGGAGCTCTGCTACGTGGTCCCGGGACGTTTCCTCCGGGAGTTTAACGGCGCCACCTCAAACGGCTGACTAGCACTAACTAGTAATAGATTAACTGGTCTCTACGGTTTGAAGAACCGGCAGCTACACACTGAAGTACAGCCCGAATCAACAAGCTCGACGGGGGAGGGGGGGGGGGGGGGCATGGGGGGTGAGGGTGGGGGGGGGTCTCTACGCTAACCAAGCACTTAAAGAGAGGAGGAGTTAAGACGACGTCTGGTTCCTAACGAGCAGAGTTTCTGAACCAAAGAGAAAGAAAACAAACAAAAACCTCCCACAGCTTCACCACAGCTGCTTACTGAGTTCACCAGAGTTAAACTAGAGCTTAAACTAGAGTTTAAACTAGAGTTTAAACTAGAGTTTTAACTAGAGTTATTGACCGTGTGCTGTCAATGGAGACTGCTCAGTGAGGAAACATGAGGAAACATGAGTCACCTGGACATCAATAGTCTGATTGATTAGAGGAGTTTCAGGGAGCCTCCTGTTTCCTCCCACAACATGTCCACTCTAGAGAAGGCGTTTCTATGTCTGATCATGTGACTGATCCTGAGGCAGCGGCAGATCAAACATCTCTTTACGTATGGAACCAATTCCTTTTGTGAATTTCCCTATCATGGGACTAACAAAGGAATATCTTATCTTATCCTACTGTATATTAATGGTTATTTGATACTTTCATGTGCCTGCTCTGGATCTGGATCATCTCCCACCACTGTACTGGGAATGAACTGGAACCAGCTCCAACTGGAACTGGAAACCAGTCCCTCGGGTATTGACTGTGGGTGTACACACACGCTGCCACCTCAGCTTGCTATTTTTATTCTTATCTTTGTCATTTTTCTCTGTGAAAAGTCGAGCTCTGTGAACGGAGCAGTGACGTCTGTGACACTGCCCCCTTGTGGTGGGAGGTGGTACCTCCATGTGTGCAGCCCCCCAGTTCACTAAAACGAGTCTGACAGCCCAGATTACTATATTATTACTATTATTATATTATCTATATTTTATTTTAAAACCTTTTTTCCCCTTTTATGGAATTGAAATCAGGAATCGAAAGAGCCAGAGTCAGAGTCGCCAACCCCGGGACTGTGTGTAGGTGGGAGACAAAAACAACAAAGAAACACAACACGAAACGTAAAAAATCAGAGCGGCTGCTCTGAATTAGGGCACAGGAACCTGGCAGAGGCGGGGGGGGGCGGGGGGGGGGGGGGGTGCGGGGGGGGGGGGTGCGGGGGGGTGAACACACAGGCGATCATACAAACCCAGCGCCTGCGCACGCTGAATAATTCAGTCGTCCCCGTCGGATCAGGAGCAGGAAGGTAGGGGCGTTGAAACCACCCCCCCACACCCCCCACCCAACCCCCCCCCCTCCACCCAACCCCCCCCCCACCCCCTCCACCCCCCCCCCCCCCCCCACTCCGAGCCCGCCCTGGCTGCTGCTGCTTCTGCTATTGCTGGGGGTGTCGTCATGCTCGGGAACGACGCCTCCTCGTAGGGAATCCTTATCGATCATGCTTTTACTGTAACGTTGCATAGAAGTTAGAGAGCTTACTCTAGGGGCGGGGGTGGGTGGGGGGGGGGGGGGGTGGGGGGGTGGAGGGTGGGGGGGGGCACTCTGGGACTCTGCCTCGCTCATGCCTTACTGGAAGGATGCTACAGACGAAAGAAAGGAGGGAGGAGGGACGGGGGAGGAGCAGGAGGAGGAGCAGGAGGAGGAGCAGGGGGGTCCTGCTGTGCTCTGTTCTCCTCCGGCCTCACGGCTACGACTGGGGGGGGGGCTGTGACCGCCACCAGGTGGCGCTAGCAGCTGCCCGGGGAGGAGCACACCGAGCCGCACATGCTCAGTTTGGAGGAGGACTCCGGCTCCGGGTCGGGGTCGGGGTCGGGGTCGGGGTCCGGCTCGGCCGCGTCGTCGTCCGTCCCCCCCGCCTCGCCGTCCCCGCTGGCGTCGTCCCCCCCGGCCTCGGACTGACCCTCCTCCTGACGCCGCTTCAACCTGCCACACACAACACAGTCACAGTAAACACACACACCCACTGATGCTGAATACACACAGCTTACAGGGGAGAGGGTACGGTATGATGCAAAGACAACATGATACTGTACAATACTGCATATGTAGTACAGTGTCATACAAGATGATACGATAAGGTAGAATACGATACCACACAGTACTCTGTGGTACGATATGTTAAACTCAGTGGGGAATTCATAGGTGTTCACCATAAACACCTGGAATCAGTTCTACCTCCTTATCTTTCCACCTTTCTGAACCCAGAGACCCAGTAAAAGGCAGAACAGACAGCGAGGCGTCGTCTGGAGGCTGTGGGGCTACAACACTGTAACTGCAGGTATTTGGTGGCGTATTATAAATAGCCTCCACGCCCGGCCATGAGTGGGAGCAGCAGGACGGAGGAGGACGCTCCCAAACAGGAAGGTTCCAGCCAGGCTGCAGCTGCACAACCTGCTCAATAATGGATGAGGAAACAATCCAGAGCAGCTCCCAGCCAACGCTCCTCCATGAAGCCGCCAACAGGAAACTTTATCCAAGCGTCTTCACTCTGTCTGTCTGTGTCTACGAGTCCAAGTCTAACTGGTCTCACAAATGTAGTCGCTATGCAGTTAATGAACAGTGTTTTCATATGCACCACTTAATAACTTGGTATATATACGCACACACACACACACACACACACACACTTTTAGCTGTTAGCTGTTAGCTGTTAGCTTTTAGCAGTTAGCTGTTAGCTCGTCTCAGCTCGTCTCTTACTTCTCGCGGTTGAAGATCATGAACTCCTGCTGCACCACTTCAAGGCACTCCTGGAGGTAGTCGTTCTCCTGCAGGAGGAACAAGTAGCACCGTCACCATCTTCATCCTCAGCTCATAAATACAATAATGAAAATAAAACGTAATCATAATAATCATAAGCAAAGCCCACTTTCATAATTAAGGAAGGACAACTTAAAATAAATAAGTTAAATAAGTAGTTAAACTAGCAAGTTGTTCAAATAGGTTTGACCAATAAACTCAGAGCTAAACTCATAAAGACAAACTCCAAATAAAAAAGCCACAGAACAAAAACAGATTTTAGACGAGATGTAAGGATGGAGACGATGTGATGACTGAGCTCGTCACTGGGACAGAGTTCAAAGTTCACGCCGGCTCGGATCAGTGAGCGTGAGACGTGCAGGGATAGAAACTCTTCTTCTGCATCTCCTCCTCGTCGTCCTCCTCCTCCTCCACCCCCCCCCCCTCCTCCTCACCCTCCTCCTCCTCCTCCTCCTCCCCCTCCCCCTCCTCCTCCTCCTCCTCCTCCTCCTCCTCCTCTTGCTCTGGGAGCCAGTCATGAATTGTTTGTGAGCCTCCTTAAATTGGGTGTTTGGCCCGAGACAAAAATAGAAGCTCATATTTCCGAAAGCACTTGAGGCCATGACAACAGCAGTGAAGGCTTCATAATTTAATCATCTTGGTAATAAAGCAGTGAGAGTACACACACACACACACACACACACACACACACACACACACGTACATGCACGCACACGTACATGATACACACACGGAAATGGATGCAAAGTCTCATAACCTTGCAATTGTTGGAGGTAACACACTGTTCACCGATAACACGTGACACACACACACACACACACACACACACACACACACACACATACACACAAACAGGGACAGGACTGACGTTAATAACACTGATGTCATGATGACTGTCTGATGGGAACAGGCTGTTTTTCTTTCTCACACACACACACACACACACACACACACACACACATAGGGAGAGGGGAGGATTTCTCCTGTCTGAATAATCTCTCAATCAAACCTAACGAGGCAGCAGAGACAAAGAGACTGCAGTTCAATAAGCTCACACACACACACACACACACACACACACACACACACACACACACATGCTGGGCCAGGTCTGTTCATGTTTAATTATGAGGTATTGATCGAGTCATAAATCGTAACAGGAGGTGCTGCTTCACATGTGACATGAAAACAGTGGAATCCTGTTCTGGTCTGGGAGGCGTAATTCATCCGTGTCTTATCGTCTTCTAGAATGATTTATGACACGTTTGTTCCCACTTTGCTACAAACTCTCCCCAGGATCAATATCAATATGACCAAAAGCTGCATTTATACTGTTATCAAACATCAGACTTCTTTCCTCTTTCATCCAGAGGATTTAGACTGACTATTCACAGCCAGGTCACATGACCTGACGTGGGGGTCACATGACCTGATGTAGGGGTCACATGACCTGACATGGGGGTCACATGACCTGACGGAGGGGTCACATGACCTGACGGAGGGGTCACATGACCTGACGGAGGGGTCACATGACCTGACGGAGGCGTCACATGACCAGTTCCCTTCAGACCAGATGGACAGAGGAGGAGAATTACGACTCAAAGGACGAAAAAAAAAAAAAAAAACATAAAAACTTTGATGGAAATGCCTGCAAGGAAATTTCAGAAACATCACTTTTATGATGTGAAAACCAAACTCTCATCAGAAGTTACAGTTTGTGTCAGAGGTGATGGAGTCAGCCAATAAAAAGATCATTTTATTTTCTGTTTTTCAGCAAACTGCTCCCTGAGGATCAGTCGGCCCGAGGCCAAACTTCCCGACCCTTTACTTCGAAGGTAATTGTTTTGTCTGGACCATTGATGGAATCTTGGATTTCACTCCAGGACCGGGAATGAAACAAAGAGGAGAGAAGGAGCGTTTCAGCTGAAAACAGTGGAACGTGAGTGGAGAAAACCTCTGACGCTTCGCTCCGGTCTAAAAATACCTGCTTCTGAAGGGAAGTGACAGAGCAGAGTCTGAGGCAAACCTGAGCCGCATCGTTATCTGGCTGCCTGTGTGTGTGTGTGTGTGTGTGTGTGTGTGTGTGTGTGTGTGGCAGCCTCTGCCTCCTAACAACAATCAGTGATAACAATCCTCTCAATCTTTTCTCGTGACTGTGAATGAGAGGCTGATGGAGTAAAATACTAGAAGCTCCGTCCTCCGCTATCAAAGGCGAGGAAGACCTTCTAACCGACCGAGTGACATCTTGGATACCCCCCCACATCCCTACAACCCCCCCCCCACACACACACACCCCCACTGTGGATGTATAGGTGTGTACATGGAGTAAATGAGTGCACCAGGATAATGTTTTTGTGTGTTTGTTGAACACCAGGTTAAACTTTAGATTTGTTCTATATATTTTCTGATGTTTCTGTTTCTATCAGTAGATGTAAACCACCTGTCTCCATCCGGTCAAACATCAGAGGTGGAGGAAGTCTCGTCTGTGTGAGGAGGACGTGACGGACACTCACAGACTGAGAGTCCTTGCTGTTGTCTCGGGAACGGTTCTTCGCCAGCCTCTTCTTCTTCTTGTGCAGCGGCCGCGACTCCAGGATCATCTCCTCCAGCTCGAAGGTCGGGTCGCAGTGCAGGCGCCCCTTCTGCAGAGAGCAGAGGCAGGTCGTTAGACACACACACACACACACACACACACACACACACACACACACACACACACACACACACACACACACACACACACTGCAGGGAGGAAGCTGCGTCCAGCTCCTCCTGCATTATTCAGTTGCTACACACTCATAACAATCAGCAAACAAGGAGGAGCGTCTGTGTGTGCTTTTAACTCTTTATTACATGTACAAGTATGTGTGTGTGTGTGTATGTGTGGCTGTGTGTGTGTGTGTGTGTGTGTGTGTGTGTGTGTGTGCGTGCGTCACACTGACATTGGGGACGAAGCCGGCCTCCATCTTCTTCTCGTACACAGCGTCCCAGTTGACGTCTGCGAGGTAGGGAGACGTCTGCATGTCCGACAGGCCCGAGAAACGATGCTCTGGGTTCACGGTCAGGAGCTGGACACACACACACACACACACACACACACACACACACACAGAGCCATGTCAGCTGCATCTCTCACCTCCAGCTGTCACGGTATCACCTTCACAACTTCACAGTCAGAAGCCGAAGGCGACACAAACTCGACAAAAACCAGTGAGAAACGAGGCTCGGTCGAACGTCTTTTCTGCTTTGTCTGCTGCAGCCTGACACTCTGTGTGGGCGTGTGTGTGTGTCTGTGTGTGTGTGTGTGTCTGTGTGTGTGTGTGTGTTACCATAAGGACCATAAGGAGCTAGAAATGTAGGATGAGCAGTGGAGGGAATCTCCATCTGTCCCTCATGTGAAACGCTGCGACTGCATCGACAGCTTCCTCACAAACGCTGATTCCACTCGTCACGTTATTCTAATGTTGTTATTCTAATGTTGTTATTCTAATGTTGTTATTTTAATGTTATTCTAATGTTTGTGTTGTGAAGACAGACACTGTGGCCTGGAGGAGGAGCCGTGAGAACAGCCTCAACCCAACGACAGAACAGAAGGTGTTTCAGTGAAGGACGACGGTAAATGCTGGAGCTCAGACTGATTCCTGCAGCTTCGATTTGCTTTGTTATTTTGCATCACTGACTCATCCGGAGTTACTGTTCATCCCTCTACCCTTTTCTCGTTTAATAAAGGCCTGATTAATTAATTATGCATAATTAGAAGCACACTCAGGACGGATTGCTGCGGCTGCAGCCGCCAGCAGGGGGCAGTGTTTGTCAAACAGCAGAGACAGAGTCCAGAACCTGATGAATGCGTCTGTTAGTGGAAAAACATCAGTTTGTCAGCTCGTCCTCGAGGTAAACACAGCAGATAAAAGCATGACGCACTCTGCCTCCTCCTCCTCCTCCTCCTCGTCCTCCTCCTCCACTCACAGGTCGAGGCGGTTTCCTCCTGCAGGCCTGGCGAGGTTACAGTCCGACTCACTGGAGTCCAGACACGGTAATCGATCAGCAGCCGAGCGGAAGAGACCAGGGCTGTGTCCAGAACACACACACACACACACACACACACACACACACACACACACACACAGACGTCCTGCTGTGCGAGTCGAGCATGTTTCCATCCTGTCTTTGCCTTGAAGCAGGTCCAGAGCCGTCGCTGGAGGTGAAGCTTTGATTTGGCAGGTTGTGGAGTTGTAGAGTCGTAAAGTTGTAAAGATGACTCAAGCGAACATCCTCATCGTTATCAGCTCTATGACACTGTGACGCTGTGACGTATGAAACGGGTCATGGATGACAGGATGGAGGAGGCAGGGAGGAGGAGCAGTCTGAGACCTGGCCTCCACTGAGTCTCTGTCTGGGTGGAGGTCCATCCCAGTCTGAACACGCTGGTCTGAGCCTGACTGCCTCAGGCTGAGAGGGTGAGTACCGTACAGTTCCTGTGTGTGTGTGTGTGTGTGTGTGTGTGTGTGTGTGTGTATGTGTGAGTGTGTGTGTGTGTGTGTGTGTGAGCGTGTGTGTGTATGTGTGAGCGTGTGTGTGTATGTGTGAGCGTGTGTGTGTGTGTGAGCGTGTGTGTGTGTGTGAGCGTGTGTGTGTGTGTGTGTGTGTGTGTGCTCCAGCAGACACACACACACACACACACACTCATGGAAACACTGAACTCGTCTGCATGTTGTCAAAGACGTTTCTGATCGATAGGATGATCAATCAGCAGAGATATTGCAAACAGGAACCATGTTCAGGTTAGATTAAGAAGTAAATCTGGACGAGAAGACGAAACACACACACACACACACACACACACACACACACACACACACACACACACACTCTGTTTCAGTGCCTTCATCCTTCTCTTTCCCATCTGTCGTCTTTCTTCTCCTTTACCCCGAGGGTCTGAACCCCCATCAGGACCTGCAGCCGCTCCTCCTGCTCCTGTTCCTCCTTCTCCTTCTGTGGTTCTTCCTCTTCCTTTTCCAGCTCCTCCTGCGCCTCCTGTTCCTCCTCCACCTCCACCTGAAGCTCCCACTCTTCCTCCACCTCCTCCTCTGTCTTCTCCTACTCTCTGCTCCTCTTCCTCCTACTCGTGCTCCTCCTGCTTCCCGGTCTCTCCTCACCAGACCTCCCTCCCTGCTCCTCGGGGAGTCGGGAGCAGAAATAGAATTCATGCAGCAGATTAAAAGTGAGTAAAAGCAGGAGCTGAAACTAATTAGAGGAGGAGATAAGTCTGCTCCTCCGTCTCCTGGGCCGATTGTTTCAGGTGTATTTACAGGATCTTCACGTCTCCTCAGCAGCTCAGAGAGGTGATTATGTGCTTTATCAGCCACTCTATGGATTACTGTTTTAATTTATTTTGGATATTCATAAAAAAAACACTAATCACAGTTATCAGCTCCCAGCTGAACTCAGCAGATCTCATGTGTGAGGAAGCAACAAAACACAGAACGAAATGTGAAGAAAATGTTTCCTCTGAGAACGATTAATGAGTCGACCAATCATTCAGAGCTCACATTAAACTAATCATAGACACGGACATGGAACATGATCAGGACAGGGTCAGGGTCAGGGTCAGGGTCAGGACAGGGTCAGGACAGGGTCAGGACAGGGTCAGGGTCAGGGTCAGGGTCAGGGTCAGGACAGGGTCAGGGTCAGGGTCAGGACAGGGTCAGGACACGGTCAGGGTCAGGACAGGGTCAGGACAGGACAGGGTCAGGACAAGGTCAGGACACGGTCAGGGTCAGGGTCAGGACAGGGTCAGGGTCAGGGTCAGGACACGGTCAGGGTCAGGACACGGTCAGGGTCAGGACAGGGTCAGGACAGGACAGGGTCAGGACAAGGTCAGGACACGGTCAGGGTCAGGGTCAGGACAGGGTCAGGACAGGGTCAGGGTCAGGGTCAGGACAGGGTCAGGGTCAGGGTCAGGGTCTGGGTCAGGGTCAGGGTCAGGGTCAGGGTCAGGGTCAGGACAGGGTCAGGACAGGGTCAGGACAGGGTCAGGGTCAGGACAGGGTCAGGGTCAGGGTCAGGGTCAGGACAGGGTCAGGACAGGGTCAGGGTCAGGGTCAGGACAGGGTCAGGACAGGGTCAGGACAGGGTCAGGGTCAGGGTCAGGGTCAGGGTCAGGGTCAGACAGGTAGAGGTGCAGGTGAAATCTGAGATCATCCTCATCAGTTATCTGACTAGAATCAGAAATCCCAGCTGTAACTTCTGACTTTAATCCGGGTTAGGTTTGAATAACAGTGTCAGTCAAGCCCAGGATTTATTATTTAATGACAATGTATCACTGTTTAGTTCAGGTGTTTTCGTGACCTTCTGTTTTGTGTCAGAGCAGCAGTTTCCCTGTGTCTGAGGAGCCGTTTGTAACCTCGTCTGTGGATGAAAACACAAAACTTCACCTGAGAACCAAACAAGACGTGAACAGAGTCAAGCTGTGAAAACTCCCCCACAAAACAATCAGTTTCTTTCAATCCCAGCTCTGTTCAATATTTGGAAGAACTTCTGTGTTTCTTATCGAGTCACCATAGAATAGAATAGAATAGAATAGAATAGAATAGAATAGAATAGAATAGAATAGAATAGAACAGTTAATTTGTCCCACCATGGAGAAATGTCAAAATGTGTGATGATAAACCATTAGTTTGAGGCATATAAGAGTTGTGTTGGACATTTTGTTTCTCTCCCCATCAGAGGAGACGTTCCTGCTCCTCCTAGAGACGTTCCTCAGATGTTCCTGACATGGAGCTGCTCTCACCTTCCTCATCAGGGACACCAGGTCTTTGGGCCAGGCCGGACTGTACTGGACACTGACGGTGCTGAAGAGCTGGATCAGAGACTCCACAGAGTTACTGGCATGGATGTCATAGGGTCTCTGGAGGGGGGGGGGGTAGAGAGAGAGAGAGAGAGATAGAGGGAGAGGGAGAGAGAGAGAGAGAGAGAGAGAGAGAGAGAGAGAGAGAGAGAGAGAGAGAGGAACTTAGCTCTGCAAATACAGACAGAAGTGAATATTGCACATATGTTAACTTAAGTTGAATCTTGTCTCGGGTGTGTTGGATATCTAAGCTACGGACACGTGGAGGATGCGTGACGTGACCTGTTCCGTGTTCCGTGTTCCGTGTTCCGTGTTCTGACGTGTTCTCACCCATCCGCGCAGCACCTCGAACACGGTGACGCCCAGCGACCACCAGTCCACCTCGAAGGCGTAGCCCGTCCCCCCGCTCACAAACGACTGGAAGATCTCAGGGGCTGGAGAGGCACACACACACACACACACACACACACACACACACACACACACACACACACACACACACACACACACACACACACACACACACACACACACACACACACACACACACACGCACACACACATTGAGCTTCTCTGACTGAAGGGAGAGAAAACGTTCTTTTGTAGAATGACAAACAGAATTGTTCATTTTCCCTCAGCTGCACAAAATCATCACAAGACAGAGCGGATTTTTGTCTTTTCGCGAACACAGACTGAATCTGCTCAAACCCACGAACTGGAAACCTCTGACTCACTGACATGACTGAAACAAGGCGCAGAATAAAAAGAAAAACAAGTGTTTGTGTTTGTGTCTTTGTTCAGATCAGAAGCCTCAGCGTAGCTATGGACTCAGACCTGAACTCCATCACTATCAACCTTTAAACGTTTAAACGGGTATAGTGGTATAGTATAGAAAAACTTCTTCTTCATAGATTATTGTAATGACATTACTGTAACTTGCAATTAGAGAACAGCAGGTCCCACTGCATCATTATATGTAGATGAATCTCAGAACCTCATCTCTGCAGAGAGTGAGATGCAAACCAAACATTCACTTATGTGAGGAAGGACGTGATCGGGAGTTTGCAGCATTTAGGAGACGTTTGTGTGTGTGTGTGTGTGTGTGTGTGTGTGTGTGTGTGTGTGTGGCCTCAGGCTCTGACCCATGTAGGGCTTGGTCCCGGCTAAGGCCGTCGCTCTCTCTCCGTCCTTGATGATGGTGGCGATGTTGAAGTCGGTCAGGTGAGCGTGACCTGACGAGACGCAGCAACAAAACCACAGTGAGTTCCTCCTCCTTCCCTCTGAGTCTCCCACAGTTTAGTCTAGTCTCCCCACAGTTTAGTCTAGTCTCCCACAGTTTAGTCTAGTCTTCCCAAAGTTTAGTCTAGTCTTCCCACAGTTTAGTCTAGTCTTCCCACAGTTTAGTCTAGTCTCCCCACAGTTTAGTCTAGTCTTCCCACAGTTTAGCAGAGTAAAGTCAGAGCTCTGAAAGATCCAGACAGGAAGTGAGGAGGTGGCGCCTCACCTTGCTCGTCCAGCAGGATGTTGTCCGGTTTGACGTCTCTGCAGGAGACACATCACAGTTTACACCTCAGTCCAAACCCTGCAGACCTGAGCTGCCGACAGTGATTTCTGTCGAGGTCGATACGTTCTTTTCTTGACGACTCGCTCGGCTGCTCTGTCTATTAAATGTCAGAAAAGTGGTGACAAGTATCGATCTCAAAGAGTTTCATTAAGTCCGAGATCAAGTCTTCAAACACTCAGACAAGCAGAAAAATATTCCGATCTGAGAGTTTCCTTAAAAAACATACCTTTAAAAACCTAGAAAAGCGACTGATTAGGTCGTTATTTGTTCACCAGACACGTTAGAAACAATCGAAGCGTTTCATCCGTCAATATGTCAAACGTCCAGGACCGTAGAGGAGCAGAGACCTCAGACTGAAGGAGACGTGATGGAGACGTGTCACTCCTGTCTGGCTCTCACACCACTGATGTGTGTGTGTGTGTGTGTGTGTGTGTGTGTGTGTGTGTGTGTGTGTGAGCCACAGGGCAGCAGCGGTTCAGTTTCACGCTCTCTGTTTCCACTGCTCTGTCACATTTAGTCTTTATCAATATTTTAACTTTTTCCCCCTGAAGCCAAACATTTTCTGTGGTATTTCTGACGTCCGTGTTTCGCTTTGTTTTGTTCTGTTTTGTTTTGTTTTTTCATGGGAAACACTTTTCAGGCCCTTTGGAAATAAATAAATAAATAAAGACACAAATTGATGTTCTTGAAGCAATAATGAATAAAGTTTTAATTTAATTTAATAAAGTTTGAGACTGTGTTTGAAGAAAAGGAGGTGATGTGAAGGTCTGTGGGAGGTGGATGTAGGAGGAGGTACGTTACGTGTTGGTGCCACGTGTGTGTGTGTGTGTGTGTGTGTGTGTGTGTGTGTGTGTGTGTGTGTGTGTGTGTGTGTGAAGGAGGATATTCTCACTTCCTGCACTCAGAGCATGAGAACATCAGCGATGCCCCTGGAGAGTCTCACAGGTCTGTCTGTACACGCTTAATACAACACACACACACACACACGCACACACACGCACACACGCACACACACACAGACGCACACACACACACACACACACACACACACACACACACACACACACACACACACACACCTCCACGTCTTCTCCACAGGCAATTAACAAAGTGCACACAGCTTATTTAATTATGCCGCTCATCACCCTGGAGGAGAAAAGACACAGTCCATAGAGAACAAGGAGGAGGAGGAGGAGGGGAGGAGGTGAGAAGAGGAGGAGCAGGTAGAGGAGAAGGAGGAACTGGAGAAGAAGGACCAGGATTAGGAGGAGGAAGAACAGGAGGATGAGGAAGACAAGGAGGGGAAGGAAGAACTGGAAGAGGCAGAACAGGAGAGGAGGGGGAGGAGGAGGATGAGGCAAAGGAAAAGGGGATGAAGGGGAGACGTAGGTGGAGGAAGAGGAAGAGGATGAGAAGGATGAGCGCATCCTCTTTCACTTCCTTCAAATCCTCATCTTCCTTTTTCCTTTCCTCATCCTCATTTCCTCCTTCTCCTCTTTCTTTTTCACCTCCTCCTTCTCCTCTTCCTGCTCCTTCTCATTTTCCTCCCCCTCCTCCTCCTCCTCCTCCTCCTCCTCCGGTGGCTCCAGCTGACTGTTGCTAGGCGACGGGGCTCCTTCCTCCCTCAGTTGGTGCAACAAAATAATTGTATAGAATTCTGCTGTCACAAAGTTAGAGGCTGGAGCAGACGGAGGAGCAGGGGACGACCAGGAGCAGGCACGAGAGGAGGACGGGGAGGAGGACGGGGAGGAGGACGGGCAGGAGGAGGACGAGGACGAGGACGACGAGGATGAGGAAGAGGATGAGGACGTCAACGAGACAGAGAAGAAAAATGAAAAACACAAATGTCACTGCTCTCTGAACACAAATCACAGATCCTGGAGAGACAAATACGCAGAAAAATACCTGACAAGAGATGAAACGGACACACACACACACATAGACAGAGACACACACACACACACATAGATAGAGACACAGACACACACACACATACACACACATAGACAGAGACACACACACGCACAAAAATAGATAGACACAGACACACATAGATAAAGACACACGCACACACACATACATAGACACAGACACACACATACAGAGAGATACAGACACACACACACACATAGATGGACAAAAAGGCACAGAGATACACATCTAGAGACACACACACCTGTGCTGTTACATAAGCCATGTTGTGATGTACCATGTGTAACCTGAGTGTTCAGACTGGACCTCGGTCCATCTAGTTATTAAGTAACGATGAAGAATGACGCCTAAATAACGAACCCGCCTGTCGATCATGGTGTCAGCAGTCTGAACGTCGTTATCATGAGATCTTTTCTATGTATTTCTATTTCTATGTAGGGCCTGAAAGTGTCGCCAAGTGAATCACTTTATCCAGAGCTACAATACATAGACTCTGTAGTATGTAGAACATGATTCACTGTGTTTATGTTACATTAGGTTACATTACGGTATGTTCTTACACATTACGTCACGTCAGGTTTGTTATGTACATTATGCTGCGTTACATTATGTCGTGTTACGTTATATCATACCGTTAGATTATGTTGCACTACACTATGCTACGCTATGTTACGCTACACTACGCTATGTTACGCTATGCTATGTTACGCTATGCTAAGTTAAGTTACACTACGCTAAAATGCATTATGCTATGTTATGTTACGCTACACTACATAACATTATGTTACGCTACGCTAGCTTACGTTACGTTACGCTAGGTTACGTTAGGCTAAGTTGAGTGGGTTGAGTTAAGTTAGTTAGTTAAGTTAGGTTATGTTACGTTACGTAACGTTATGTTATGTTGGTGCTTCGGGTCCTAAGAGATGTGAGCATATTAACACGTGGTAAATGTTTAGGTGCTCCATATGTCTGTAGTTACTGCACTAGAGACATAATTAAACAGAAAACACAGGTAAGACTAATAAATACACACACACACACACACACACGCGTACACACACACTCCAGGGAAGCCCGGTGAGGTTTTGAACAGGGTTCAAACAGTTTCCAGACCATCTGTGGCTGTAAAGCTGCAGTCTGCCTCCACTTACTCACACAGTGCTGCGCTCAGCGGATCTGGACCCAGAGCTGCAACCCGGAGCGAGATGAGGGATGGCAACAATTATGGAAGCACACACACACACAAAGATACACACACACACACACACACACACACACACACACACACACACACACACACACGTCAGCATCTCCATGTATGTTAAGTGACGCAGGGAGGAAGAAGGGCAGTAAACTGTGAGGGTCTGTGTGTGTGTTTGGTTTGCTGATAGCTACACTATTTTGTGTTTCAATGAACAAAACCTATTAAATGGTCTGAAATGTGTTTATTCATCTGGATTTTATGATTTTCTAAATAGAACATTTAAAGGATCACAAGGGGGGATTTACACTCTTATCAAAGAACAACTCTGAGGTGATCCAGAGTTTAAACACTTGGGTTGAGGTTCTGTTACGGTATCTTACAGAGGACATCTGTAGGTGTGTTTCCATTCCCACGAGAAACAAGTAAAGCCTAAATATCAAACAGAGTTCTGGGATGTTGCAGGATTACATCTCATACACAAACCTACAAGTAGAAATGTTAGAAATAGCACTTTGATTTTGTGAAAACTGATGTGTGAGAGTATAACGTAGAGTTACATCTGATATAAAACAAACAAGTAGCAGTGGTGCTCTGTTGAAATGTGACTGGAAAGCCCTTCCATTCAGTTAATAAAGTGCTGGAGCGGCTCCAGGCGTGTCCTGCAGCCTCAGCCTCGCGTGATGTTGTGTGTGAGTCTGCAGCAGCGGGACGCTAATGGAGGACGAGCAACGTGTTTGTCCGTGCAGGCGTGTGACAGCCCGGCAAAATGGAGGGAAATAAGGAGAGAAAAAAAAGATTTTAAAGGGCACATTTCCCAAAATAAAACATGACTAAACATCTCTGCTGGAGTTTCTGGGGAGCAGCACTGCAGGAATAATTTACTATCACTTAATGTAGCTCAGCTGTAACGATGATAGAGGGAAAACAGAAAAGTCTCAAACTAGAAGATAGAGCCGCAAAACTCCATCTATTAGCTGTGACTCTATGGAGGAAATAGTTTTCATCCGCTGCTCTGGAAACACGGCGGAGACACGGAGTTTGCACGATTTAAAGGAAAAAAAGACTTGAATGATTTTGTTGTTTCAGCCTGAGGAGAGGGAGCTGGGTTGATAAATCACTGGAGAAACAGAACAAAGTGTCTGGAATACTAAGAGCTGCAACCTTGAGCTGCTCTTCAGGAGAAACTCAAAGCTCCACCGAACGGAACAGAGTTCACGTTTTCCCCGTTGAGTCCAGAAAACGAGACGCCGTCACGCCGAGGAAATATCAGAGTTTATAGTTGCACCTTGTCCTCAGACGACCGGCAGGAATCGATGCTCTGGCTCTGAGAGACGCTACGAGAGGACAGAAACTACAACTGACAGTCCTGAAGTGCTCTCTTTATTAGATAAATGATTCATTCTTAGGTCCCTATTATTGTTTTTATCACTTTTGATTCAAAAAATGTGATGCATTGTGTGTTTGATGGTAAAACGTTATAACACCATGTTATTTTGCTCGTAATAGACTCTTATTTTGAAGGGGTAACGGCTTAAAGTGACAAGGACGTGAGGATGTTCTATACCTGTGGATGATGTGCTGGCTCTGCAGGTTCTATGCAGTGTTTTCTATACCTGTGGATGATGTGCTGGCTCTGCAGCTTCTATGCAGTGTTTTCTATACCTGTGGATGATGTGCTGGCTCTGCAGCTTCTATGCAGTGTTTTCTATACCTGTGGATGATGTGCTGGCTCTGCAGCTTCTATGCAGTGTTTTCTATACCTGTGGATGATGTGCTGGCTCTGCAGCTTCTATGCAGTGTTTTCTATACCTGTGGATGATGTGCTGGCTCTGCAGCTTCTATGCAGTGTTTTCTATACCTGTGGATGATGTGCTGGCTCTGCAGCTTCTATGCAGTGTTTTCTATACCTGTGGATGATGTGTTGGCTCTGCAGCTTCTATGCAGTGCTTTCTATACCTGTGGATGATGTGCTGGCTCTGCAGGTTCTATGCAGTGTTTTCTATACCTGTGGATGATGTGCTGGCTCTGCAGCTTCTATGCAGTGTTTTCTATACCTGTGGATGATGTGCTGGCTCTGCAGCTTCTATGCAGTGTTTTCTATACCTGTGGATGATGTGCTGGCTCTGCTGGTTCTATGCAGTGTTTTCTATACATGTGGATGATGTGCTGGCTCTGCAGGTTCTATGCAGTGTTTTCTATACATGTGGATGATGTGCTGGCTCTGCAGCTTCTATGCAGTGTTTTCTATACCTGTGGATGATGTGCTGGCTCTGCAGGTTCTATGCAGTGTTTTCTATACCTATGGATGATGTGCTGGCTCTGCAGGTTCTATGCAGTGTTTTCTATACCTGTGGATGATGTGCTGGCTCTGCAGGTTCTATGCAGTGTTTTCTATACCTGTGGATGATGTGCTGGCTCTGCAGGTTCTATGCAGTGTTTTCTATACCTGTGGATGATGTGTTGGCTCTGCAGCTTCTATGCAGTGCTTTCTATACCTGTGGATGATGTGCTGGCTCTGCAGCTTCTATGCAGTGTTTTCAACTTCAACTTCAACTTCAACTTTTATTTGTTTTAAGTGCCATATCATAACAGCTGTTATCTCAGAGCACTTTACAAGCAGAGCAACAATGTGTACATAGTGAAAAAAAAAAAAAAAAAAAAAAAAAAAAACCCCTGTCCTTAGACCCTCGCAAAGGCTGAGGAACAACTCCCAAGAAAAACCCTGAGAGGGAAAAAAGGGGAGAAACCTCAGGGTGAGAGACAGAGGAGGGGATCCTCACCCAGGACGGACAGGCGGGCACAAACAAAACATTATTGATGGCTAACAGTTCAGGATATAAATCAATGAATTGAATTGAATCAGTCCATAGTAGCAGCAGGCAGGAGGAACCGCAGTGAGATGAGCCGGGTAGAGGTGGTCCTGGATCCAGCTCAGTGTTGATGGAAGTCGGGAGGGAAAATAAAAATAATAAAAATAAAATGAAAAATGAAAAAGTAAAATAAGAATAAACAGAAAATTAAGAATTAAAAAATGAAATATTAATAAAATTAAAATAAGAATAAATTAATTAATTAATTAATTAATAAAAAAAAGAAATATATATATATATATATATATATATATATATATATATATATATAAACAAAAAATAAAAATGAAAATAAAAATAAAAATAAAAATAAATTGAAAGATAAAGGAGAGGGGCAGGAGAGGGAGGAAGAGGAGGAGATGGAAAACAGACGGGGAGAGGCCAAGAGGAAAGAGAGAAGCTAGAGGGAACGTGAACCTGATTCACACCCACAGAGAAGGCAGAGAAGATAGAGCTCAATGTGCCGGGGACCCCCAGCAGACTCAACCTATAGCAGCTTATCTTGGATTTATCTGTAGGCTCTGTCAAAAAGGAGGGTTTTTAACCTACTCTTAAAGGTAGAGAGGGTGTCTGCCTCCCGGACTGAGACTGGTAGATGGTTCCATAACAGAGGGCCTTGGTAGCTGAAGGCTCTGGCTCCCCATCTAGACTTAGAGACTCTTGGAACCACAAGTAGGCCTGCATTCAGAGAACGAAGTCTCCTAGTGGGGCAATAGGGTTTTATCAGGTCTGAGATGTAAGAGGGTGCCAGACCATGAAGACCTTTATAGACAAGGAGGAGGATTTTGAACTGGATCCTGAAAGGTACAGGAAGCCAGTGTAATGAGGCCAGAACAGGAGAGATGTGATCTCTCTTTCTAGTTTTAGTCAGGACACGAGCTGCCGCGTTCTGAATGAGCTGCAGAGTTCTCAGCGACCTATTGGAGCTTCCAGCCAGTAGAGAGTTGCAGTAGTCCAGCCTGGAGGTAACAAAGGCATGGACCAGCTGTTCTGCTGAATGGAGAGGGAGGAGGTGTCTTATTTTTGAAATATTGCGGAGGTGGAAGTAGGCAGTCCGTGAGATCGATTTTATGTGGGAGCTAAAAGACAGGTCTGGATCAAAACTAACACCTAGGTTCTTAACAGTGGTGGCAGAAGAAGTCGCAAAACTACCTTGCAATGCTATGGCATCAGATATTGAATCGCGTAGGTGTTTAGGACCTATGAGCAGTAACTCTGTTTTTTCAGAGTTCAGAAGGAGGAAATTATTAGTCATCCAGGCCTTCACATCATCAAGGCAGGACTGAAGCTGCTGTAGACGGTTGAGCTCGCCCGGCTTGATAGATAGATATAACTGAGTGTCGTCAGCATAACAGTGGAAGTCTATAGAGTGACTCCTGATGATATCACCTAGAGGGAGCATATATACAGAGAAGAGAACTGGACCAAGCACAGATCCTTGCGGAACCCCGTGGCTGACTTTAGTACGTGGCGATTGGTTATCGTTAACACAAACAAACTGATATCGGTCTGAAAGATAGGACCGGAACCAGTCTAAAGCAGTGCCTCTAATTCCGAGTTGATATTCCAGTCTCCTTAGTAAGATCTGGTGGTCGACCGTATCAAAAGCAGCACTGAGATCTAACAAGACAAGCACTGAAATGAGACCCTGGTCAGACGCCATGAAGAGGTCATTAGTGACTTTAACCAGTGCAGTCTCAGTGCTATGATTTATTCTAAAACCAGACTGGAAGGATTCAAATAAACTATTGTTATTGAGGTGTTCACAAAGCTGGTTGGCAATGATCTTCTCAATGATTTTTGAGATGAAGATGAGGTTAGAGATCGGTCTGTAATTTGCTAAAGTTCCTGGATCAAGGGACGGTTTCTTGAGGAGGGGTTTGATTATTCCGACTTTGAACGTAAGAGGAACGTAACCTGTTGTTATGGACAGGTTGATGAGGTCAAGTAAGGAGGTGGCGATTAAAGGCAGCACTTCCTTTAACAACTTGGTCGGAATCGGGTCAAGGAGGCAGGTCGAAGATTTAGAAGAGGAGATGATAGTGGTCAGCTGATGCAGGTCAATGGGGTCAAATGAAGATAGTGACCTGGTTATATCCACATCTGTGATCTGAAAGGCTGCAACAGGGGGTTGGTTAGTTGCCATGCATGCTGAGTGGGTCGTAATTGTTTGTCTAATATTTGTAATTTTGTTGTTAAAGTAGTCCATAAATTCACCACTGCTGAGATGTGTAGGGACACACTGCTCAGTGGAGTTATGACTCCGAGTCAGCCTGGCTACAGTGCTGAACAGAAACCTAGGGTTATGCTTATTTTCCTCAATTAGAGAGGAGTAGTATCTCGCTCTGGCATTACACAGAGCCAGCCTGTAAGTCTTCAGACTATCTTTCCAGGTAAGAAAAATACTAGTGTTTTTGGTGGAACGCCATTTCCTCTCTAACTTACGTGCTAGCTGCTTTAGGTGGCGAGTTTCTGGAGTAAACCAGGGGGCGGATCGTGGTCTAGAGATAGTCTTTTTTGTTAGGGGTGCAGCCGAGTCGAGAGTCTTGCGAAGGGAGGTAACAAAGCTATCAGTGAGGTGATCGATGAGGGAGGGACTCAAGCTTTCATAACAGAGAGGGGGGGATGCAGTTCCAAGAGACAGGGGGATAGCTTCTTTAAAGTTAGATAAGACACTGTCGGTTAAGTGCCGTGTATATATACTGCTCTTCTTTCGCACACAACCGGCTAGAAGGAAGTTGAAAGTAATTAAAGAATGGTCGGAAATAAGTGGATTAGGGGGTGAAACGGTCAGGTGTTTAATTTCAACACCATAAGATAGAACAAGGTCCAGGGTGTGGTTGAAGCAGTGCGTGGGTTCATGCACATGCTGGCAGAAGCCAATGGACTCGACTATAGAAGTGAATGCTATACTGCAGCTATCACTGACCACATCTACATGAATATTGAAGTCACCGATGATAATGATTTTGTCAGTTTTGAGAACTAGGTTTGAAAGAAATTCTGGAAATTCAGCCAAAAAATCTGAATAGGGGCCTGGGGCCCGATACACTACGACAAGTAGGAGGGGCTGTGCTTTCCAGCTTTGGTGACACAGGCTGATGATAAGGCTTTCAAATGAATTATAATCAATATTAGGTTTCGGAGTAATTAACAGACTACGATCAAACACGGCTGCCACCCCACCTCCACGGCCAGAACATCGAGGGACATGATAGTTAACATGGCTGGGAGGAGAAGCCTCATTTAGGCTAACATAGTCACCCTCACAAAGCCAAGTTTCTGTGAGACATAACACATCAATGTTGTTGTCAGAGATTAATTCATTTACAAGAATGGCTTTGGAGGACAGGGAGCGGATATTAAGTAATCCACATTTAATGCTCCTGTCCTGAGAAGTGACTGAGGAACTCCTGATTTTTATAAGATTGTTAAGGGTCGCTCCTCTGCTGCTAAATCTGGACAGTCGGGGGACAGACACAGTCTCTATGGGGTACTGTGTGGGTGACTGAAAAGAGGGAAGCACAGAGGAGTGTGTTAGACTGCTCCTCTGCCTCCTGGTCTCAACTCTGAGTCAGGGTGGGGGAGGACTAATGCTCTTTGCCAGGTTACTAGAGAGTTGGGCTGCTCCTTCCAACGTGGGATGGATGCAGTCCCTCCTAATGAGACCAGGTCTACCCCAGAAAGTTTGCCAATTATTTACAAAGCCCACGTCATTTGCGGGACACCACCTCGATAACCAGCGGTTAAATGATGATGTACGGCTAAACATGTCATCACTTGCCAGGTTGGGGAGGGGGCCAGAGAAAACTACGGAGTCCGACATCGTTTTTGCCATTGTACACACCGATTCCACATTAATTTTTGTGACCTCCGATTGACGTAAACGCAGGTCATTAGCGCCGACGTGGATAACGATTTTACTATATCTGTGTTTAGCTTTAGCCAGCAGCTTTAATTTGGATTCAATGTCGCCCGCTCTGGCCCCCGGGATGCAGTCTATGGCCGCTGGACTCGCTAGCTTCACATTCCGTAAAATAGAGTCGCCAATGACCAGAGATTTATCCTCGGCGGGTGTGTCGCCGAGCGGGGAGAACCTGTTGGAAGTGGGAAGCGTTAGGTGGGCCTCGGTGGACTTTGGCCGAGAGCTACGCTTCCCTCTGACAGTCACCCAGCGTTCCTGTTTTCCCGGCTGCTCGGGAGAAGCTGGAGGGGAGCTAAGGGGAGCTAAGCTAAGCGGCTCCGCGGTGGCTAGTGGGCGCTGGCTAACTGTGGCTGATGGTTTTGCTTCCACAGTGCGGAGCCGGGCTTCCAAATCGCTAAGCCTGGCCTCCAACCTCACCAATAAACTACAGTGCTTACACGTATCACCCTCGCTAAAGGAGGCAAGGGAATAGCTAAACATGTGGCACACTGAGCAGGAGAGAGGGACAGGAGAAGCAGAGGGGGAAGCCATTGCTAACCGGGCTACTAGCTACTAGCGCTACGGGAGCAAGGGTGATAGAAAGACTAGGAGAGGCGTAGGAAGCGGGTCAGAGAGAGAGCAGGACCCTAGGAGCAGGGTAGAGTGCTCGAGTGGCACACAAAGGGTGATACAGTAGGAAATCAAAGAAAATACACAAAAGATAGGAGTCGGGATAGAGCTGAGACTGAAACTGTGCTGCCAGTAGTCAGCAGGAAATGAGCAGGAAGTGACGCTTACCGGAACAGGAAACACCCACGAGCACCTTGTTTAGGGTAAAGAGCTGGTCCAGTGTTCCATGGCTGGGGCTGTTTTCTATACCTGTGGATGATGTGCTGGCTCTGCAGGTTCTATGCAGTGTTTTCTATACCTGTGGATGATGTGCTGGCTCTGCAGGTTCTATGCAGTGTTTTCTATACCTGTGGATGATGTGCTGGCTCTGCTGGTTCTATGCAGTGTTTTCTATACCTGTGGATGATGTGCTGGCTCTGCAGCTTCTATGCAGTGTTTTCTATACCTGTGGATGATGTGCTGGCTCTGCAGGTTCTATGCAGTGTTTTCTATACCTGTGGATGATGTGCTGGCTCTGCAGGTAGTCCAGCGCCAGCGTCATCTCACACAGGTAGAGCTTCACAGCGTCCTCGCTGAACTGGACGCTCTGCTGCAGGTGGTAGCGCAGGTCTCCTCCCAGCAGCAGGTCCACCACCATGAACATGTCCTCCTCATCCTGGAAGGAGTACCTGAGGAGGAGGAGGAGGAGGAGGAGGAGGAGAAGAGGAGGTGGAGGGGGAGAGAGGAGGAATAGGACAAGCCAAGAGGAGTAGAAGGAGAAAGAAAGAAAGAAAGAAAGAAAGGAGGAAACTGTGCTCACTAACTGCACGGTGTCAGTAAATATAGACACACACACACACACACACACACACATACACACACACACACATACACAAAGACACACACAGACATGCAGGCTCCTGCAGGTTCAGGCATGACAGGACTGAGCAAAACTGTGCAAATCACACATAAGTAATTTGTACAATTCAAAGTGAAACTATTTGATCAATTCTCAGTTAAAGGCTGAGTTTTTGCAGCTCTGTCACACACATGCGCACATCAACGTGCACACACACACATGCAAATATATGCAAACACAAGACAACAAGCTCCACGTCTTTCCAAGTGTCTCTTTCCACATCTATGTCGCTCTAGCTCCCTCCAGGAATCAGCGCCTGCAGGACGTTGTTGAACATGCACATCAGACTGCATTCACATCATTATCGCTCTTCTTCTGTGGTGTTTCCGCCTCCATGTGCTAGTGTCGGAGCCGCGTCCTCGACACTGATCATTCAGAGGGAAAACGCCCCAGACGCAGCGAGCGGCTCCTGCTCCACACAATCTAATTTCTGCTCTAAAAATATGTTGGAATAACATCCTGTAACAGGTCCCTCACATCAGAGGAGGAAAACAAACCCAGCCCGGGCCATTCTCCATTACAGGCGCTTTAATGTGCTTGTTACTCTTCGATTCTTTGTTTTTCCATTAAAGTTGTGAAGCTGTGTCTGTATTGCCTCGTCCACCCAGGGGGACGTTCTGATTGGGTCCATTCAGGTGCAATTTCCTGCCTCCACAGAAGTGAGAAATGGGGTCGAGCGAGGATCGCTCCATCTCCTCGTCTGATTGGAGGCGCTGCCTCGGACCAAAACAAACGTCTCAGTTCTGCAGAAACGATGAAGTGATGAAGCCTGGAGCACCAACCCCGGCGCCTCCACCACGTTTCTGCCTGTTTGTCTTCATTTACGTTCAAAGCAGAACCAGTAAAAACATGTTTCAGCTCGGCGTTAACACCTAATTCTGTGCATGTTGTGTGTGTGTCTATTGTTTGTTTAGCTGGGACTCTTATACAAAATAAATAAGACTTTCTTACAGGTTGTGTGTATACTGCATGCCTGCAGTGTGAATACAGCCTTTGTGGATTTATGAAGCATTTTGCAGGACGTGGAATTGCCTTATGTCTTGCTTATTAAATTGCCTATAATGTTTGCTATGTATCTATGTTCTATGTGATATTTTCCACTTCCTAAGCAGGTTGTTGAGTTCTGGAGGCTGTGACTGAGGCTCCTCAGCGGGCCCTGAGGCCTGGAGCAGCCCCGGCAGATGGTCCGGCCCCGGGACGCTGCCTCCCGTTGGCAGGGAATCCTCTCCGTCACCTTTTTATCACCTCGTCCTCACAGTCTGAGTCCCCAGCATCCAGCTGACAGATGAGCCTCCTCTGAGGCTGCACAACCACAGAACACTGATCCTCAAACCAACGACACGATGGCAGAGGGAGGGAGGGAGGGAGGGAGGGGGGACGCAGCGGGGCAGAGAGAAACACAACCCGGTCCAGAGTGACTCCTCCATCCCAGACACAATGTGAAGGAGACGGATTCGTGTCAACTGGTTGTCTGCCTGCGAGCAGAGACAAAGACGCTTCAACAGCCAGGACGCATCAATAACACGTACAGGGGGGCTGAACTGTCTCTACTGGATAACTAATGAATCCCTCTGTTTAAAGCAGAATGGTGGGATGGAGCATTCCTCCTTCTTTGACACAGAAGCTATGAGCTCTGGTTCCATCAGAGTCTGTTCTACAATCCTGTTTGTTACGTTACATCACGTTCTGTTTCTGCTCAGATCTGGCTCCTTTCACGCTGATCTGGCAACCGCACCTAGACTTCACTCTGGCTGTATCTCCTGCCACTCCCAGGAATGATCAGGTGACTTTACGTTCCTTGAACAGCGAAGCTTCGATGCCGTTATAGAGCAGAACAAAAGCAACTCACTTCAGTTCTGAACTGAAGTTTTCTTTGCAAATCAAGAAAGTCGCTGTAAAAACAAGACAGAGCGTTGGGTCAGCCCTCACTCTGTGACTGACTGTATGAGGCTGTGAGGGGAGGACAGAGGAGCTGCCACTGTCCAGGAGGAGCAGGGGGAGGAGGAGGAGGAGGAGGAGGAGGCGGCCATGTGGAAAAGGCCAGGACTGGACCCGGGCTGCGACAGTCACACAGAGGAAGGTTAGCGGGCCGGAAGGAAGAACACGAGGAGCAGGCTGAAATAATCAGGCCACGATGACAAACGAGCGAGGGGAGGCAGGGAGGAGGAGGAGGAGGAGGAGGAGGGGGAGGAGGAGGAGGGGGGTTTTTAGGAAAAAGCCAGAGAGAGAGAGTGGCTGTATTTGTGGACTGGGGCTGAAAGTTTGCGTGTCCTACATAAAGTTGCGGGTGGAGGCGAGCTGCAGGATGCAGCAGCGTGACTCGTCAGCAGACGCTGCTCTGGAGGATTCTGAACAGATCTGAACTCTGCGGCTCCGGGCCCCGAGACACCGCGCACCACACCTCCACTGGCCCAAATTCACAAGGTGCACTTCACGTGTCCTACTAAAGTCCTGCTCTAAAAGCAGTGCAGAGAGACGGGACAGAGACGGAGACAGGGACGGAGACGGGGACAGGGATGGAGACAGAGAGAGGACAGGTGTAGTGGTGCCACAGTAAGAGAGGAGGGGCTCATCAGAGTTATGTAATGACTCTCAATGAAAAGTTTACGTTAGAACAATACAGGTCACGTTGTATGTCACAAAGTGAAATGAACATGTTTTTCCTTAGTATATTCTAATGTTATAGTTTTTTCAAGAGACTCATTTTTTCTGTTTCCTGATATCCTCCTCTGCTCCTCCTCTGCTCCACCTCTGCTCCTCCTCTGGACCTCCTCTGCTCCTCCTCTGGACCTCCTCTGCTCCTCCTCTAGACCTCCTCTGCTCCTCCTCTGGACGCGGTCCCACACTCTGCTCGTTAGGAGGATGATTTGAGGCCGTCCTCTCAGAGCGTGTTTTAACTGCGGACTCGAGGCTGATTTGTTCCTCGGGCTGCTCAGGTCTCGCTCCATCCAGACCTCCGATCAATAACTCTAATGGAGCCCGGCCCGGCTCATCCATCCTCCACGCTCCGCGTCCTGACACTGATGAAGGCTGGGACACAGAGAGGAAAAGCTCGGCCTGCTCCCCGCTCCTCCTCAGAGGACACGGAGGATCCTTCTCTGTTCTAACATAGAAGCTATGAGCTCTGGTTCCATCAGGACTCAGAGTCTACTCTGCATCCTGTTTGTGGCTGGGGGAATATTACACTCATCTCATGCTGATCTGGCAACCACGTGCCAGCTGGACTCTGATTGGCTGTCTCACCTGCCACTCACGAATGATCACACACATACACAGTCACATGTGACTGCATGTGACCTTATGGGACTTAACATAACTTCACATTGTTTTACGTGGATGCTCCACATCCAGCCTGAGATGTTGGAGCCAGAACCAAAGAAGGACCCAGAGAGTGAGGAGGAACCAGAGGAGGAACCAGAGGAGGAACCAGAGGAGGAACCAGAGGAGGAACCAGAGAGTGAGGAAGAACCTGAGGAGGAACCAGAGGAGGAACCTGAGGAGGAACCAGAGGAGGAACCAGAGACTGAGGAACCAGGAGCAGGAACTCTTGTATTTTGCATCACATTACGTCTCTGCTCATATTCTCCTCCGTTAAGCTGCATTTCACCATCAGAACTTTCTACATGAAGGAGGACGTGATGATGTTTTAGGGCCCGCTGCTCGTCGTTTTTCAACAAAGCTGAGGAGAAAGTGGTTTTCACTCTGGCTCTCCTCTTAAAACCCTGTCTGATCCCTGAGGACCGTGTTGAAATCACTGACTCTCTCTCTCCTCTCGCTCTCTGTCTTTCTCTCTTGCTCTCTCTCTCTCTCTCTCTCTCTCTCTCTCTCTCTCTCTCTCTCTCTCTCTCTCTCTCTGCAGCTTCGTCCACTCAGTCATGATTCAGGCCTGCGTCTCGGAGCCCTCGGGGCCGACAGGCCACGCTGTCTGAGGGAAGATCTGCAGCGATGTAACGCTGGAGGCCAGACCGCACTGTTATGATGAGCTGAAAACCACCATCAGCTGGAGCTGACCTCTGAACCCGGGAGGAGGAGGAGGAGGAGGGGGAGGAGGGGGAGGAGGAGGAGGAGGAGGAAGTGTCTCATGTGTCACAAATCCCCTCGCAGGATTTGTGTGTATTTGCCGTTTCGTTCGACGCTGGTTAATTTGAAGGATCCATTGAGCGCAGCCTCGACTCCTACGCACCGTGTCTCTGGCTGCAGATGTGGAGCTCGAAGCAGCAGCAGCTGTCGAGTGTTTCTGCTACAACGCTTCACAGAATAAGAAACGTCTTTAAGACATGTCAACAGAGTCCAACTGCCACTGTCAGCTGCTCCCACTAAAGGCTCAGGCTCCAGATGCCTTCTTGACTTGACTATTAGCAGCAGCTTTAGCGTTAGCAGCAGCTTTAGCATTAGCGTCTGTGATATTTCTTTAAGTCTCATTTATTTTCCATACGCCGACAATTTGATGGTGAAACCTCCAGAGATTAAATGATCCATACGCGACACGTTTTCACAAGTAACAACAGCTGCTACTGTAACATGTGGTCCTGCTCCATCCCATAATAAGCCTGGTACCATGTGGTCCTGCTCCATCCCATAATAACCCTGGTACCATGTGGTCCTGCTCCATCCCATAATAACCCTGGTACCATGTGGTCCTGCTCCATCCCATAATAACCCTGGTACCATGTGGTCCTGCTCCATCCCATAATAACCCTGGTACCATGTGGTCCTGCTCCATCCCATAATAACCCTGCTACCATGTGGTCCTGCTCCATCCCATAATAACCCTGGTACCATGTGGTCCTGGTCCATCCCATAATAAGCCTGGTACCATGTGGTCCTGCTCCATCCCATAATAACCCTGGTACCATGTGGTCCTGCTCCATCCCATAATAACCCCTGGTACCATGTGGTCCTGCTCCATCCCATAATAACCCTGGTACCATGTGGTCCTGCTCCATCCCATAATAACCCTGGTACCATGTGGTCCTGGTCCTCCACTCTGAGGAAGATGGACGTCCAGAACATAGTTTTCTTAGATCTTTGAATCAGATGTAGAAACAGTTGAGTCTCCTCCTCTGTCCATCTGGTCTGAAGGGAACTGGTCATGTGACCCCTACGTCAGGTCACGTGACCTGGAGATATGAACAAAGTGTTTCCATCACACTTTGAGATCAGCTTCTAGATGGACACGTCTGGAGGAGCAGCTCAGGAGACAAACTCTTTGTTTTTTGACATTTAGGTGTTTCCATCGCTAGTTTTTATTGCAATATTTAGGTTTTGTGTATTTCTAGGGGGGAATGGAAACATCGACCTGCTTTGAGTGTGTGTGTTTGGAGGGGGGGGGGGGCAGGGGGGGGGGGGACCTCACATCTCCTTTAGTGGACACATCTCTTTTCTTTTTCTTTTCTTTTGACAAAACAAATCAATAAGAAATTCCTCTCTCTCTCTCTCTCTCCCTCTCTTCTTCCTCTCTCTCTCTCTCCTTACCTCTCTCTCTCTCTCTCTCTCTCTCTCTCTCTCTCTCTCTCTCTCTCTCTCTCTCTCTCTCTCTCTCTCTCTCTCTCTCTCTCTCTCTCTCTCTCTCTCTCTCTCTCTCTCTCTCTCTCTCTCTCTCTCTCCCTCTCCCCTTTCTCTCTCTCTCTCTCTCCTTCTCTCTCTTCCCCTCTCTCTCTCTCTCTCTCTCTCTCTCTCTCTCTCTTCCTCTCTCTCTCTTCCTCTCTCTCACTTCCCCTCTCTCTCTCTCTCTCTCTCTTCCTCTCTCTCTCCCTCCTCTGACAGCTGTTAACTGTGTTTCCCATCAAGCTTCACCAAAGCTGCCGTTTCTCGTGACTTGCATCTTTTTTCATCCTTTTTTTGTTTGCTTTTCAGAATCAGCACTTCCCAAAAAAAAAAAAGGCCCATCTGCTCTCCTGAAAACTCCATTAATAATCTAGTGAAGTGCTCCAGACGTTCCACCCAGTGGACACTGGCAGCGTCTCGTCTACAGGGAGCTACGTGTATCAGACATCACACGTGTGCAGAGGAAGGAGGCAGCGGCTGAACGGAGCTCATCGCTCATCGATCTGTTCAGATCTGTTCAGATCTGTTCAGATCTGAACAGATCTGAACAGATCTGAACAGATCTGTTCAGATCTGTTCAGATCTGTTCAGCACAGACCGATGGCCACATAAAGGGAGGAAACGGAGGCTGGGAAATAAAGAAGTTACCACAGACTCTCGGCTATGAATTGATTTCTGTTGTTTTTTCATTGTGTTTCTGGCTCCGGCTCCGGGAGGAAGAAGCAGAAACTTCCTTGAATTTTTCATTTTGGAGCCGTGACAAAGATCCATGCAGAGAGACTCTGTCTGAGCCGCTGAATTCACCGTCCAGCGCTGCTGATTTACTTCCTGTACGTGCTGCTCTGTGTGAAGTCCGTTTTTCAGGTGTGAATTGATATTTCTACTGTAATAACTATTGTCTCTAGAAAGTGAGCATTTTTATTGATCCTTTAGGCTCCTGACAGGTAAAAGTATATTTGTGAAAAGTAAAAGCTGTTTAATTTTCCTTTTATATACATAATATACATATAAACGAGCAGATCTCATTTATACCAGTGTGTCTTTTCATTCTTTGATACAAATCAGTGCTAAACAACTTTATACTGTTAGTTTCACATTATGAGATAATTCTAATCTTCTTTACTGTTAATGAACTGAAATGAAACTAAAGGTTTGTTAGGTTTGGAGTTATTGTTGGTAACTACTTTCTAACTCTAATGTGTCCATTGAGATTATGGTGAATGTTTGTCTCTTATTTTGAGATTTCTTTCAGGTTTGATAGTAAAACTAAACTAGAGGATTACAGAGAGTAACTAAACTTACCCTCTGTTACAGTGAGAGGGTTCTAGCACTTTTCAAACACTTTCAAGGTCCATTTCCAGGCTTTTCCAGCACCCTCAGTACATTGCATGAAACAACATTCCCTGACATTTCAACTAATCTCTGCGATTCATGTGAAATTCAAGTCTTGTTTCAGGGGAGACGGACAGAGCGGAGGGACGGGGTGGTTCAGTCTCTCCGTCTCTGGTCAGGACCAGAGCCAGAGAACCAGAGAGGGCCACAGACGGCTCCTCCTGCAGGGAATCACACTATAAAGAACACACAGGCTGCGTTCCCGAGGCTTCTCCCACCAACACCAACATCCTGAAAGACCCTGAAACCAGATCCCAGTGGATCGATGCCCGGGGACGCATCTCATATCTCCTCTCATCGGCTACGTTGTAGCACACGGAACAAGCAGAACGCTGTCGTTCAGGAGGGAACACGTTTGTTCCCAGAGGCAGAAACAGCGACGAGCATGCAACAGGAAAGCAGCTGACATCACAGACAGACAGCAGCAGGAAGCAGCAGCAGGCAACAGCAGGCAGCAGCAGGAAGCAGCAGACAGAAGCAAACAGAAGCAGACAGCAGCAGACAGAAGCAGACAGCAGCAAACAGCAGCAGGCAGCAACAGACAACAGCAGGCAGCAGGCAGCAGCAGGCAGCATCAAACAGCAGCAGGCAGCAGACAGCAGCAGGCAGCATCAAACAGCAGCAGGCAGCAGCAGGAAGCAGCAGGCAGCAGACAGCAGCAGGCAGCAGACAGCATCAAACAGCAGCAGACAGCAGCAGCAGCAGACAACAGCAGGCAGCAGCAGGCAGCCGCAGCAAACAGCAGCAAACAGCAGCAGGCAGCAGCAGCAGCAGCAGTAGACAGCAGCAGACAACATGAAAAAGTGTAAAAACGTGGGATAGTCACCAGAGGTTTACTAAAAAAACATGTTCAATTTCCTGAAGGATCTCAAGCTCTCTAAAGACGTTTCGGACCTCATCTCTCTCTATGCACTGCTGCTTGTTCATGTACTTCATGGCGTACATCTTCTCTGTGTCGCGCTTCTGCACGATGCAAACCTGCAGAGATGGAGGGATGGAGGGAGAGAGAGAGGGAGAGAGAGGGAGAGAGAGAGAGAGAGAGAGGGGGGGGGTGACAACATTAGAAAGGATGAACATACATTTGACTCCCACATATTGTTGGGAGCTGAAGCTTAGTAGAATAACCTGCATTCATGCTCCATCACAGGATGAAAAAATGGTGTAAGAAGATCAAACAGAAATATATTTATTAGAGTCGTATCTCGTTACAGGAGCATTAAAAAATCAAAGGTTTCTGATGAGACTCCACGGCTAATCAAGCCTGAGCTGCCTCCACCACAGCCTTCCAACTCTGTTCACGTTCTGTCATTCTTCACTTGTATTCTTACTTTTTTACTTGTTTTCCCTCCTTTTTTTTAACTTATTTGCCCTTATGTGTTTGTCAGAATTCCCACAGCGCCTGAAGGCAGCATGCAGGTGAGCTCAGGTACGCCCCCCTCATGGAGGCAGAGGTACTGTCTGGTCTGGTTCAGAGCTACTTTATGTCCCATCAGTCTCAATATATGTTCTATTGATCATATATGTTCTACACACACATGAAACACGTGATCCATTCTATGGAAAGTGAGGATAGAAAACACACACTCACTGCCTCAAATGCACAGCTGAAATGTGCAAATACATAAATGATATCATACAGAAAGTACATATATAGCACAGAATATTAATTCTATGTTATCATGATCTGTGTTGATGGACCCGTCCTCATAGATCTGCACCAGTGGCCACGCCTCTGTTCATGCTGCAGCAGCTACAAATGTGTCCGCGCTGAGATGCAAACGAGCCGCGCTCCCTCCACAGCTGCTCCCAGCTGTTGATCTAAGACGGGGACGGAGACGGAGACGGAGACGGATCCAGATCCGATAGACTCCGTCCACAAACACGGCGAGTCAGAGGCAGGAAAACCTCTGCTGACAAATCACCTCGTTACTTATTCATTCATCGCCCGTTCTGTGGTTTCTGTCAGGAAGAGGCTGAGAAAAGGTCAGAGACTCCGGGGAGGTCATGGACATCACAGCAACGTCTCTATCTCTCACACACACACACACACACACACACACACACACACACACACACACACACACACACACCACACACACTTACAGACCCACGATGCTCTGAATTCATTACTGAGGGCTCATATCTGGAGAAGAGACGAGTATGTAAGCGGACCCTGAGGCCGTCTTACTGACTTCTTACTGGACTTTATCTTATTTCCACGCTGTGTTACCCTAACAACAGCCTGGAATGTTTGTATGGAGTATTTCTACATGTTCTCTGCTGAGAGCTCTGTTTCTGCTCAGATCTGGCTCCTTTCATGCTGATCTGGCAACCACACATGGGCTTCACTCTGATTAGCTTTATCGCCTGCCACTCACATGAATGATCCTGTGACTTTGTGTAACTGTACCGTGTAACTTTACGTGACTGAATGTGTTTTAAAATGACACCACATGACTTTACACAACTATACATGATTACTCTACTCTACCTGGCTCTACTCTACTCTACTTTACTCTACATGACTCTGGTCCTGGTCCTCAGTTGCTCCTCAGCTCGTTCTATGGAGCTCTGCTGCAGCTATGGAGCGATGCTCCACATCCAGCCTGAGATAATGAAGCCAGAATCAGAGGAGGAACCAGAGCCTGAGGAGGAACCAGAGGAGGAACCAGAGCCTGAGGAGGAACCAGAGGAGGAACCAGAGTCTGAGGAGGAACCAGAGGAGGAACCAGAGCCTGAGGAGGAACCAGAGACTGAGGAGGAACCAGAGACTGAGGAGGAACCAGAGGAGGAACCAGAGCCTGAGGAGGAACCAGAGGAGGAACCAGAGTCTGAGGAGGAACCAGAGGAGGAACCAGAGCCTGAGGAGGAACCAGAGGAGGCACCAGAGCCTGAGGAGGAACCAGAGTCTGAGGAAGAACCTGAGGCCCAATGCTTGAATCACCTCCAGTGTAAGCCTAAGAACCTACAGGGAGAACAGGGAACAGAAAGCGTTGTGATTCATTTCATCTTTCATGTCCCTGGTTTAAATGAAGGAGAAGGAACGGATGCAACAAACAGGATTTTAACATGTATCTTTGTTTTTCTATTCTATTTGAATTTCCAATGTTTCTGTAAGCACTGGAACGTCTATGGAACCACTTCATGTATAAACGTGATGGACATGTGAAGTTTACATGGTGTTTGGTTCTCTCCTGCAGGACTCAGGCTCAGTGGACCAGAGCTGGGAGATGTCAGCGGTTCTCCATGTGGAGCTGCAGGGAGCGTGTCCTCCCCCCGGCCCTGCCGAGCGTTGGAGGCGTCCCCGCTAAACACTCGTGCAAAGTGGATGTGGGCCGCCTGCTGCAGAGCCACATTACAGGACGGTCTATTTCCACACAGCCTCAGAGCTGGTGTGCTGTGAACGCTGCTGCGGCTCGAACCCGCTACGACTGGCGCTTTGTTGTCCAGAGAGCAGAAGACGACGTCCTCGCACTCCTCCTCCGTCTCAGATGATATTCAAGGAGAGCGAGAGGGAAAAGACATCTCTGCCTCGCTCTGTTCAGTATTTACAGTCTGTTCATCACGTCCTCGTTTGTGTACAAATTTCAGATTTGAAATGCAGCTAAAAAAAAATCAGAGACGTAATGTGTGACTGGTTCCAACACCTCAGGCTGGATGAGGAGCACCGCACCACGCTGCAGAGCTGCAGCAGAGCTCCAGTGGAGGAGGACCAGCTGGACCAGGACCAGGACCAGGACCAGGACCAGGACCAGGACCAGGACCAGGACCACACTTACATAACATGGACTCATGTAGAAGCTCATAAAGACACGTGAAGTCACATGACCATTCTTATGAGTGGCATGCGAGGCAGCCAGTCAGAGTAAAACCTACGTGTGGTTGCCAGATCAGCATGAAAGGAGCCAGATCTGAGCAGGAACAGTGTAATACTCCCAAAGAGGATGTAGAACCAGAACCAGAGCTCATAGCTTCTATGTGAACACAGCGAGCAGGGAGGAAGGCTCCATCTGGAAACATCAGGAAACATCATCACTCATCCCTGTAATGCTCTGAGACCGAGCCAGCGGCCTCGGCCTGGAATCTGATTACACACCACCTGCACCTGAACACACACACACACACACACACCACACACACACACACACACACACACACACACACACACAGTGAGCCGGGCCAGCTCCGGCTGAACCAGGACACCCACACCATCCATCCCTGCCAGCACGTCCCGGCAGGAAGTCCTACACAGCTGTCTGGACCAGAACCAGGTCCCAGCTGGACCAGAACCAGGTCCCAGCTGGATCAGAACCAGGTCCCAGCTGGACCAGAACCAGGTCCCTGCTGGATCAGAACCAGGTCCCAGCAGGTCCAGGTCTGGACCTGAGCTGCACCTGTTAGCGTTGTTAGAGACTGACACCTGAGCTGGACCGAACCAGGACCCTGAGGAGCACACACACACACACACTGCTGCACACACACACACACACACTGCTGCACACACACACTGCTGCACACACACTGCTGCACACACACACACACACCTCTCTGCTGTTCAAGTTTTCAGCTCTCATTCTGTTCTAGCTCTTGTTTTTAATATTTTATCCTCTTTCTATTTTTATTTCTTTTTTAACTTTTTATTACTTGCTTAAATTTGCCTTTTACAATCTCCTTTTGCACTCCATATAAAGAGAGAGTATTTACTATTGAAAGTAACTATAATTACTGCACATATACCATATACACACACACACACACACACACACACACACACACGTCAATAATTAAAACCTGCATTGATTGTTTGTTTATCTCTGTGTTGTTATGTGATTGGATGCTGTGTAACCGTATCATTACATCACAGTACACCTGTGTACAGGACAGAGACCAGATCCAGCAGCATGGCATCGTCCAGCATCATTCACTCATGCGTCTATCAGACAGAGGAGCTGCCAGACCATGCTGATGGTAGGATGCAGGAAACAGGATGCAGGATTCGCGTTTTCCTCGGCTCTAAACGCAGATCGTGGACGTTGAGGGATGTGAACGTGCAGCAGAGTTCAGGCTGCGCTGCTGCATTTTATCTGGGGAGGAGAAATTATTTTCAGTCTGCACGTCGGAGTAAATGAGCTGTTAAAACAGACATTTTCCTTGTGTGACGGGAGGAAATCTATTAGTGTGTAAAACACCATCTATTCTATACGCTCCCCCTCCTCCTCCTCCCCTCCTCCTCCCCTCCTCCTCCTGTCTGGACCTGATCCAAACCCCCATCCACTTTGATCAGACCTGCTCTATAAAGAAGTCTCTCTATTAAGCAGTGAAGCCTCGATTCACTTCCTTATATCTGTAAAACAATAATAAGATGAAGAGTTAAAGAAAGAGCAGCAGCTGTAAACAGACTCTAATCAGCCTGATTTCATTCATCCAGACTGTACGCAGCTTCAGCACCATTCAGCTTTAAGGAAGCCTTCATCCTGGGCAGAGGAAACTGCTCCGGGCCTGCTTGTCTTTTTTCTTCGTCCCAGCCCTCAGCGTGGTGTCCTGGTCGAGCTGAACAGACCCAGTTTCTGGGAGCTGAGAGCCAGGCCCGGCCGCCACCATCTGCACTGCGCTGGGAGCTACGCTCAGCCCAGGAGCCGCCTCAGACCCGCAGCTCGCTCCTCCAGCTCCTCCTCCTCCTCCTCCTCCTCCTCGTCCTCCTCCTCCTCCTGCTGGAGGACACGTCCAGTCCCCAGGGGACCAGGACGCAGCGAATGTTTGGAAACGGCTCGCCTCCGAGAACTTCCTCTGTATGAGCAGTCGAGGCAAGACAATTACAGTAAAATGATCAGAGACGCCTCACGCCTCAGTCCCATCACGGAGCGTTCTCTAAATGTTGGTTTTGTTCGTTTTCACACAGTTGACATCGACGCAACACCCTCAAACACACACAGAGCTGCAGTGGAATCACTGGGCATGCAGGGCTACGTGTGGCTGCTCACACATCACATTTACTGTCCATTACTGGACCGGAACCCGGGCCGAACGCGCTCCTCTGACGGATGGGATGTGTTGGCTGGAAGGCGGCGTGTTCCTGCTCACAGCTCCAACGACTCCATCACTACGCCTCATCCTTCAGCTCCCCTCAGCCTGAGAACCTCTGAATCTTTAATGCTGCTTCATTTGGATGCAGAGAGTGTGTGTGTGAGTGAGTGTGTGTGTGTGTGTGTGTGTATGTGGTACGGTGGCCCCTGAGGTTCACCCTGCAGGCACCATCTGACTGATGGACCAAGATCCAACAAATCAATCTCTAATAATTACAGCCCACGTTGACACCACAGGTGTCTATCTATCTATCTATCTATCTATCTATCTATCTATCTATCTATCTATCTATCTATCTATCTATCTATCTATCTATCTATCTATCTATCTATCTATCTATCTATCTATCTATCTATCTATCTATCTATCTATCTATCTATCTATCTATCTATCTATCTATCTATCTATCGTTTTTCCCTGTCTTTACTGTTCTGTGCAGACTGAGGTGTCTACCTCTTGTTGATGGTTCTAGAGCTACAACAACTAAACAAGTTAACTGATGAATGAGTGATGCTGAGGTAACAGATAGTTACAGTTACAGGTGATGATACTATGCAGATTCATTTCATCACCTGCTCTTTTTCCTCTGAACATCCCATAACAAACGTGTTGCTGTCTCTTGTCAAACTGTGAGATTTTTTTGTTTTTTTTGCATGAATTGCTGGTCTGCACAATGTGCTATTCACTGTTACGTGTTCCTGTTGTTGCGTCCTGGAGCTGCTAGGAATGTGTTGTGTGCAGCAGAATCACACTGAAGCTGAGTCTGAAGTCATTTAGACTGAAGAACCGTGTTCGCCTTCTCAAATGTTGCTCAGAAGACTGCGTCTTTTCTTTTCATTGTGAGTCTGAACAAACAGAGGAGATGTGGGCTCCATTCCCAGGCCACTGTTCAGCATGTGTACGCCCCCTCTGGTCCAGATCCTGGAGTATCCTGGAACACCTCGAACCGCTCGTACGCTGATGACATACGACTCTACATGACAGCGCCGAACTGAACTTATTTAGTTTGTCTGACTTTAGAAAATAAAAACAGGGGTTCAGGATCTGTAAGCTCTCTTAGAAATCTTA
>CM055200.1:22884300-22896800 GCA_029224185.1 Karalla daura | reverse complement strand
ACTCTCAAACAGCTGGACTCACAGACAGCTGGACTCTCAGACAGCTGCATCACAGACAGCTGGACTCACAGACAGCTGCATCACAGACAGCTGGACTCACAGACAGCTGGACTCTCAAACAGCTGGACTCTCAGACAGCTGGACTCTCAGACAGCTGGACTCTCAGACAGCTGGACTCAGACAGCTGGACTCTCAAACAGCTGGACTCACAGACAGCTGGACTCTCAGACAGCTGGACTCTCAGACAGCTGGACTCTCAAACAGCTGGACTCACAGACAGCTGGACTCTCAGACAGCTGGACTCTCAGACAGCTGGACTCTCAGACAGCTGGACTCTCAGACAGCTGGATCACAGACAGCTGGACTCTCAGACAGCTGGATCACAGCCTGTCTGCAGAGAGACCTGTCACCTGCTCTGCTGAGCACCATCTGGTCCTCGTCCATGGAGAAACGTCAGATTGTGACTGCAGTAAAGCAGGCCAGTCTGAACAAAGACGCTATGTTACGCAACATACGAGTGTGACACGAGGAGAAAACTCCGTTCAACTGTTCTAGAAAGATCTGAAGGAAGTGGGAGCAGTTTGGTAACAGCGTGTTTCATTGTTGTCCTGAAATGATGAAAAACATCAAGGAAACATTGAGGACTGAGGAAGATCAGACCGGACGACTCTGAAGAACTACAGACGCAACAAAACCAACCTGAGGTGAAAACAAACTGTTGTTCAACAAAAACCTTAAGTCACAATCAGAGTGAAGCCCGCGTGTGGTTGCCAGATAAGGATGAGGATCTGGCCAAAAACAGAGTGTAGAACAATGAGAAATACTGTAATACTCTATTGTAGAATAGACCCAGATGGAACCAGAGTTCATAGCTTCTATGTTAACACCAGAGAATGAGGAGAAATGCTCCATTCAAAGATGCAGTTTGTTGCTCTCTCTCCCTCCCTCCCTCCCTCTCTCTCTCTCTCTCTCTCTCTCTCTCACACACACACACACACACACACACACACACACACACACACACACACACGCTCTCACAGAGCAGCTTTGCGGGCAGGAGTGTTTTCCTAGCGAGGCGAACACACTTTCAGGGTCTGATGAACGTGTCATCCAGGGAGAAGGAGGAATAATCTGTTCTTTCTTGTGCTTCATTCCGCTGGATGTGTCCTGCTCCGCCGCGGCTGCTGTCAGCCTGCAGGAAACAGTGTTTACCCAGCGCGTCTGTCCCTCTGGGTGTCCCTCTGTCTGTCCCTCCATCCCTCTGGGTGTCCCTCTGTCTGTCCCTCCATCCCTCCATCTGTCCCTCCATCTATCCCTCCCACTGTACCTCCATCCCTCCGTCCATCCCTGCGTCTGTCCTTATGTCTGTCCCTCTGTACCTCCATCCCTCCATCTGTCCCTCCGTGTGTCCCTCTGTCTGTCCCTCCATCCCTCTGGGTGTCCCTCCATCTATCCCTCCCACTGTACCTCCATCTCTCCGTCCATCCCTGTGTCTGTCCCTATGTCTGTCCCTGTCCCTCTGTACCTCCATCCCTCCATCTGTCCCTCCCTCCATCCCTCTGTCTGTCCTTCCATCCGTCCCTTCCTCCATCCCTCCCTCCGTCTGTACCTCCCTCCATCCCTCCATCTGTCCCTCCGTCCCTCCAGGACGTGTGACCAGGGATCAGACTTCTGTGAGGAGAGGCTCCCAAGGAGAGCAACGTCCGGAGGACACACACGCAACACCATGTTATCCTGTGACCCCACACACACACACACACACACACACACACACACACACACACACACACACACACACACACACACACACACACACACACACACACACACACACACACACACACCCTCAGACAGCCTGAGATCTTACACCGTGTCATTAAGTGAAGAGTGAAACCTTTAGTTTACACCCTGAAACCATCTGAGACAGTCGCAGAGATGCAACATTTCAGACGAGAGCTGCAACATCATATATATATATATATATATATATATGTCTAGAGCATATGTCTATTTATGTGTGTGTATATATATATATATATATATATATATACACACACATAAATAGACATATGCTTTCACTGTACGAATCATCTCCAACGTCAACCATTTGTTCTCTTTGGAATCGATAAGAGAATCAATAAGGATTTGGATCAATAATGGAACTGGAATAGTCATCGTTATGGGAACAATTTCCACGATGAATCATTGATGACGTAGAAAACACACAGTGCCACAGTCTGTTCAATAAGGTCAGGTCCCCCCCCCCCCCCCCCCCCCCCCCCACTGATCCCTCCACACGCAGACTCTGATCAAACGTCCAGGATGAGGGAGTCAGACGGACGTCAGAGGACCTGGAATCACATGGTGGCCATGTGAAAACGGCTGAATGTTCCCGGGGGGGGGGGGGGGCTGGGGGGGGCAGGGAAACCGCTCCGAGCTGGAGCGTCTTTCCCTGCAGCTCCCGCTAAAAACACACGGGGAGGCTTTGAAGAGTAACGAGGACGGAAGGTGAAGGAGACGTGAAGCTACGTACGCCTCTGGGCTCGCCCCTCACACACACACACACACACACACACACACACACACACACACACACACACACACACACACACACACACACACACACACACACACACACACTCAGGCCTTCAGCAGCAGGATGAGGCCTACGTACGTGGGCGTGATGGGAATACACGCTGTCCGACCTGCTCGCTGTAATGAAGCAGGATGTAAATGGAGCAGGAGCGTCGCTGTGATTGACAGCCGGCCTCGCTCCCGCTCTCGTCCCTTCAGGGATGAGACTCAGTATTCCGGTCGTGCCTCGCTGTTTGATCCCTGCTCAGCTCACAGCTCCAGTCTCTGATCCCAGGTGCTCGTATCTACGGATGTTTGCTCTTTCAGGTGCGACTCACTCACCGCAGTTTAGAGCAGACCTGGAGCAGCTGAGCGGAGAACGTAGAAGCTATGAGCTCTGGTTGCACCACAGCCTCACAGTCTGCTCTGCAATCCCATCTGTAGCTGTGGGAACATTATGCTCTGTTCCTGCTCAGACCTGGCTCCTTTCATGCTGATCTGGCAACCACAAGCAGGCTTCTCTCTGATTGGCTGTCTCGCCTGCCACTCAGGTGACTGGTCTGTCCCTGACTCTGCGTTACTCTATGGGACTATACGTCCCGTCTGTTCATCCTCTCCTCCTTTAATAACACGTCAGGTGTGAATGCAGTTTTCATCGATCAGTGAAATCTCGAGACGCGGGAGGACGGACGTCTCCAGGAAGTTCTGGTCTTCGCTCTTCCAGGCGACGCAGATTGAATCAGCTGCAGCTCTGGAACTCATCTAATCTCGCTGATTAAAATGAAAATCCTGCAGAAAAGTGTTTTCATCGCCTGGTAAAGATCCATGTAGGAGTCGAGAAGTAAAAAAAGTGTCAGGTCTATAATAAGAAGGATGAGATGAAGGATAAGACTCTGACTTTTATTCACATGTTATTTTATAGCTGCAGACTCATATTCACCTCCTCACTGAGGCCAGCTTTACTTCACACTTAGTAATTGATTTTGGTTCCTGTAGCATTTTCTATGTATTTCTTTACAGTTTTGCTCTATTTAATGTAGCATTTATTCTCTGTTTTAGACTCTTATCTTATGATCTAAATGTATAATGATAACGTAGACTGACGTAGAGGTGACGTCTTTCATTTCACTCTAGTGAATCTGATTCTATAAAGGTTAACAGGAAAACAAATATTGCAAATCAAAGTCTCAGATCTGCTCTGACGTGTGTGGTGATGAAACGTTTAATCACGGCTCGGCATCAGATTTTAATCAGGAAAAGTAGCCGGATCCAAAAGAGAGAAAGAGAGAAAAACACTCTGGATACGTTGTCACACACTCTGAGATTCATTCTCCGTGGAGATAGATATGAGAAATGTGGAGGTGGAACAAAAGTCTTTCTTCTGTTTCTGGCTCTGAAGTTAAATAATGACACAGAGCGTTTCATTACCGCGGTTCAGATTCTCCAGGGAGCCAATGATAATGAAGAGAAGCAGGAATTTAATAGTGGATATTAGTGGAAAAGCTCCAGCTCGGGATACGGAGCTTACACTGTGTGTGTGTGTGTGTGTGTGTGCGTGTGTGTGTGTGTGTGTGTGTGTGTTTACACCTGGACAGTGAGGAATGAGGATGCAGAGGGAGGTAGATCAGATTTTTAGAGGTCACAACAGGTTCCTGGCTCCCAGCGTTTCTCATTTCCCACCATGTCCGTGTGATTAACTTTGCGGGATCGTCGCCTTCAAACATGTTGGAAACACTGAGAACTCTCAGCCAACAACGTCGAGCTGTCGCACGACGCGTTTCCTCTGAGGAGGTCGTCACAGCGTCAGGAACACGAGACGTCTGAGATCTGAGAACGTTAAATGACCTGTAAACTAACAAATACATCAACATAGTTCTGCTCTGGATCCAGTCTCAGATCTTTGAATCAGATGTAGAAACAGTTGAGTCTCCTCCTCTGTCCATCTGGTCTGAAGGGAACTGGTCATGTGACCCCTACGTCAGGTCACGTGACCTGGAGATGTGAACAAAGTGTTTCCATCACACTTTGAGATCAGCTTCTAGATGGACACGTCTGGAGGAGCAGCTCAGCAGAGGAGCTGAGACATCTGAGAGGGTTTTACTCAAATGTATGTGTTTGTTTCTGATGTTTAGGCTTTTCTTTCATTTCTGCGGCTGATGGAAACACACCTTCAGATGCCAGACAGCGAGGAGCCACTACAGACAGAAAAGCAATAACAACACGTCATCAAAGCACATGATGCCGTGCAGTGACAACAAAGACGTTCTGTTCAGTTTCATAAACAACCTGGTTCCACTGCAGATGCTACTGAAGGAGGAAACAACCAAAATGCAAGAAAACACTTCTTATTCCCTTTACAAACCGACTCATATATATTACAATGAGTGATTAGATCTCGGCAGCTCCTCCGCTCCAGGCCGTACAGCTCTGCTGCTGGGGGCAGTGACCTGGCGGAGCAGGAAATGCTCCAGGTACTGAAGGAAATACTCCAGGAACTGCAGGAAATACTCCAGGTACTGCAGGAAATACTCCAGGTACTGCAGGAAATACTCCAGGTACTGCAGGAAATACTCCAGGTACTGCAGGAAATACTCCAGGTACTGCAGGAAATACTCCAGGTACTGCAGGAAATACTCCAGGTACTGCAGGAAATACTCCAGTTAAAGCAGGAAATACTCCAGGTACTGCAGGACGAGCTCTCCTGTCCTTCGCCTGTTGATGTGTGAGAGGCTGTGCATCCTCAGGCTGTTTCTCTGCTTCTCCTCAGTGGGAGCAGGCAGGAGGGCCTGGAGACAGCCAGCGTGATGGAGCAGCGTCTTTCTGGGCTAATAGAGCGCCCCGGGCTACGTATAGGCAGGAGGAGGAGTAGGAGGAGGAGCAGGAGGGGGAGCAGGAGCCATGCTCCTGTCAGTGCTCCTCACACCTGCAGTAGGAGGTGAGGAGCTGAAAACCCTGACGACCTCCTCCTCCTCATCATCATCACCATCCACTCTCCTCTCCTTTCCTCTTCTCCTCTCCTCTCCTCTCCTATCTATCTATCTATCTATCTATCTATCTATCTATCTATCTATCTATCTATCTATCTATCTATCTATCTATCTATCTATCTATCTATCTATCTATCTATCTATCTATCTATCTATCTATCTATCTATCTATCTATCTATCTATCTATCTATCTATCTATCTATCTATCTATCTATCTATCTATCTATCTATCTATCTATCTATCTATCTATCTATCTATCTATCTATCTATCTATCTATCTATCTATCTATCTATCATTTCTCATGTTAATATTTGTAAACAGATGAATTCTAATAAACTGAATTTGAACTGAATTCACGTTGACTGATGTTGCAAATAACAATGAGGTGTTGTGCAGGTGACACTAGTGGAGCTACTAGTCACTGTTCAACACCCTCTGTCCTGCACTAATGCAAATGTCTCCACAGTGGGACTCACCCAATCTTATCTCGTCCTCTCTCTCTCTCTCTCTCTCTCGCTCTCGCTCTCTCACTCCAACTTATTTCCAGCTCCAGTCTTTCTACGTCTGTCACACTCGGCCCTAATGAGGACATTCATTCCCACTGAAGAGAGTGTGTGTGTGTGTGTGTGTGTGTGTGTGTGTGTGTGTGAGAGAGAGAGAGAGGACGTAGCAGCCACCAGCTGAGCTCCCGCCCTCCCCCTGACCTTCCTCCCCCCTCCCCCCTGTGTTTAGATGTTTACCTGTCAGTCTGACTGCTGGCATTAAGGATCTGTCGCTGCCTCCCTCTCGTCTCCCCGTCGGCCTCAGAGAACAAACCTTAATGAGCCCCGAGGTGGAACAGCCTCGTCCCACACACACACTCAGCCCCGACGATGGAGGTAGAGGAGGGGGAGGAAGGGGAGGAAAGGGAGGAAGAGGAGCAGGAGGTGGGAGCAACAGGGGAGCAGCAGCAATTATGGAGGAGATATTGACACGAGGAGTGTCTCCAACTAGAAATACACAAATATAGAAACCTCCAGAAGGCACTCCAGACATGTCCACCTAGAAGCTGATCTCAAAGTGTGATGGAAACACTTTGTTCACATCTCCAGGTCACGTGACCTGACGTAGGGGTCACATGACCAGTTCCCTTCAGACCAGATGGACAGAGGAGGAGACTCAACTGTTTCTGCATCTGATTCAAAGATCTAAGAAAACTATGTTCTGGACGTCCATCTTCCTCAGAGTGGAGGACCAGGACCACATGGTACCAGGGTTATTATGGGATGGAGCAGGACCACATGGTACCAGGGTTATTATGGGATGGAGGAGGACCACATGGTACCAGGGTTATTATGGGATGGAGCAGGACCACATGGTACCAGGGTTATTATGGGATGGAGCAGGACCACATGGTACCAGGGTTATTATGGGATGGAGCAGGACCACATGGTACCAGGGTTATTATGGGATGGAGCAGGACCACACTCCACCTGGATTTACAGCTGACACACCTTCAGTGGAAATGCCTGAAAGCAGCAGATGGCCAAAGTAGGAAGACGTGACATCTCCATCACCTCGTTTAACGTTTCCTAACATCACTCAGCCAGTCGATAAAACCTGTTTACGTGGAGTCTGAAATTCTGTCATGGACATGAAGCTATTCTAAATGTTTACATAGATCGCTGAAGTAGATGTTCCTTATTTGACCAGTCAATTATTAAACGATTAGTCACAAACATTAGGTGTTCTCACGTCTCAGACTGAAGCTGCTGGACCTGGACTGAAGGTCACAGCACGGGACCATGTCAGCATGTAGCGAAAAGCAGTAAAGAGTGGGAGACAGAAATAGAAACTCCTGTGTGTGTGTGTGTGTGTGTGTGTGTGTGTGTGTGTGTGTGTGTGTGTGTGTGAGGAGGAAGAGGAGCAGAGTGAACCAGGCTTTTAGAGGAGGAGCCTCGCTCCACTTCACCCTCTGCCAGCACAAACCTCTCTCTGCACAATGCATCAACACACGCACACACATACACACACACACACACACACACACACATACATACATACACACACACACACACACATACATACACACACACACACACACACACACACACACACACACACACACACACACACACACACACACACACACACAGCTCTCTTGGAGCACCTCCACCAGCTGGAACACACAGATCAAGTTTCACAGTGTGAAGTAAAAACCTCTCTATGTTTGTGCCTCAGTCTGTCCTTCGCTGCAAACCGCACACACACACACACACACACACACACACACACACACACACACACACACACACACACAAGCACACAGAGACAAGGATGTCATTTCTTAATTATAACAAAATTATCGCACCTTTCACACAAGAGGAAGAGCAGCAAATTGTTTTTTCACAATGTGCTCAAAGTGTTTCACATTAACAAAGACTGTTTCACGTTTCATTCATTCCTGGAAATGATTACCAGTCTGTTCTATTCTGTTCTGCTCTATTCTAGTCTATTCTACTCCTTTCTATTCTAGTCTATTCGCTTTGTTTACTTGAAGTGGAGGCACGTTAAGTCACATGACCATTCATGTGAGTGGCAGCAGAGACAGCCAATCAAAGTGAAGCCTGCAGTATATGTCGTTGCCAGATCAGCATGAAAGGAGCCAGATCTGAGCAGAAACACAGTGTAATACCCGCCACAGCAACAAACAGGATTGTAGAATAGACCTCGAGGCTCTGATGGAACCAGAGCTCATAGCTTCTACATTAACAGCAGAGAACAGGGAGGATCCCTTTGATCGCTGGTCTGCTTCAGAAGCAGACAGTGATCCAGAGCTCCACTCAGGAGGCAGCTCTCTCATCAAACCTGTTATTTACTGCTACGTCTCAGCCTCCGATCACAGCAGAGTGTTTTGTTCTGAGCGCAGAGCAGCGGGACGGCGAGTGATGCCACAGCAGGACAGAAAACACAGAGAGGACGACCTCCAACAAGGACACAGTGTGTCTGCGTCTCCGTCTGTGTGAGCAGAGCGTGACTGCACCTAAAAACAACTGTTATAGATACTGCTCAACTGGAAGACAGCAGAAATGTCTCAGCAGCTAATCTGATCTGATTTATGTCTGGCCACAGGGTCAGGTACAGACTCCAAAGGACACAAACGGATGCAGAAAGTCACATAAAGTCACATTTGAGTCCAGCCAGTCACGTACAGTTACGTTCCATCATGTGAAGTCACATCTGATCACATAACGTGATGTAAAGCCTCGCTAAGCCACGCTGTATCACGTGAAGCCACGTTTTCTCACTCTCAGTCACGTTTTATCACATTTTCTCACTGTACTCATGACATGAATCTCATCCAATTCACACATTTTCTGATGAATGGCAGGTTGTTTCCTTCAGGCTAAATACATTCAGCTTTTCAGACTGAGTGGCTCTGTTAGCTCCTCAGTGAGGGTGGGCAGGTGATGGAGCTGGAGGACCAGGGCCGGCTGGGTGCTGGGCTCCCCTGCAGCAGATCTGCATGCAGCGAGCTCCCCGGCCTCCTGCACCTTCCCTGCACAATCATAAGGGAAGTGACAGCAGCTCGGGGGGGAACAAAGCAATAAGTGAAAAATTAACATACATTCAGATGGTAATGTATGCAGCACGGCGCTGGTTTTCCATACAGCGCGGGGACGTCGTGTTTCTGAGGCAAAGATTGTGTTTGGAGAGCGACGAAGCAGCAGAAATCTGCTGCAAACGCTGCTCAGACACACCAGAGCAATGAGGAAACATTAGCAGCCGTATTTAGGATTCAAAACGAGGATAAACTACCACAATCTCTGGAGCCCGACTGTGTCGACGCACACACGCACACACACACACACACACACACACACACACACACACACACACACACACACACACACACTTACAGACCCACGATGCTCTGAATTCATTACTGAGGGCTCATATCTGGAGAAGAGACGAGTATGTAAGCGGACCCTGAGGCCGTCTTACTGACTTCTTACTGGACTTTATCTTATTTCCATTTTAATGTAAATGGCCCAGTTAAGGTTTTGGTTAATAAATAGCATGTTTCCAATTCTTACTTCTTTCAAGACAGGTTTTTAGCGAAACAATGATGTCATAGCCCCGCCCACTCTGTGACATCACCCATTGGTTTGGCTGGCTGTTGGAGCCCAGGAGTCTGGCTCACAGAGCGGCACCATCTGGAACCTTTGGAGCCTGAAGAAACCATATTTGGAAGAGAGGGCGGGGCAGGAGAGGAGTGAGGGGCGGAGACAACTTCTCACCTGCACCATCCTCAACACACCTTCTGATTCATCCCGTCCATACTGGCTATCAGAGAATACCCTGGCCGTACCAACGAGCTAAATAACTAACTACCTTAACAAACACAGTCTGTGAGTCGAGCACTGTGAGGGTCATGTGTCAATCCCTCTTGTTCAGACCAATAGACAAACCCCGAATTATTCCACTTCCTTTAGCCAGATCAGTGTTACGATGACGTGTTATTTGGAGCCTGCCCTAGAGGACCTCACTGGTATTGCAAGTAAAGTCACTTTAGCATTAGCTTCACTTTTCAGACTGGAAGACTACGTCCATGTGCTACATGTGAACCGTAGCAACCAGACCATGACCCCAGCTGGACCCTAGCAACCCCAGCTGGACCCTAGCGACCCCAGCTGGACCCTAGCAACCACAGCTGGACCCTAGCAACCCCAGCTGGACCCTAGCAACCGCAGCTAGACCCTAGCAACCCCAGCTGGACCCTAGCAACCACAGCTGGACCCTAGCAACCACAGCTGGACCCTAGCAACCACAGTTGGACACAGTGCAGGAACAAGGGCAAACTACACACTGTTTTAGCTTAGTAGTGTTGTGACCTCACAGCGTGTTTACGGATTAAAAAAAAAAACACAAACGAGATTGTTTTGGGCGAAGCTCGGTGGATGGGGCCTAAACCACTCACACACCCAGATTAGAGGCTCGACCGGCTCTGATACGGAATCTTACAGCTACTATGTGTGAAAGAGACTCGAGGAATTCTCCCATTAACAAACAAGCTAATCCAGAACATCTGGTTCCTCCACAACCTGAGGATGCTGCCACCTGGACCGCTGTCATCAGTCTTACAGAGTCCAGCACACACACACACACACACACACACACACACACACACACACACACACACACACACACACACACACACAGATATGGCAGGCTGTCCCCCTGCTGTCCTCAGAGCAGCCGTCCAGCGTGATGAGAGCAGCGCAGCCTCCGCTGCTGCTCGGTAATTAAACGGAGACGTGAGGTCAGAGCTCCGACAGGTGGGACGACACGGCCCTGAAGAAAAGCAGCTAATTGGCTCGTCCGTCCGAGCGCCTCCGCCGACACAATTATGTAAGCTGTGTTTATTCGCTTGACCAAAATAGAACAATTATTTATCTTTTTAAGCTGAAGCGATATCATGAGAACCAAAGTGTTATCTCCCACGGTCGGTTCTGCTCCAGCCGACCTCGCAGATAATGACTGTGCAGGGTAGCTGAAGGGACACACACACACACACACACACACACACACACACACACACACACACACACACACACACACACACACAGGCGCAGCGTGAGAAATGATGGAGGTTACGTTACCTTTCCGAAGCTGCCTTTCCCGATGGCCCTCAGGATCTGGAAGTGGTCAAAGTTCACTGCAGAGACACAGAGAAAGAAACCATCAGACTAAACCTCCTTTAAGCACCTCCAGCACGCTGTGGAGTCTGAAGCCTGGAGGAGATGGAGATGAACTCAGGTTTGTTGATAAATGTCCAAATACATCATCATGTCTTCATTCATGTCGAAATCAACATTTGAATGAATCTGAATAGAGATAAAGTGTGACACACAACACCAAAACAGAGCAGTAAATCCGACTACACTGATTCATGTGAGTGGCAGATGAGATCAGAGAGAAGCCTACTGTACGTTGCCAGATCAGCATGAAAGGAGCCAGATCTGTGCAGGAGTAATAATCCCAACAGCTACAAACAGGGTCATAAAATATTGTAGGAACCTCAGAGGAATTTCAGATGGAGCCAGAGGATAAATGCTCCATTCAACCATTGGAGGTCACCTTTAACATGAAGTCAGCACTTCAGGTGATTAGTTGCAGATTCCAAACAGCAGACAATGGCTGTTTTGTGCTCAGATGAGCTGATGTGATGATACTGGTAAACAGCAGGAGGGTCAGACCTCCCTCTGAGCTGCAAGGACACGTCCAGCTACGGAGGGAGACATGATCTTAACCCACTCCACTGGTCCAGATGTTAGAGGAGGGAACAGGAAGTGGTTTAGACCGCCACAACCCCCCCCCCACCCTGCTGAACATGGATCGGTCCATGACTTTACATACACGTGGGATCAGAGGTCACAATACACACAGCAGCTGCACTTCTATATACCCTTGAGATGCACAAAAATAAATATTACGATGAAAAAATAGAAACTGGACTTTATATTGACGATATTGACTGAAAAAAAGTGGTGGAAATTCAACCACAAAATGACGCTAAATCTCATTAATGCAGTATATCTGATAAAACCAAGGAAGCATAAAATCTTCAGTTTTGGTCAGTGTCAATCCTCCTGTATATTGGAGACTCACAGAACAAGGTTTAACATATGTTATGAGCGATGGGTGGAGTTACATCACCCTTCAACAGAAACACCTAGAGACCCAACTGGACTTCACCTATGAACAAACCTGTCAGAACAAACCTTATGAAGTCCTGAAAACAAACGCTTTAACTGACCAATATAGATTCTGTAACTCTCCAGGAGTTTCTTTACTTTTTCTTTACTTCACCATGAGTTTGAGCAACGTTCCAGACCATTAGTAACGGCTCAGAGAAAATGAGAAAACATCACAGTTAACAAACAAAGACCAGCA
>CM055200.1:22876800-22879300 GCA_029224185.1 Karalla daura | reverse complement strand
CTCCACTCAGTCTGAAGTGTTTGTTTGAAGTGGAATAAACTCCAGGTTCAACTCATAATTCATCAGCATCTCTCAGCACGGCCTCCTCCTCCTCCTCCTCCTCCTCCTCCTCCTCCTCCTCCTCCTCTTTGTGCCGCGAGCAGTGACAGCGATGCTAATTAATAAAGAACGTCTCATGAAAATTACATTATCTCAGGATTCATAATTAATGGCAAAATATGAGGATAGGAGCTTTTCGCCACCCTGCACTACATTCATGCTTTCTCTCCACGTGTCAACACGTCTCAGTGAGTTAATTGCAGCCTTTTTTGTTCGTTATTCTGCTGCGCTAACGACGTTGCCTCATAGCGCTCCCTCCTCTTCCTCTCTGGGGGGAGGATGGCCGCCCTGTCGTCCCTCTGTTGTCAGACTGTTGTCTTTTTGTCTCGCCCTCTGAAAACGATCCCGCTGAACACACCTGCTCTGTCCTTCCAGACTCCTCTGTAACTCGGTATTTCCCAGGGTGTAATTAGCAAGGTTAACGATCTCGTTGCATAATGTATTTCTGGTGGTCTTGAAGGTGTCCTCCCTCGCTCCTCCTCTCCTCCTCTCCTTCATCTGGCTGTGCTGAGCGTTTGATCATCTCACTCCTTCCTCCTCCAGGTTAATGACTTGTTGTTCTCAGACGTGTTGTTCAGCGGCTCCCGACACGGAAAGATTTGAGAACGGCTCCACCTCCTCCTGTAGCCTCCTCCTCCTCCTCCTCCTCCTCCAACCCTCCCACGTAGCCTCCATTTGTTCGGATACTTTCAGCCGATTAGATTTTTAAATGACTGTACAACCGTCATCAATTCTGCAGTTCATCAATGAATTAGGTCATTAATCAGGCAGAACGCCAGCAGGTTCCGGCACATCTTCCACCACCTTGTAGGCGACACAGCGGAGACCTCCAGGAGGTAACATAGAAGCTATGAGCTCTGGTTGCATCACAGCTCACAGTCTATTCTACATCCTGTTTGCAGCTGTAGGAATATCACACTGTTCCTGCTCAGATCTGGCTCCTTTCATGCTGATCTGGCAACCACACGTAGGCTGCACTCTTACTGTCTGTCCTCCCACTCACATGAACAGTCACGTGACTTGAGGTGAGTTTATTTGACTTTATGTGGCCATACGTGACTTCTCATGGGCCTACGTTACCTTCACAGACTGTTTTTACCTTGGGAATATTAGACAGAACTGGCGCATCTTCATTCTTTCACTCTTTCCTTTTCATTCCTACCTGGCAGTTAATTCATTTATCATAGGCTTTTATCCAAAGATTCCAGCTACATCACAATGATCATGTGACTTTACATCACACTCACATCCAACAGTTTTTTTTGCCAAAATCTGAAACGTAAACATGAATGAGGACGTTTTAGGATGTTTGACTAAACTGTCACTATTGTGCCAGAACATGAGTCATGAAACAGTAAATATAGAGTTAGACATGAACTACACATTCAGTGTTTCCCACAGAGACCAGATGCTTCTTTTCCTCCTCTAAACCAAACAGGATTTCCTCAGAGAGCGCCTCACACGATCTGCAATTTATTTGGGTTTCAATGCAAAAACCAGAACTCAAAGCAGAAGATTAACTATTGATCTAAAATAAAATAACACACACACACACACACTCACACACACACACTCACACACACACACACACACACACAGCGGCTCATCTTCCACTACCAGGCCTCTGGTTTCACTCGAGGTTCCCCTCAGAGGAGACGTGGAGCTGGGAGAGCAGCGATCGATCCCCAGACCAACGATAGTCTTCCTCTGTCACCTGTAATGGATGCAGCTCGGGGCGGGGGCCGGGATGCCAAGGGGGGTAGGCACTCCCCCTAATGGGTGGGGGGGGGTGGGGGGGGGGGGTGGGGGGGCATTGATCTGATACCACTTAAAGCGATGGAGCCACAGTCCTGTCACCATCAGCTCAGCGATCGGAGCTGCATCATCAGCTAGAATCCTAAAAACAACTCCTCAGAATTAAAGGGATGCATTAAGTGTCTGTCTTTGATCTCTGCATTAACATAGAAGCTATGGAACAATGGTTTCATCAGATATTCCTCAGATGCAGTTCTCCAGCCTGGTTTTAGATGAGGGGACGTTACAGTCTCTCTCTGCTCAGATCTGACACCGTAAGTGAGCCAGAGTCAGAGGAGGAACCAGAGGCTTCATGTTCCTTCTAAGTAGAACATTTTGTCCTGATTACCATCACATTCCACATCCGGCCTGAAATGTTAGAGCGAGAATCAGAGGAGGAACAAGAGACTGAGGAAGAACCTGAAGAGGAACCAGAGGAGGAACCAGAGACTGAGGAAGAACCTGAGGAGGAACCAGAGGAGGAACCAGAGACTAAAGAAGAACCTGAAGAGGAACCAGAGACAAAAGAAGAACCTGAGGAAGAACCAGAGACTGAGGAGGAACCTGAGGAAGAACCAGAGGAGGAACCAGAGACTGAGGAGGAACC
>CM055200.1:22821800-22871800 GCA_029224185.1 Karalla daura | reverse complement strand
TGTCCCTCTCTCTGCATCATCTATATCTATGTTCCCTCCCTGATTTAATTCAGCCATTAACTCGACTCCTATCTCCAAACACCCACCAGCCAGTTCCATTCTCGAAGCGCTCGCATAATGCGACACAAACTGAAAACGTCATCATTGAACTAATTTCCCGGAGCTTTTCTATAAGATCTGAAAAAAATAAATAAAAAGATGACTATCGCTGGATTCACATCCCATGCCGGATTCAATTTGTCTCCACATACACACAAGGGATTTACAGGAATCTCAGCAGCACATAATCCAACCTCAGTGCTCTGATATCAACACGTTTTCACTGTTAATTCTCACAATGTGTTTGTGGCTTTGTAGAAGCAGATTTGAGCAGATGTTTGAAGTTATTTCCTCATTAGTTATGACCGACCCGCACACTGTGTAGCTCTGGCAGGACAGAGCTTCTGGCATCCTCCACACTTCTTCAGGTTTGTTTGTACTTGGCGTTGTGTACTTGTACTAACAAGTCTAAGTGTTCAAATTAAGTGTCGAGCCTTCACCAAACAGTCCTGAGGAGGTTTTACTTCATAGTAATGAAAGAGAATAACAGCGTAGAGCTGTTTTTCTAGACGGGCGTCCTGCTCATGTTGTGACCCGGGTGTGTGACGTGAATTTAATGAATAATTACTCATCTTCACTGTGATGCATATGAAAGCAGAGACGGAGTTTAATCTCTGCATCTGCATTAGGTTAGTGTCAGTAACAACACCAGTCCCCACACTCCAGTAGTAGACGTAGAGCATCACATATAGAATGCTTTTAAAGCTGTGCTATTAGTGTTACGAATGGTGTGAACTGTGACTGGCTGCTGTTGTTAACATGTTCTACTGTATGTAGATACAGTAAAATGTTTAGATGACAAATAAAACTCTTAACTTTGAACACACTTCCCACCTGTGCAGATGTTTTAATGTCAGGAGTGATCAAACATCTCATCTCATCCTGGTCAAATGGACCAGAACCTGCGTGTGTGTGTGTGTGCGTGCGTGCGTGCGTGCGTGCGTGCGTGCGTGCGTGCGTGCGTGCGTGCGTGCGTGCGTGCGTGCGTGCGTGCGTGCGTGCGTGCGTGCGTGTGTGTGTGTATTGTTGGAGAAGCTGAATGAGGGATGAAGGAGCTGCACAGATGTCAAGTGCGTCTTCACAGAACCACGGAGAGGCTGCATCGTACATCTGAAGGCTGTCGAGAGGATGAAGAGGATGAAGAGGAGGAAGAGGAGGAAGAGGAGGAGAAGGAGAAGGAGGAAGAGGAGGAGGAGGAGACGGAGGAAGGGGAGGAGGAGGAGGACGAGGGGAAGGAGAGGGAGGAAGAGGAGGAGGAGGGGCAGGAGAAGGAGGAAGAGGAGGAGGAGGAGGAGAGCAGCACTTCAGAGGATGGTTCTGCACTGCAGCGCGGGGACCCTCGTATGCGCCACTCTGTCACAAAGAAACATCATCTGGACCGTGTGAAAACTTCTGAGGTTACCATGGTGATGGGTCCCTTTGTGTGTGTGTGTGTGTGTGTGTGTGTGTGTGTGTGTGTGTGTGTGTGTGTGTGTGTGTGTGTCACACTGCTACAGCGCTGCTGCCACATCATCATCATCATCATCATCAGGCTTAATGAATTCGCTGTGATTCACAGCTCCTGGGACGGCTCGTTGTGGAGTCCTCCTGCTTTGGCTCATTAACAAACATGTTGCTGGACGCACAGTGTGGCCTGCTGCACACACACACACACACACACACACACACACACACACACACACACACACACACACACACACACACACACACACACACACACACACACACACACACACACACACACACACACACACACACACACAGGTCAGCGTGGGTGCAATGCTCCTCCTGCAGCTTCGACATCACTACAACAGTGACGTTTCCGCTTAGAGGACGTGTGTATTTTACACTCTTCATTCTTGGTTTGTTGATAAATGTGTCTGTGCTGTATTAACAGTTTAGTCCAGACTCTGAGTTTCTATTGTCCCTCGTCCATCAGATACGCTGGGGACGCTGGGGACGCTGGGGACGCTGGGGACGCTGGGAACGCTGGGGACGCTGGGGACGTGTCCACATGGCCGTTTGTCATTAACAGCTTTGTCTAGTTGTCTAGTGAATAGTTAAATTGTAAACTATGGATGGATGGATGGATGGATGGATGGATGGATGGATGGATGGATGGATGGATGGATGAACTTAGACTTAACTTTATTGATCCCTCATTTACAGGTTCTATTTTCTGGTTCTAGTTACCTATGCTCATTTAAACTCTGATGTGATCTAACTTCAAGTGAAGATCTGTTGGTTTCTACATAACATCTTTACACCTGCTCCTGCCATCTCCTCCCTCCTCCTCCATGCCCGTGCCTCCTCCTCCCCGCTCCTCCCTGCTCCATTTTAACAATCCAGTGGTCTGTGACTCTGCGGTGGAGGAACTGACCAAAATGCCACAGCAACCTTTTCCACTGCTCACAGAGGGGCACATTAGGGGTCTATTTAGAGCCCGGAGGGAGGGGATGTGGTGGGGAGATAAGAGGAGGAGGAGGAGGAGGAGGGAGCACTCACAAAGAGAGAAGACGAAGAAACCTCCTGCCATGGAGGAAACAGGGATCTATAATGAGTAGCTCTATACTGATGCTAAAGGAAACACAGCACGCTATATTTAAAACCTCCTCAAAAGTGAAAAGTACACTAACGGCTGAATTATGCATCCTCACTTCCAACAGCAGCTGTCTTCAGATGAACACACACACACACACACACACAACACACAGGGGTGCAGCGTTGACAAATTATGCATGACGGTAAAATCTCTGATCCTGCTTTAAGATCGTTTTCAGGCTACGCAAACATATGTTTACAAACGAGGAAGACTTTTGTCGCAGGGCGTAAAACGACGTCTCAGAGCTGAGTCGCAACAGGAAGTGGAATAATGAGGCTCAGAGTCGGGCTGGATGTGGACCTGGAGACGGAGCCAGCACTGTGAAGGCTGTGGCCTAGTTCTGCAGGACAGGTAGGACACGCCGTGCTGTGGCCCAGATGCACCTGACTTCTACTCGTCCTCCAGGTATGTAGGACGGAGCTGCAGAGATGCAGAGATCTATCTGTCTATCTATCTATCTATCTATCTATCTATCTATCTATCTATCTATCTATCTATCTATCTTGGTGTTTAATGACAGTTGCACTTTACTTTGAAAGTCTTGAGGCGAGACAGGTTAAATACCTTTATTTTGATGGAGCAGACAGGAAGTGTGCACAGCGTGCTTGATAAATGGCAATAGACTGTTTAGTCTCTGATCTGTGTTTGGAGAAGCAGCAAACTAGCATTTCAACTGAAACTAAATAAACTAAGTTCATCAGCTCTCCTCATCAGACTGTGAGAGGTTTCTAGGTGTTTCCATCACCATCCTGGAACATCTTCTACCTTCATCCGCTCTGCCTCTCCCTCCGGCACGTCAACACTGCACTCTCTGAAGAGAAACCTCAGACTCGTCCTTGCAGTTTAACTCCCACTTGAACTCCTCTCAGAGAGCTGTGTTTGCACAGCCGTGTGGAGAGCGGCGCTGCTTTCACCTGGAGACGGACTGATGGAGAGACTCATCACCAACAATCACCTGGAGGTCACAGGAGACGAGGGACGCTTTTACCTCTCCTCTGCTGGAGAATGACCCGAGCCTGCTCCCCAGTCACACACACACTAAACATCATCTAGAACTGACACATAACTTGAAGAATCAATGGAATTAACAACAGCATGCTAATCGCTAGATGCAGTTCTATATCCCTGTAGAGCTTCATTTACAACTGAAATCTTAATTTTATTGCTCAGTTGCTCATTGAAGTAACCAGGAGAACAGCTGAGAACAACAGTCGATATGTGCAGGCCGAGACCCTCAGTCAGGCTGTGAGGCTGGAGCTGGCCCCAGAGAGGACAGAGCGGGCTGTATGGAGCTGATGTTCAGGGTGATGTTCAGGGTGATGTTCAGGGCTGATGAGAGGAGAGGAGAGGAGAGGAGAGGAGAGGAGAGGAGAGGAGAGGAGAGGAGAGGAGAGGAGAGGAGGTGGAGAGGGAGAGGGAGCGGAGGCAGAGAGGAGAGAGAGCGGAGACGAGAGGAAGAGGAGAGGGAGAGGAGGAGGAGAGGAGGTGGAGAGGCGAGGGAGAGGGAGAGGAGGCAGAGAGGAGAGGGAGCGGAGAGGAGGTGGAGAGGAGTCGTAGTCTTCAAAGAGCGGAGCTCGGCGTGGGGCCGAGGTCGCCGTGGCTCGTTGTCTGTTTGGTCGCAGGCAGGGAGGGATTAGGAGGTACAGTGTGTGTGTGTGTGTGTGTGTGTGTGTGTGTGTGTGTGTGTGTGTGTGTGTGTGTGTGTGTGTGTGTGTGTGTGTGTGTGTGTGTGTGTGTGTGTTGGGGGGGTTCTGAAGGTTCTGTCACAGTGTGTGAACCACAGGTCCAGCAGGTCAGACAGGTGTAGTCTGCTTCAGGAAGACAGATCTACTAGATACTGGGAGTTGTGGGCTCACTGGTGCTCCTCAAGCTCCTCCTGCTCGTCCTGCTCCTACTGCTTGTCCTGCTCCTCCTGGTGATCATGCTCCTCTAGCTCCTCCTGCTCCTCCAGCTCCTCCTGGTACTCATGCTCCTCTAGCTCCTCCTGCTCCTCCAGGAAACCTGAAGGAGCCTCAGAGTAACATCCTCCCAGCCACCGATGAAGAGCCGGCTCCATATCACGTCAACACTAGTTACAGACAGTTTCTCATCCCATTCATTACACATGCTGTGTGTGTGTGTGTGTGTGTGTGTGTGTGTGTGTGTGTGTGTGTGTGTGTGTGTGTGTGTGTGTGTGCAGTGCGGTGGAACAGACCCTGAGCTCCTACCTTTTAATTCAGCAGCTTGAGCTCAGACATTATTGCCCATAGAAACCAATTAAAAAGAGTTTTGGGGGATAATCTCAGCATCCCGTCTCCATTTACATGTTACAAACGTTTTAACTTTTTTCTTCTTTTTTTTGCTGGATTTTCCGAGCCGGGCTGGGTCCAGACTGTGTGAGCGTCCTGCTATAGAACACGTAGAATCACAGTAAACATGGATGAATGTAGACACGTCTGCACCCAGCAGGACTTCAGCCTCAACTCATCTGCTTCTGGTTGATGGCTTAAATACACACTGATCACCTGCTCTGGCTCTACTGTGTGTGTGTGTGTGTGTGTGTGTGTGTGTGTGTGTGTGTGTGTGTGTGTGTGTGTACAATCTGTCCGCTGCTTTCTTAATCGATGAGCTGTCTGGTTTCCAAAAAGCCTCAAAGAATGAAGAACATTGTTAACGTGTTGTGTTCAGTGGTTTGTTCACCTCAATTTTCTTTCCCAGATTACGAAGGAAAGATGGAAAACATTCACGGTGAACTCTCTCTCAGAACGTGGTTCAGCTGATGATGGTTCCTCTTCAGCTGAACCAGTTCTCACTGCTCCATCATCAGGTGTGATTCATTCCCCTGAGAAATGCAAAAACTGAAATAACTTCATTTTAAAACATTTTATACACACACTTAACCTGAACCTCCAGACGTGTCCATCTAGAAGCTGATCTCAAAGTGTGATGGAAACACTTTGTTCACATCTCCAGGTCACGTGACCTGACGTAGGGGTCACATGACCAGTTCCCTTCAGACCAGATGGACAGAGGAGGAGACTCAACTGTTTCTACATCTGATTCAAAGATCTAAGAAAACTATGTTCTGGACGTCCATCTTCCTCAGAGTGGAGGACCAGGACCACATGGTACCAGGGTTATTATGGGATGGAGCAGGACCACATGGTACCAGGGTTATTATGGGATGGAGCAGGACCACATGGTACCAGGGTTATTATGGGATGGAGCAGGACCACATGGTATCAGGGTTATTATGGGATGGAGCAGGACCACATGGTACCAGGGTTATTATGGGATGGAGCAGGACCACATGGTACCAGGGTTATTATGGGATGGAGCAGGACCACATGGTACCAGGGTTATTATGGGATGGAGCAGGACCACATGGTACCAGGGTTATTATGGGATGGAGCAGGACCACATGGTACCAGGGTTATTATGGGATGGAGCAGGACCACACTCTACCTAGAATTGTTCAGTCATCATTAAGCTCCTAATAAAAGTGACCTAATAAAGGAGCCGTCCGGTCTGGAGAGCGGCTGACAGATTTATCGGCCTCTGATCTGATGTGATATTCTAATCTCTCCCCAGCATAAATCACTGGTTTCCCAGAATCAACGTTCCCTTTAATCTCCCTGTAAGAACCTTAATTTGCGGCTCTTCTGGTTCTATTACAACTACAGAACAGGGCAAACTTTGAAACAAAGTGACAGAGTGAGGGTTTCTGTCTTTTAGAAGGATGTGAGATTAGGTTTCGTCCCTCTCTCTCTCTTTTCCAGCGCGGTTTTGTAACGAGAGAATGAGGTCAGAGAAAGGTGACGGGACATACAGAGCTGCAGTCCAGACTCTTTGATGTCACCACAGTCCGCCCCTCCCTCCTCCTCCTCCTCCTCCTACCCCCCCCCCCACCCCCCCCCTCCTCCTCCAGGGTTTGTCGCACCCATTACACTTTACACACACGCACACACACACACACACACACACACACACACACACACACAAGAAACATGGTTATGGAGAGAAATCAGGTTAGGGCAGGAAATCAGAGGATGTTTACATGCCTGTTACTCTAAAAACCTGTGTTTACTTGCTGCTGGGGAGTAATCCGATTCCAGCCCCCCCCCCCCCCCCCCCAAACAGCCCCCCCCCCCAGCCATGTTGTTTTTGATTTAATTATTCTGGACACGAGGATGCACCACCACCACCACCAGTAATAATCTCCCCCTTTCATCCAGCCTCACAAAGCGACGCCTCCCTGTTTGAAGTCCCCGTTAGAGAAAAGCCTCCGAGAAGCTTCAGGCGTCCCAGCACGACCTGATGACGCCCAGCAGCTCCCATCGCTGCTGAGGGAACCTCAGCTCCAGCTGACGCACACACACACACACACACACACACACACACACACACGCACACACACACGCACACACACACGCACACACAGACCTGATGCTAATATAGAAGCTATTTGACCAAAGCTCTGGGATTATCTGGCTTCTCAAATCTGATGATCACATAACTTTACATTCTTTGCTAAACAACGTAACTTATCAACTTTCTGGTGTTAACATAGAAGCTATGGAAGACTGGTTTCAGAGTCTATTTTCTGCACAGATCTGGCACCGTTTCATGTTTATCTGGCAACCATATGTATTCTTTACTCCGATTGGAGTAAATATGTTGACATAAAACTACTGAAATTATTTAGTTAATATTCAAAAGTGTTTGATATTTTTTCTCTTGTCTGCGTTCTGTCCATGCTAGTTTCACTTGTTTGAACTCAGATTCACTGTTTTTTTTTTATCTTTCTTTTTTGCAACATATGGTTGGTTTCATCAGAAATGACTCTTTGATCTTTTATAATCCTGTTTTTACAATTGTTTTAGATCTGTTTCTGTGCCATTCCATGTTTATCTGGCAACCACACGTATTCAGACCTGCCTCTACTGTCCCTGTTTAGCAGTTTAGCCTTTCAGTTTGTTGCTGAACTAACCAGAGAGATGCAGCCACGTAAAACGAGACGTTCACCGAAGCCGAGACACAAACGGTTTTTAGTCTCGCCTCCTTCGACCTCCAGGTGACTGCCGCTGCTCCCGATGAATCGCTCCCTCAGTCTTCTCAACTCGTCTGTCAAAGTGAAGACACTGAACTGCAGAATCACATCTGCTGAACGCTGAGCCATTTAGAGGAGGAGACAGACGTTTGAAGCTTCAGATCAAGTGTACTCGTGCTGACGAGTCAGAGGTGTGAGAGTGGGTTTAGGACGTGAAGGATCCTGGATCCTCTCAGCTCTCCAAACCTAACAGAGGTGAAGAGCCCTCGGAGCGGCTCTGGGAGGAGCAGACACCTTGTTCCTGGAGCTGCTAGCAGCAGCTGGATGGAAGCTCCAAGTGTGAGCGAAGTGAGACGTGAAAAGGCTCCGAGTGTTGTTGGAGCTGTGAAGTGTCATGGCTGAGAGCAGATGAACTGACAGTTAATTACCAGCCATGAGAGACGAGCAGAAACGGACCAAAGGAAACAGAAGATCTGCTGCATTTCCTGATGGAACCAGTCTTCCATAGCTTCAGAGTAAATCAGAGTAAAGCCTGTGTGGTTGCCATATTAGCATGAGAACAAGTTCTCCAATCAATGTTTCTAGGTCAAAACAAGATATTTGTGAGGGATTTTCACCTTTTTTCAGACACTTCCTGTGAACACAGACTTCATTCCTCCACTGCAGGTCCAAGCTGAGAATGCTGGAACGTAAAGACATGTGGTCATTCATGTGAGTGGCAGGAGAGGCAGCCAATCAGAGCGAAGCCTACGTGTGCTTGGCAGATTATGCAGGAACAGGACTGTAAAACAGACTGCTATATCTGCTGAAACCAGTGTTCCATAGCTTCTACATTAACCCCAGAGAAGTGGAGATGCTGCACTCATCCAGTCAGGGGCCCCTCAGAGCTCTGACAGAGGAGGAGGCCACATGTGAATAACGTCTATTCTGAGGCTTTAGTCACAGCTCTCATCGTGGAAATCTCGAGTGCCTGGTTTGTTTTTAGTTTTTTTTCCTCCAGACTGGAGTCTCCTCTCGTTATTTGAGAGGACAGTGTGGTATCGAACCGTGTGCATCTGATCATCACAGGCCTGGAGTTGAAACGTTCCATAATCAGATGAGTGTAGTGAATATGACCCGAGACGTACCCGCTCGTATTGCGAGGCCAATTACAGCCGCCCTCTGCTGAGACGAGAGGCCCGAGCTGCAGGCGGCCGCAGCTGAATGAAGAGACGCAGAGAGAGTGAGTGTCTGAGTGTGTGTGTGTGTGTGTGTGTGAGTGTGTGTGAGTGTGTGTAACAGAGATGAAAGAAAAGTGCGAGCCTCAGTATTCAGTGCGAGTAATCAGCCATCTCCCTCTGCATCTATCTTTATCCCCGACCAAATCTGCTTCCATCGCTTCACACACACTCTGGAGCAGACACACACACACACACACACACACACACACACACACACACACACACACACACACAATGCCAGTCTTTTGTCCACAGAAGTGCAAATTTGCCTTTGGTTGCATGCAACAGTGTTGCAAGGCAATAGCCAGGCAATATGATAATGAACACACACACATTTTGATTTCTTTGTGGATCTCATGAAGCAAAAATGGCATAACCAACTCCTCACACACACACACACACACACACACACACACACACACACACGCACACACACAAGGCCTGTGTGTGTATCATGTCTGGCTGCTTAAAGGAGTGTTTATTCATCTGTCATTCTCTGGTATTAATATAGAAGCCATATCATGCTAATCTGGCAGCCACACTGAATAGATGTCTCACCTGCCTCTCTTATATTCAGACAACCTGAACAGAGGTGTACACTCAGATTTTATGCCACATGCTGATCTGGCAACCACACAGGCTGAAATCTCTGCAAGAACGAGGACATGATGATGTTTCAGGAGCTGATGTACGTCTCTGTCTTTGCACTAACTCTGAGACTGAGTCTGAGATTAAAAGAAGAAAACATGTATTTTCAGCATATCCCATTAAAAATACACTGTTTTGTGTTGTTGTTCTAACAGCAACACTAATTTCCATACATTATTACTGAGTGCTCTGTTTAATGGCACATTAGAGGTTAAAAAAGACAGTCTGAATGGGTTTCAATGGAGCACTGTTTGTTTACAGTGTATTTTTAGACGTTACTGTCGGAGCTGAGCTGGAAATGACAAGCTAAAATAAAAACACACGATCTGGATCACAGTTATGCCAACACAGACAGAGTTATCAAGAAGTGGAGGATGGAAAGAATGTAAAATGTGCACAGCATCCTCTGAAACCCTCCTGGCCTCTGTGCATCCTAAAACACTCTCAGATTAAATAGAACAAGCTGAGAAGGCTTCAGTCCGACCATCCCATGTTGTGGGGCTTTGCATCATCTTCATGTAATGATCTCATCAGTGATAACGTGCAGATGTGATGTGATTCCTCTGGTCATCAGGCGGATCGAACCGCTGTTTGTTTTAGGAGTTCCTCTCTGATTCTGCTGGTAGAGACGCAGGACGTGCACCTCCATCACTCCCACAGCCTTCATCAAACCATCAAAGCATCTGCCAAGAGAGCCCTGCTGGCAGCGCCGCCTGGACATCAACCTGGCCGCCTGATTATGTTTGCAAGCCTTGTTTTCCAGCCAAACGCCGCTCTAATATTACTGCCTGATGTAGGCCACACGCCGCTTTCCAAGAAGCCCCAGAAGAGATCCTGTTTCTGAGAGACCTGACAGGCGTCTGCAGCCGCAGTCAGCAGCATCCGCCCGGCACTTTGTTCAGGGCCGTTATCAGCTGAGCTCTGCAGCTTCAGCCAGGGATAAACAGGCCGGAGGAGGAGAAGAGGAGCAGCTGCTCTTCAAAGGCCGCGAGCTGTGCACAATCAGCGCTTCTCCAGGGTTCAAGGTGATCACGCTGACGTTAGAGAGGGGAGAGAAACTAGAAAAGACGTGTTTTTCGACCCCGGATTTGTTGAATGTCAGTCTATACCACACTGAAAATGAGCAGAAAATACACATGCTGGGAGTAGAAATGGAACCGTTCCTTCAAAATACTGAGGGTGAGAATGAAATGAAGGACAGGACTGCAGCAGTTTGGTGTCTCTGCTCTTGGTTCTCAGTCTCTGATTCCTCCTCAGTCTCTCGTTCCTCTTCTGGTTCTTCCTCAGTGTCTGGTTCCTCCTCGGGTTCTTCCTCAGTCTCTGGTTCCTCCTCAGTCTGTGGTTCCTCCTCTGGTTCCTCCTCAGTCTCTGGTTCCTCCTCGGGTTCTTCCTCAGTCTCTGGTTCCTCCTCGGGTTCTTCCTCAGTCTCTGGTTCCTCCTCAGGTTCTTCCTCAGTCTCTGGTTCCTCCTCAGGTTCTGGCTCCAACATCAGGCTGGATGTGGAGCATCAGCTAGAAGCAGCTAGAAGCAGCTAGAAGCAGCAGGTTCTGGGACAGACAGTTGGTCTCCATCACCCATGTGGTTCCACCCACTTTACTGCATCGCTCCTGTTGGACTGAACGACACATAACCACAGAGTACACCTGGAGCAGTCAGCATTACCTGAGCTGCTCATCCCTGCTATTGGTTATTGTCAATTCATATACACACATTCTACAACATGACCAGCTCTGGATGTCATTTAATTATCTCATAGCGCCTGTCTGTTGTCTCCTGAGACATTCTGGAGCTTTTCAGCTCCCACTGCTCGTGTTAGCATTGTTCTGCACACAAACATCACTTACATAGAGAATCAATGCTGTTCCAAATCAAACCTAGAGTTGATTAGATTTACATTTTCTTTGTTGGCTTTCTTTGTTGCATTTTGTTAATTGTGAATAACAAACAGTTACTATTTACGTTAATGAGAGCATTCTCATCCAGTGCATTTCCCAGCCCTGCCTCAGACTTCCCTATGTTAGTGTCCATCCAGCCCTGACGTCCTGCCTCTGCTCCCCACCAGAAGACAGACAACCAGACCTGGACGCACGTTAACATCAGCGTGGCTCTCGGCTTTGATCGGGGGGGTAACAAACACCACTTGAAGCTTCAGAACCAATCCTATTCCCTCCTAAACACTCCCAGAGAGCGTACGGCAAATTAGAGCCGCACACGTCTCTAGAAGGCTATTGATAAAGAGCTGTAAGCTTAATTAGGTTATCCTTTTATGTAGGAATGTGTACTAAACATACACACACACACAAACACACACACACACACACACACAGAGCATATGACCACATCCCTGCAGTGAACTGACCTCATTTACTCAAGTTCTGCAGTAACTTGGCCGGCTCAGTGTTGATGGATCTGGATCGAGTGCAGTGAACTGGGAGAGGCAGCGAGTCAGTGCTGGTCTGACTGGTTAACACGTCGACGCGGCTCATCCCTTCTGAGTGTAACACCACGTCCACGCACGACACTAATCTCGTCTTAATTATGCAATTAACGATCTGTCTTCCTATAGTCGAAACTTCAAAGAGTTCACTGAGGCTTCTCGCCTGCTTTTTCTCACGATTTCACACAGGATGAGTGGGAAAGACAGTCTGGGAATAGCCGTCTGGGAATGAGTGGGGATGCCTGGCACAGGCAGCCACTGTGAGGAGGCTCGGTGTCAGAGTGAGGAGGATGTGTGTTTGGGGTTGTTTGGTAACTTCTCCTGGCAGACGCTGATGGTCAGATGAGCGGAGGACATCGGACTCAACGCCTCCAGCATGTGTGACAAACAGCGGCAGCCTTTGTTCCACATGGACCAAGTGAACTGATTAAATTCCTGCAGGAAAACTTGAGCAACTTCTGCGAAAACGACGACAAAACAAGGCAATGTGCACGCAAAGCACAGAGCGATGCAGAACAGCTACGGCACACTGGTGGATGCAGGGAGCTGTTTTAAGTCCTCAGCATAACACAGCTTCCTCCCAATGCAGCCATAATCAACTCTAAGAAATTCCTGCAAGAAACTAGAGCTACTTCAGCAGCTCCACTACAACAACCTAACGGTCTGATGTGCGTGTGAAACACAGAATATCTGATGTGAAGCAGCTTCTTCCCTCTGCAGTGGTACATGAGGTGAACTCTGCATGTACACCATGTAACATATGCAGCAGGAGCTTAACGTTTAAAACAGCATCTTCTCAATGAAGCTGTACAGTAGATGAATTGAACACTGTGAATTCCTGCAGGAAACTCAAGAACTAACAGGGGTCCAGTTTTTTTTTTACCACCTTAACTACCATGACCTGGATAACTGAGAACCTTCACAGACAAGAGACTCACGCAACTTCTGCAGGACAACATCACAGCCTGATGAGCATGTAAAATAAACATATGCAGCGTGTGCATCTCCAGAGCAGACCACTTAAAACAGAATCTCCTCCATGCAGTGATGGATGGAGTGAACTCCTCCAAGAAACTTGAGCTACTTCTGCAGCTCAACTACAGCACGCAGCACGACGTTCCTGCAGGAGACTTGAGCAACTCGAAGATAAAACAGAGCAAACATTTAGACAGCAGCTCCTCAGGGCACTGATGAATTACATGAACTTTCCATTCCTGCAAGAAACTACAGACCCACTGCAGTACAACTATGACAACTCTCAGGCAGCGTGCGCATATGCAGAGCCTATCAATAAAACATCATCTCCTCAATGTCCTGATGGATAAAGTGAACTATTGTTTAAATTCCTGCAGGAAACTTGAGCAACTTCTGCAGCACGGCTATGCGACAACATTACAGTCTTGTGTGCACATAAATCACTCACGTGCAGAATGCTCCTTTGCAGAGAACACCATTTAACACGCAGCTTCCCTCTGAATGTGGCCACATTCATCAGTTTTGGCTTTTGCACTTTTGCACGACTTACCATCTTCCTTCTCGTCGAACACTGGTCTCTTAGAAGAACTATTGGCTCCCATCCTCTTCTTCCACTTGCCCCAGTGAAACATTGATGCTCAGATTGCATTCCTCGCCCCGTGAAGAGAAACTACAGCTGTGCGGTGGACTCGCTCCTCAGAAGACACATCTCAGCTCCAGCCCGCTCCAGTCCGCTGCTCGGCTCTGATGCTTCCTCCCCGGTTCTGCAGCAGCGACCCTCAGAGTGTGTGGACCCCGGGGAGAGGAGGCGGCAGGCGGCAGCCAGAGCAGGGAGCAGCTGGGGGTAGACAGCCTGTCTCAGCCTGTGTGTGTGTGTGTGTGTGTGTGTGTGTGAGTGCCGCTGCTGCTGCTGTCTTCCGTGTCCTGGCCACACGGACTAGTTTGGTGGAGCTGAGTGAGAGTGGGAGCAGCGTCAGGTTAGACTCAACCACAGAAAACACGCCCGGAAGTCCACGCAGCACTCAGCTGACAAAATAAAACAGCGGCGGGCAGCGCCGATCCTGATTGGTGCCGCGTGCAGGGGCGTGTCAAAGGGGGCGCGTGCAAAAAAATATGTAACCCGATGACGTCACGTGTCGCGCTCTATCCTATTTTTTATCTTTTATTTTTTATTTTGTGAGTGTGTGCCATAATGTAGTAGTTATAGCTATGGTTTTATAGTCTATAGTAGAACCAGGATCCAGACTAGTACTAATCAACAACATATAAAGACATTACAACAACAACAACAACAAACAAAAACACCAAACAGTAACTCCTCCATTTGAAGAGGGGATGGAGGAAGCAGAGACGATCTACGTCTGTCTCCGGTTGTCACAAATGAATAAACAAAACAATAAAAACAAACCCACACTTAACTTGCTCTCTATAACCCTCTTTTCCAAGCGAAAAAAAAAAACATCACTTCATATATAAACATATGACCAGCGGCTTTGCAGCTCTACAGTACACGTCTGTCTACAGGTTGCTACTGTACAGTCTAAAGCTGTAGCTATACAGACAAAGAGCACATCCACAGTGATGGTGAATACTGTTGTGAAGTCGTCATGTTGGCAGTCTGTAGCAGTCAACTTATGACCCTAGCTACAGAGTCAAGGTCCATTTATGAATTGTACATTGTATTAGCAGTGTCTATCTGGAATTATGTTACTAGCTGCAGAGACCAAGCATGTGTTTGAAAGACAGTGAATGAAGAACTATTTGACGCTGATACGCCTGTAGTAGTTAACCTGTATATCACCGACCACAGAAAGGGAAGAATTGTGTCAACATATTGGAATAACTTAACCACCAACCTATCATACTGCAGGGACCAAACCCATCTATGAACATGGTTGTACAGTGAGTTGACGTTGCCATTTTAGCGATGTATCTGACAGTCAACCTTTGACACTATATATACACCACATAATGTATATTCTATTTATTCGTATTCAAAATGTTATTCTATTTTGATTCACTTTTTACCCGTCTGTTTATGCAGTCTTATTTAACAACATGCTAAATAAAGTTCTTCTGAATCTCATTCTGACAGCAACACAAGCAAAACCTTTTATGTATGTATATATGTATGTATATAACCAAATCTGTTTTTGAATTGGGATGTTTATAACACTAATGAACTGGATGGGTACTGATGGGTGAGGTTGTTAATGGTCTTGAAGGTGTGGAGCTTTGATCTTTGTCATGATGCTGTATTTAACCAGTGGATCTGCTGCAGCCAGGACAGATGTTATGTGACTAAGTGAGAGAACTGGAGGAAATGAGGTTGGACCAGTTACATTAAGATGAATCTTGTTCCATTAGGGGAAAAAAAAAGAAAAATAAGTTTTGGGTGCTTTTATTTTGACGGTCTCGACCGGAAGCTGCTCCTGTATTCTGCCTGACTTGTCCGTGTGTGTGTGTGTGTGTGTGTGTGTGTGTGTGTGTGTGTGTGTGTGTGTGTGTGTGTGTGTGTGTGTGTGTGTGTGTGTGTGTGTGTGTCCACAGCCTGTCACGCACAGCAGCTCTCGGGGAGCGTCCTCCTCAGGTGAAGCCGGGCAGACTGCGCCCTCAGCGGCTGTGAGCGGCGCTGAGGAGCCGCCAGATGAACCGCAGGCCATCATCAGCTGAGAGGGAGGTGCCTGCTGGCCACTGAGGGGGAAAACACGATTTAACTCTGGGATTCAGGTTAAAATGTGACCACGTCCTCGCTACGGCTCTGTGGAGTTACCGCAGTTTCAGTTCAGTTCTGAATTTTGGATGATGTGAACGAAGAATGGAACTAAGTTGTTTGACTCTCTGACAACGAATGTGATTCTGAGTACTGAGTGGTTTCAGACACAGACCGTGTGAGATGTAGCACCATTTCTATTGTGATTGTTAATATGACAGGTCCCAGTGTTGTGCAGGTCGCAAACTCAAGATATAACATTTAATTCTCAGCTGCAGGTAAGTTTCATACCTACACATATTCATATCCATCCAATAATCTGCCTATCACAAAGATCAATCAATTACGATTGAAACGCTGTTATTCAACCTGTAAAAATAAACAGAAAGATGAAATTCACCTGAAACGTGGTGACACGCCTTTAGGTGAACTACAGGTAGATTAAGTGTAACTAATTTTTCCAAACCAATTTCCAATATATTGTCATCCGGTCGCTGAGGTGAAGAACATTTGCTAAACTTCGCGTTTCGCCTTATTGGCCCGTAGAAGTTGCCGTACTTTACAGCGTCGTTGCCATGACGACGTCTTCAAACTCACTGTAGCAGCGAGCTAAGAGTGATAGCCTCCAGGGCAGTGTGACAGCTAGCAGATTAGTTGACTCTGGGTGGGTTTAACCACCGGGTGGTTAAAGGTTAGTTTATGTCCAGCTGAGTTAAGGCGCTCAGCTGCTCAGCTGCTTCAGACTCAGGAGAGCCGAGGCTCAGACACAGCTTCCTGCCGCTGTGACACTAAAGCCCGTCCGTGAGCTCCACTTTCACTTTCTTCAGGGAGGGAGATGTAGCCGCATAACAGCTGGGCGGCCTCTGCATCACCATCCCAGCTCCATGTTGTCTCCTGAGAAGCAGCAGCAGGAGGAGAAGGAGGAGGAGGAGGAGGAGAAGGAGCAGGTTCCTGACCTGGATGTGAGCGCCCTCAGGCCGCAGGCCTCTCAGCCTGTCCACACCATGTCTCAGCAGCTCCGAGAATATTACTCCAAGACTGTGTGTCTGTGCAGAGCAGACCTGGGACAAGTTCCTCACAGTGTTTTTAGAGACAGCTCTATATGGGTTAGTTCTATGTTCCCTATCCAAATACATCCGCCGCATGTAGAAAAACATCAGTCTATGTTGTGTATGTGTCCCACCATAGAGAAATTTCAAAAACCTAGTTGTATCATCTCAGTCATATCATATCAGTTTTATAGTTATGCTTCTGTTATAATTGACTTTGACAGTTATAGTTTCTGTATTTATGTTCCTTTGTTCCATTGTCCAGTGGTCCCATTCTACAAATTGTTGTTGTTAGTTTCCTCAGTGCATTTATGTCTATGTAACATCAATAATCTGTTTTACGAGCACGTCTGTGAATTGATGTGAGATGGGAAGGTATTATTTGTTTTTGTTTTTCTTATTGTGTAAAGCACCTGTGTAAAGCACTGGGCTGCTTCCTCCTCATGAAAAGTACTTTGTAAATAAAGTCTGATTTGATCTGATATCTGCTCATTTTTATGGCCTGCAGCATTTGTGTCTGGAGGAGAACCAGATAAGCAGCGTCCCTGGCTGGCTGTTCACCAGCCTGCCCAACCTGCTCTGGCTGGACCTCAGATATAATCAAATTACATCCCTCCCAGCTGAAATTGGCTTGCACAGGTAGGTTTCTTATGCAACAGCTCTTTGAAATATGTTCTGATAGAATAAAGCACCCTTCAGCCAGGGGGGAACAGTATCTCTATGTTCACTTCTCAGAGCATTTTTTTTAAAGAGTATTGTTGAAGACAATGTGCTCTGAAAATCAGGTCGTGATTCCAGATTGTGGAGAATTACACAGACTCCAAACTGTTTCTGTCAGCACATTGAGCCTGTAATCTGTGTTTCTGCTGATCTAGATCTTTGAAGACATTACTTCTGGAGGGGAATCCCATCACTGAACTCCCACTGCAGCTGGGTGAGTTCAGTCCTTTAAGATAACACGTCATCAGTGCTGAGAGAACAGCAGCGATTCACACTGACTCACACAGAGGGAGAAACAGACAAGCTGCAAGTACAACACACTTACAATACATCGAGGTGCTGTCTGGTTCTATTTGAAACAGAACTGATTACAAATAAACATTTAACAGACATGATATCAGTGTGGTAAAAAGGGTTAAATGTCAGCTAAGTGCTGACATTGGTAGGAAATATGTCTACCTGGACATTGCCTAGAAAACATGTTAATAACTTAGTATGGAAACAGAGAATTATGTAAATATACCATCACACGATACTCCATAGGTTTATGTAGAGGACATTTCTGTACAATGACCTTTATTGACTTCCACAGAGGGAGGTGGTGATATGGGTCATGTATATACATCTAGACAGAAGATAAAAATAGCACTGGTACTTATAAATGAGGAATCTTTTACAGTTTAACAGCCTCTTCCTCACTGTTTAAAAGATGTCAGACTCCTTTTCCAATGTTTTCATTCCAAAAAATCTGTGAGTCGACTACATGCACAATTCTGTAACATCTCTGTCTTTCTGTTTTTCCCAGGAAATGTGATCACCCTCAGAGGGCTGAACCTGCGGGACTGCCCCCTCACCTTCCCCCCTCAGGACGTGGTGCAGCAGGGCGTCTACGCCATCCTGCGTTTCCTCCGGAGGCTTCTGGCCGAGCAGGAGGTCAGCGCCAAGAAGACGCCGTCAGGTGACTCAAAGGCACCTCGACCCGGCTGCACGTGCATCCCCAGCCATCTGCTCTTTGTCAAAGATAGGACGGCTGGCCACAAAAATAGCTCCTTGCCCTGGTACCACTTCACTGGTGTGACTTCTGTTGCCGTGGAGACGGCGCGTGCCACTCGCCTGACTCCCTCCCATCCTCCCATCCTCCCATCCTCCCATCCTGCCTCGAGTCTGCAATATTTTTAGCCAGATGAAAATGATCGATAACCCGCGGGCTCTGAACGGGAGCGGTGTCTGGAGGTAATCACTGTGAGAAGCCCGAGACAGCCCTCCACAGGAGAGGCCGCTGCGGCACAATGAGCCGGGCCAAACGCCTCAATCAGACGCTTTATCTGCTGCCTACAAGGCTGTTAACAAAGGCAGGGCCCCCCCAGCCCTGGGGGAAATCTGCTCTCATTCAATTAGCTCCGTATGAGTTTAGCAGATTGCACTGTACGCAACTCATTTACCTCTTGGATTGACACCAGGCATTTTAAGCTGTAATAACAACCCCCCCACACATGTGAGTAAAAGTTACATTCAGATCCAGAATGGAAAAACATTTTTCCTCTCAGCTTTGGTGAATAACGACAGCCTGTTCCCCGCCAGAGATTTACAGCACGCTCTAAAACATCATCATGTCCTCATTCATGTAGGAGTGTATGACATGCAACGTCAATGTCAATATGCGAGTAGAAAACAGAACACATGCTCACAGCTTATACTGTATGGAAGCACCAGAGAGCTGTTCTAGCTGACAGTCCTCATCAGGAGTGTGGCTTCCACCCATTTACTGCATCTGCCCTGTTCACTGTGTGGTTGCCAGATCAGCATAAAAGGAGCCGTAGTGCACTACTGCCACAGCTGAAAATCTGATCGTAGAAAGGCTGGAAATTAGACTCTGAGGTATCTCTGATGAAACCAGTGTTACTCCCAGAGAATGAGAACATATGCTCCATTCAACCAATCAAAAGCCACTTAATTGTATATTGTACCAGTGTGAAGTAGAGATTTTGTGATATTATTATTCATGTTGTCCTGAATAACCTTGGTGCAGTTGCAGAGTAACTGTATTGGGGTCGTCATCCTGAGCCTGCCGTTTGCTCCTGTGGTGTAACTGCAGCTGCTGGGTCTGCTTCACCTGTGTCCAGAGGTGGAGAAGCTGCAGCTGTCGGAGCTGATGGGCTCGAGTACGGACGAGCAGGACGAGTCCGCGGATCAGGAGGAGCTGCAGAAATTCGAGGAACTGAAAACCAAGATGATCCTGCTGGACCGAGCTGAGCTGGCCTCAGCAGCTCAGAGCAGCCAGAGCCAGACGCCCCCCATCCCTCCCATTATCACCAGGTTAGCAGGGATTATAGTCCCAGAACTCAGGGTCCACCTTCTCATCCCTCTGCCGAACGTCTAACAATGCCTTGAATAAAGTCTTACAGGTTAGATACAAATGTGAGTGAAAGACGGCAAAATGATCAATATGTAACTGTTTTAAGTTCCCTGCCTCCAGGCGGCAAACGCTGGCTGACCACAGATCAGTGATGAACTGTTAGCTGAGGTTGGGCTGTGTTATTGTCCATCTCCTGGAGAACAAAGGAGCTGAATTACTTTAGCTTCAGTCGGTAGCGCTGGTGCAGCGGTGGAGATGTGACAAGGCAGCAAAACACATTTTAATGACATTCTGAGCCAAGAATGGCCCGGTGATAAAAACCTTCCCTGCCTCCACCAGGGACTCCGGCTCCAGAGAGTAATAAAAATAAAGCATTTTGTTTCCATTGCTTTGCCAGAAAAAAGGCTGCTCCCAAGGCCGGAATAATTCCCGACATCCAGCAGTGTAGGAGGGAGGAGGAGAGGAGGCGACAGGCTGCAGTCAAAGAGCTGAAGGAGCAGAGGAAACAGTAGGTGCATTTCTGCTGGAACACATCCATATAATGAATCCCTGCTGCCCCGCCGGCTGGCCTTTACATTACACTGTCTGAGTATTTAACACTATCGCTCACTGTCATCCACGTCGTCTGTGTGAAGACGAATCAGTGTTCATGGAGCTTTTCTGGAACGTTTACGCAGCGGGAGCCTCTGAATAACTCCCCTCGACATAGATCTATGACATGCATTGTTGTCTGGCTCTCCCACAGAAACCAGGAGGCTCTGCGGAGGTGGCGCACTCAAGCCCAGATCCCCCAGTACAAGAAAACCACTCAACAAAGAAAACGAGAGGTGCAGTGAGGAAGTACCGCCTGGCACCCAGGAGGGGGCAGTAGCGCACCACATCTGTCACACTGTGGACATGATAAATGGAGAAATTACCTCAGGATAACACATTTGGATGACATAGCGAATGGCACTTTAGGTTGTAGCTGTTACAGCAGCAACAGATGCTTGTGGGTCACTGATCACACAGTAGCAACGAATCAGCCTCAGCGCAGGCCGGAGCAGCCTGACACAATGCAGACAGATGGGTTTCACTCCCTGGACTGTGACTGGACCGTTCATGTCTACAATTGGAGCTCAAGTTAGTCTTAGACAAGAAACATTCAAATACAGAGAAACTACAGCTTCACCGTCCTGTGTGTACACAAGGCCTGTTCTCTGGAAGCAAACGCTGGTGTAAACTCACAGGAAAGACAGACGTCCTCTCTCTGTTCCAGGAAGCAGAGACGGAGTCGCAGCCTGCTCTGGAGGAGGACAGCGACTCTCCTCGCAGTCACATCCCAGGGAAAGAGGAGGAGCCCAGGTACATGGGAGCTCTGTTAGATCCATCTCCATTATGTCTTTTGATGTGAGAACAGATTTAAGAAGGGAATCATTAAGTCATGATGTACATTTAATGAAAATATGACTCCACGTTTTGTAGAGTTTAAACAGTTTAAACAGGTCGTGTAGATCCATGGAGGGACAGAAACCACAGTTTCTACCTGAAGGCATGAACATGTCCACCACATGACCTTTACTTCCATGATTGTGTGGTGTGTGTGTGGAGAACCAGAGACACCTAATGGGCAGAGAGAGACGGTGCAGCCCACAGGGACCATCCCTTTCTTTTGTTCTTCTTGAGCAACATTGCACCTAAAAGCAGACCAGCCACATGAGGTTGAACACATTCAGCCTTCCTGTGGTCGCTGACAGAGAAGTAGAAGCTGAGAGGCAAACATATAGCTGCAGGTTGGCCCTCCTGAACCGTTCTCTACTGAACAACTGGTCAGTCTCTGGTGTGAGCGTTGACCTCTGACCTGTGTGGCCCTGCAGATCAGTCCATCGGCTGGAGCGTCAGACCCTCAGATGTTTAGAGAGGATTCACCAGAGACGCATGAATCCCAGGGGCTCGAGCTCTGAGCAGATGGCAGCAGCAGACCAAGATGTGGAAGAGGTCTGAATATTCTTCATTATCGCTATTATTCAGAGACTATCTATGTGGAACGCACTCTGATAATTTCATTTTTTGCCAGACGAGGAGGCTGATGGCTCGACTTCTAGAGAAGACAGGAAATCGCTCTGTCCTCAGAGGAGACACTTGGCAGAGTGTATTTGACGACTGACAGAGATGAAGATGAACGTCGTTGCTGCTGCTGAGTCTCATTGTATGGAACTCAAGACTTCCACAGCTGAACGGCTGAGAGCTCAGAAATAAACATGACAAGGCTTCTCAGTGGGCCACTGAGTGTTTAGAAATGTGTGATGCTTTTATTCTGAGCTGCAACTAATGAGTAGCAACGCTATTGTTTGAAAAATGCAAATAAAGGAAGGAAGGTCACCATTTATCCCAGCCCAGAGAGTCCTAGCAGTGGTCTGGATCAGAAAACACTGCATCAGTTAAAACTGTGAAATCTAAAGTAGGACTTCTAATTAAAAGGCAAGTCTGGCATCAACTTAGACATTGTTCTCAGATAAGAAGAGAAATTGATGGTGATGAGATTTAATCCTCTTCTGAAAATCTAATTAATCTTGAGTTGAGACAGAGTCAGAAAATATGATCATAATGATAATAATAATAATGATTCTGAGCTCCCTAAAGGAAGCATCCAACTCTCTATCGATTATCATCTACTATTAGAACAGATTAGAAAATGGCCTCATGGCAGAACAGTTGGACATTTGTAATGTTAACAAGCTGCTTAGTGGTTTGAATGTCATCCTCAAGGGGAGATTTTTTAAATTGAATTGTAGAGCATTTTACCTTCTCTTTTTCAGCCTTTTATTATTTTGTATGTATTATCATTATTCCACCTCATTTCATTTCAGACTTGAGACTCCAGGTCTCCACCCCATGTTAAGTCATCTCTCTTACCCTCTACTGCAGGGGTTACGCACAGCATTAGAGAATGAGTAATTGTAAAACTGCAGTGTATTGCTGGTTGTTTGGGCAGAAACACACAAATCATTAGCATAATCACCACACTTCAGTGGTTGAATTTCCACTCTACACCCTTTAATTCAAGTTGAGACGATGATTTCACCTTCAGACCAGATTCAGGAGTGACTGGTTAGACCAGTTCAGTTGTGTATATAATATGAATCTGACCCCTGGATGTGTGTGATAATATAGTCAGCCTGGTCTCAGTACTGTTATATCATCTCTCTCTCTCTCTCTCTCTCTCTCTCTCTCTCTCTCTCTCTCTCTCTCTCTCTCTCTCTCTCTCTCTCTCTCTCTCTCTCTCTCTCTCTCTCTCTCTCTCTCTCTCTCTCCAGAGGGTGTTATGCACGTCTCTCCGTTTATCCGCCTTAATAAAATGACATGGTAGACCACATTAGAAAACTCTGATTTCACTTCACTTTACATCATCTGTTCATTTCTGGTTTTCACTCTATTAAATCATCTGTCACACAGTCCAGAGGGTGTTATGTAGTACATCTCTATCTACCTGACATAATAAAGCAGAAGGATAGACTGCATTAGAAAAGCTCACACAGCTTGTTGTTTGTTTGGAACAATAAAAACACAAGTCATTAGCATAATCACCACACCTCAATGGATTTCACTTCAGTTCCACACTAGAATTGAAATTGTGATTTCACCTTCAGACCAGCCAGAGGACTGACAGATCAGAGTATGTTGTATTGTGTGACTGTGACCCTGGATGTGTGTTATAATCTGGAGTGACTCTGGTCTCCAGGCTGGGCTGTAGGAGCAGACAGTTGCAGTGTTAATGTCTGTTCCTCTGATCTGAGGCCTGAAGCTGGAGGCTCCGTCTCCTCCACTGTGATGTCAGCGCTGCTCTAATGGACCTGGAGGAGCTGATGGAGTCACTTGATGCCCTGCTCTAGCCTACTGCTCCTTCCTCCTCCTCCTCCTCCTCCTCATACACCTCCTCCACCACCTCCTCCTGCTCCCACTCCGAAGGGGACTCGGCTCCGGGGCCGACGCGACCGTGGCTCCCTTGGCCGGGATCGAGCAGCGCCGCGTCGGACACGTCAAGCCGGGAAACATGGAGGCTGCGGCCGAGGAGCTGCGGGCCGGCTCTCGGCTCCCCGTCACCGTCGACCAGGTGGTGAACGACACGCTGGTGGTGACCCTCACCTACCGGGACACCTGCTACACCGGGATTCTCCTCGACTGCAGCAAAAAGTGAGTTTCAATTCGCTTTGTTTTTCTATATATTTTATGTCCATTAATCTCCTGGAGCTGAGCTAACGGCTAACCGCTAACAAGGCCTCAGACACTTATTGTGGCATTGGAGCTAATGCTAACTTGCTAGCTCGGCTAATCACAAAGTGCCTCCTCTCCAGCAGGAGTCTAACAGGATTAAACACCTTGTTTTTACCTTTTCTAGACTCTCTCTGAAAAGTGTAAGTCGCTGTGAACAGGAATGGTTGCTGACTTGGTCCTGAACAGAGGGAAATGTCAGTGGGTTCATCTGTAGCTTATTGTTAGCCTCATCAAACACACATCAAGATGAAAGAGGTTTCCTACACTCAGGTCTCTAAATTATTCCAAACACGTGTATGTACAGAATATACACACTAATTTGGCCTTTTGATACACTTCTGTGGAGTGATTTGCAGTCCAGGCAGTGTGAAACACAGTCCCTATTGTTCTGGATGGAGTATCTCCTCATAGCAGTCACCTCTGATGTGGACACACAATAGAAAATGGAAATAAAGGCAAATATAGAATCTGAGAGATTGTCAGCTTTAAACCTGATTGTTTGGACTCATAAGGTGAAGAATCTCAGTGGTTGACAAGTATAAGGGCCTCATCTCACCAGCCCACCAAAACTACAACCTGTTCTCATATAAAACCCATTAAAAATGATGTATATACACACTTTATGTGTGTTGCACCCAGTGTGTGTTTGTATTTAATGTATCTGATGTAAGTTTTACGTGTTGCTTGCTGTAGCGTGCACCTTAAACGCCACTGGCTTTAGACTATTTATAGACAATCAGAATCTGACCAGCTTTGCTCCCTTAGTATGCTTAGATACTTTTTCATGCGATGAGCTCAAGCAGTCCTGAAAATAAACCACCCAAGGGGGAAAAGGCAAACCCAGGCGAGGGCCTTGGAATGACTGAGAATATATTTCAGGCCGTCACACTGTCAGAAAATTTTGGAGTGCTCCTTCCTTTTCAGCTCACGGTTGGAAACACGTTTCCTGTGATTGTGTTTTCTTCTCTTTTTGTCTCCATGCGAGCCTCATCGCAGCCTATCATCCAGGCATGTCAGTGCGTTAGTTTGTCCCGCACGCGCGGTGAAATGGCTCCGGAGCAGGGATTTACTGCTGTGGCCTTGTGCGGTGTGAGCGCTGCCACAGGCCTCCTGCCTGCGCCCTGTCACTCACTCGCAGGCTAATGTGTAGCCGCTCATACAAAAGGTGAGGGCAACGTCAGGAGACTATTACAGCGAGGTGGCTGCCAGCTCCCTCTCCTGGGGAGGGCACAAATGGGCTCCCCAAATGTGCTCTAATTAATAATCTCACCACAACGTAAGCTCCTGGGTGAGACACGGATGCAACAACAAACCCAAATCTCCTGGCTCCTTCCCCTCACGTCTCTGAATCCCGAGTGATTCATGGGATTGTTTTTGTTCAGTCAGATGTTGGGGAGGGAGAGAGGGAGTGGGTTGAGGGGGGGTGTTCCTGGGCATCCTGTAGTCTCTTTGTCTGCTGTCTCCTGACTAAAGCAACACAGCCATGTTACTGTTGCCTGCCAGCCACCTCTCAAAGACTCCTTGGCAGTCGAGCCCCCTCTTCTTTTCGGGACGTGTTTGCAGGTTCCAGAGAGCGGAAAAGAGCACACAGAATCACCCTGAAGGAGTCAGCGATACTATTGCCTGGACTGTGTGGCCTGAGGCAGCAGAGCAGGACAGATAACCGCCTGACTGCTTGTGTGCTCCAACCCCCCAACACACACACACACACACACACACACACACACACACACACACACACACACACACACACACACACACACACACACACACACACACACACACACACACACACACACACACACACACACACACACACAAAGAATTTCAGCATACAGGTGACATGGAGGCTGGTGTCAGCAGGTTCAGTCAAACTACATCAGAAACTGGTTTTCCCTTCTCTGGGCGTCTGGCGTTTTGGGTGTTTCATCAATTCAGCCTTATTTAAAGTGCCAGTTCATCAACAGTTTTATCTGGAGACACTTTACAAGAACAAAACAACATACTGTAGACAAAGCAGAGCTCAACAAAACCCCACGAGCACGCTGAAAGCAACGGTGCTGAGGAAAAAAGTCCCTTTTTAACGGTCAGAAAACCTCGGGCAGGACCAGGCCCAGAGGCCGTGATGGGTCGGGATGAAATACGAGTGAGTATGAAGATAGAGAGATAGAAACGTAAGTGATCAATCTAGGAGTTTCCTTTTGGAAAATTCAAGGACAGAAGCTGTAAAACAGAGTTGGTCAGGCCCATGCAAAGGTTCCAGGTCCAGGTTTTCTCTTCATATTCACTTTCTTCAACTTCTTTGGCCTGTTTTTGTAACTGTATTTCACCATCGGTACAAGAACAAAATGCTTCACAGTGTTGGTCTTATGAAGGAAGTTGCTCAACTGAAAAAAAAAACAAGAAACGCTCATCATGTGTGACAGGAATGTTAGTGTCAGCTTGCAGCAGCTCGTCTGTAGCAAGCTAATGAAGCTCACTTTTTCACTCGCTTGTCTTTTTGTTTTTTCCCCGTTGTCTCTGCAGGACTGGCCTCTTCTGTCTTCCAGACTTCACGACGAAACCCGGGGACTGCCCGGTGTCCAAACCAGCCTGTGAGATCCCAGAAGTTCTGAGCGAGGAGCCGGCTCCCAGGTCTCCCAGCCAGGCTCCGCCACACAGACCAAAGGACGAGAACACGCAGCCCGAGAGCAGCGGCGACCCCGCGGCCCCTCCCTGCCCGCTGCCCACTCCGGTCCCGGCCGGACAGACTCCTTACCCTCCTTATTTTGAAGGAGCCCCCTTCCCGCAGCCCTTGTGGGTGCGCCACAGCTACAGCCAATGGGTGCCTCAGCCCCCGCCGCGACCAATCAAGAGGAAGAAGAGGCGGACGCGGGAGCCGGGACGCATGACCATGAGCACGATCCGCCTGCGTCCTCGGCAGGTTCTCTGCGAGAAGTGCAAGAACACGCTGAACAGCGACGAGGACAGCAAGGACGGTTTGAGCAACACTAAGACCTCCAGGAAGGAGAACGCACTGCAGAGCGACGACGACGCCGACGACAAGGACCCGCCCAACAAGCTGTCCAGGAAAGAGGACGTGGTCAACAAGGACGCCAAGAGGCGGGAGAACGGGACAGGCATGGACACAAAGCGCCTCAGGAAGGACAAGAGGGGGGAGGCGGAGGGGGAGAAGTTCCCCGGCGGAGACGTCATCCCTCACAGTCCGGTCATCAAGATCTCCTACAGCACGCCGCAGGGCAAAGGAGAGGTGATGAAGATCCCCTCCAGAGTCCACGGCTCCGTCAAGCCCTTCTGCCCCAAGCAGCTGGTGGAGAACGGGAAGACGGCGTCCGACGCCACCCGGGAGCAGCGGCACATCCTGGACGCCACCCGGTCGGGCCTGACCGTCTCCATCCCCAAGCTCAAGCTCACCCGCCCCTTCACCACCGTAGGGCAGGACCTGCCGTCGCCAAAGATCCGCTTGCGGCCGCCGCCCAGGGAGGGCGAGGAGGAGAGCGTGGTGGAGTACGAGGCGGAGCTGGTGGGCGGGGCCAGGAGGCGGAGCCCGCGGGTGCCGGGGCCCTGCCTGCCGCACTCGGAGGACTCGGGCGAGGGGAAGAACTCGCTGGAGCTGTGGTCGGGCAGCTCGGGCGAGGAGGCCGAGCGCAGCCACAGCGACCTCACGCTGCTCATCAACTTCCGGAAACGCAAGGCGGACTCGTCCAGCCTGTCGGTGTGCAGCAGCGACAGCCTGGACGAGTCCAAGTCCTTCAGCTCGGACGGGACCTCGCCGGAGCTGTGCGACCTGGCGCCCGGCGAGGACCTGTCCGTCACCTCGTCCTCCGTGCCGTCCCGCGAGGACTGCAGCAAGACGGTGCCGCCGCTGACGGTGCGGCTGCACACGCGCAGCATGACCAAGTGCGTGACGGAGGAGGGGCACGCCGTGGCCGTGGGCGACATCGTGTGGGGGAAGATCCACGGCTTCCCCTGGTGGCCGGCCCGCGTCCTCAGCATCAGCGGCACCCGCAAGCAGGAGACGGCCACCTGCGAGGCGCAGTGGCCCCAGGCCAAGGTGGCGTGGTTCGGCTCGCCCACCACCTCGCAGCTGTCCGTGGCCAAACTGTCGCCCTTCAGAGAGCTCTTCAGGTCCCGCTTCAACCGCAAGAAAAAAGGGATGTACCGCCGCGCCATCCTGGAGGCCGCCAAGGCCGTGGGTCACATGGGCCCCGAGATCACGTCACTGCTGTCTCACTGCGACACGTAGGTCAGTCCCGGCTCCAGGCTCCACGCTCGCTGTCCGCTAGACCCCAGCAGCTGCTCCGTAATGCTCCAGAGCTGCAGGAAACCAGTCTGCTCTGCATAAAGTGTCTGAAAAGTGATGAGAATCATTCACCAATACGTTGCTCTGACCTGCAAAGGTTCATTGAGAAGCTGTAGAATGTAAAACAGGTGATGAAGTCGATCTGTGTTATATATTGAAACACAAAAATATTATAGAGAACCACTAAATATAATTTTGGAAGCTGAGATGAGAGAAAACCATTCTGACAGGGTTCAAAGTGCTCAGATCAGTGTTGTTGCTCTGCATGATGATGTAAGGCCTGCGTAACCTGACCTCTGATCAGCCAGGACTGCACCTCTGCTGCTCCTCCCAGACAGCCGCTCAGATGTTGTTGTTGTTGTTGTGGTGGTGGTGTTGAGGGAACAGCAGAGGGAACATGGAGGATCTGGCTTCAGGAAAGCGTGGCCACATGCGGCTCAGCTCTTTGATTACTGCTCAGACATAGCTGTGGCTTCAGAGAGGCAGCTCGACCATTAGTCCCATCAGCTGAGACGATCACGTCGTCCACGTGGACACTGAGACATTCACTGTCACGTCACAGTTCAGGGGCTGGGCTCTGTGGGTGGAGGGATCCTTGGACACGGCCTGACCCTGAATCAGAAGCTGTTCGACCCTCGACTGGACGTTTTTAGCTTTGTTGTTTCTGGAGACTGCAGAGAGTTTAGTTTATCAGAGTTCAACCTTAAAACAGTGTCACTGAGTTCAGCCTGTGACGAAACATTGAAATGTTGCCTGAGCCCTGTTTTTATTTTGTACAAGACTCCAAATATGAAGCTTTTTATCCAGTTTCTTATGTCAAACATACAAAGACATCAAACTTCACATAACTCATGTTATGTTGTGTTGAGGTGAAGACAAAGGCCCCATATGAAACAGTCACAATCATTATCACTGTTATTGTCATTTTATTGTCAAATGGCCCTTTATTGTCTTTCATCCTCGGTATTATCAATTCAGATGTGACCCTAAAGTAATCTGTTATTGATATGAAACTGGTGAACAGTCAGAACCATTTACAGACAGAGGTGCCCTTTCATACTTATCTGGCAACCACACACAGTAGTTCCTCTCTAAAGACCCCCTCCTGTGATTGACCCTTTGATCAGTTTGAACTATTGTGAAGTTGGTGATAGTCGATCTGTTCTTCTTGGGCGCACTCACCTTCAGTGTGAGAAGGTTGTGCAGGCTGAGCCCGGAGGCCTGAAGCCTCGTCCAGGACGTGGAGTTTAGAGTTTAGAGCTGACGTGGAGCCGCTCTGACCTGAAGCGCCTCTGAGGACCTCAGACAGTCCTGGGTGTTGGTGTGGAGACGCGGGCCGAGCGAGGCCTGGCTGCTCAGCCCCGGTCGCTGTTTGTTGACACGCGCTCTCGTAGCTGAAGGAGCTGCTGTGCAGAAAGCAGCAAAACAAACATCGATATGAGCTTTAATGTGGGAGCGGGCTGGAGCAGCTGCTTCCTGCAGCTCATCCAAAAACAGAGACGACCAGAGGAGGAGAAGGTGGCGGTGGACAGAACCAGTCTGTGTCTTTAGAGGGAAACGAGAAAAAACAAATCACAACAGACACGTTATGGGATGAAAACACGTAACCAGTAGTTCCAGTTTGTGGGTAATTGGTTATTCTGCTGCAGAGTTTCATCAGAAATTCAGCTGAGAAGGTCCTGAAAGGTAGATAGAGCATTGTATGGACAGGTCCTCAACCATCATCACACCTCCATGTGTACGACTCACAGGGTGAACAGCAGCTGAAAAAGCAGACAGCCAGTTAGTGAAGCCTGCGGTGGTTGCCAGATTAGTATGAAAGCTGTAAAATAGAGAGACAGAGTAGACATTTATTTAATAGCACATAGTGTTTTGTGTGAAATGTGGTGAATATATATGGTGATAACTTCCAGTTAGCAAGTTGATCAGCTGTGACGGTTGGCTCGCAGCGTAGTGTCATGTGATCGGCTGGCAGGCGAGACAGCCAATCAGACTGAAGCCTGCCTGTGGTTGCCAGATAAACATTTAAACACTCCCAGGATTGCAAAAGGGCTGTAAAATAGACTGAGGCTCTGATGGAACCAGTGTCCCATAGCCTCTACGTTAACACCATAGAACGAGGAGAAACCTCCATCCAACCGTTCCAGGCCTCCTCCAGCAGCCAGGAGAAGCTGTCTTCTTCTCAGAGACACGTTCCTCACATCTCAGCAGCTTCATGAGACGCTTCACACCACGCCACGTCTGCAGAAGTCAGCAGCGAGGACGTGACGAGGAGTTAGGACCTGTCAGTCTGAGCTGAGGGTCAAACGGCCTCAGTCTGAGCTCCGAGCATTGTCCCCTATGTAGCAGAGCAGCGGAAGGTCATGGACACACACACACACACACACACACACACACACACACACACACACACACACACACACACACACACACACACACACACACACACACACCCTGGGAGGTTAAATATTGTCTCAGAGCGATAGTGGAGGCAGCTCCTGGTGTTGACTCTGCAGCCGAGGAGACCAGGTCGTCTGCAGCTGAGAACATACACAGTGGGAGCCCAGACGCAGCTATATTTGGTTCTTTTCCAGAGCTCAGGCCTTTAGTTGTTTTTTTTCTTGCTCCGTCAGCTTCAGAGGTTTGGACGGGGCTGGAAAGTAGCTGACGCTCAGCGAGCAGAAAGTCCATAATCTGCAGACAGATTAGGAGGGCGAGGGCGTGGAGGTCTGCACAGACCTGTCAGAGTGATGGATCTGAGAGGCACAGGCTGTCAGCCCTCCTATACTACTATAGTTACTGTAGTTATAGCTAGGGCTGCAGCTACAGTTCACTAAGGAAATGACCCACTACTACTATCATAATCTGTTAATGGATTTTTGTGAAACTAAGTCAGAATTCTCTCATTCTCAGCTTCGACATGTGAATGTTTTCCAGTTTTATTGAGGTTAAAAAGCCGTTTATAGACCGTATCTTGACCTCTGAGAAACAGAACATTTTCACCATGTTTGTCTCATTGTTAGAGCTGCAACAACTAATCGATGATTAATCGACTAATAACACAGCTAGGATGTCCAGTGAACAGTCAGACGGTTAGAGTCCTTAAGGAGCTGATTGACCCCAGTGGATCAGACTGAACCAAACGATCAGCTACAAACTGCTTGTTGACTCGTCTCGTCCTGACCGTCTCCTCCTCTTCTCTTCCAGAGGCTGAGCCGAGCGGAGGGGCGTCTCTTCTTCTTCTCTCCGTTCTCAGACTGTGGTGGTGGAGAGGCAGGCCGGGGGGGGGGGGTCGGGCCTGGGGGGGGGGGGGCCTGGAGGGGGGGGGGCTGCTCTCTCTACGCCCAGACTCTCTCTCTCTGGCTTTATTCGTCAGGCTGGTCGAGAAAAAATGAAAAGAAGAAAAGCCGCCAGGGTGGAGTTTTTTTTTTTTTGTTGAGAACTTGCATAAGGGAGCAAAAAAAAAAGAACAAGGCCAAGGAGATCTTCACGGTCTGCTGGAACTGGACTAGTCCTCCTCCTCCTCCTCCTCCTCCTCCTCCTCCTCCTCCATGTTTATTTAGGTTTTTTCTAGATTGAATCATATTTCATATTTCAGAGCCGAGTAAAACGACACTACGAGGACCCAAATATTTATTATCTGTTCTGGTTTGTCATGATCCACCTCCCCCTCCTCCTCCTCCTCCTCCTCCTCCTCCTCCCCCTCCTCCCAGTCTGCTGCTGTCTTTACTGCGAGGTCCACGTCTTCCGGCCACATCGGAAAAGGACTCCCTACACTTCTCCTCCTTCCTCTTCTTCCTCTTTTTGGACAGCTTGAGAAGTCTTACCCCCCTCCTCCTGCTCCTCCTGCTCCTCCTATAATGTGAATGGCTCCATCCAGAGACAGACCGTAGTGACTGTTCTAGCGATCAGTGTTTCCATCCTCGTAGCCTTTCTCTGCCACATTAGTTGGATTTGTGTGGATGTATTTATACTGAACTCTATTCCTCTCTCCATCGTCGTCGTCTCCCCCTCCCTCCTCCTCCTCTTCCTCCTCCTCCTCCTCCTCCTCTTCCTCTATCTGAGAACCATCACTTTATTTAACGCGTCACGTTTAAGAGAAAAAGCACTTTATCTGTACCTTGGTGGCCTGCTGTAAGCTCTGTCTGAAACACTAGTGCGACAAGCAGCGGGGGGGTTCAAGTCTTTGTGGTTGACTATCCATGGCCTTGGAGACACACACACACACACACACACACACACACACACACACACACACACACACACACACACACACACACACACACACACACACACACACACACACACACACACACACACACACACACACACACACACACACACACACACACACACACACACACACGCGTACACAAAAATCTTTTTTGAGAATTTAAGTTTATTCTATAGTACGATATTTGGGGAAAACCAGACACGGGTGGTTGTGTACACTGTATTCTCTGCATTCTGACTCTCTCAGCTCCTCTGCCACACACACACACACACACACACACACACACACATATACACACACACACACACATAAACACACACACACACACAGTCTCGCCTCTCTTCTGTCAGTCACACACACCCTCTCTCTCTCTCTCTCACTCACTACAGAAGTCCTCGTTAAACATTTCCACTGGAGAAACAAAGGGTGTACAAACGTGTCCAAGCCCCCCTATGCATCATTATTATTATTATTATTGTTATCATTACTATTGTTATAAGTCAAAGCTTTATGAGTGACTTTGGGAGAAGAAGGAGAAACAACATGCTGTAAGAATACTGTGAATTCACCTGCTGAAGAGGAGCTCGCTGCTCGGCAGAGCGAGGCTGCAGCGCTGACCTTTAGCGACCTTTATTTTGAAAGCAGCACTGTTGGAGTCGAGGGGGGTGGAGGGCTGTGTGTGTGTGTGTGTGTGTGTGTGTGTGTGTGTGTGTGTGTGTGTGTGTGTGTGTGTGTGTGTGTGTGTGTGTGTGTGTGTGTGTGTGTGTGTGTGTGTGTGTGTGTGTGTGTGTGTGTGTGTGTGTGTGTGTGTGTGTGTGTGTGTGTGTGTGTGTGTGTGTGTGTGTGTGTGTGTGTGTGTGTGTGTGTGTGTGTGTGTGTGTGTGTGTGTGTGTGTGTGTGTGTGTGTGTGTGTGTGTGTGTGTGTGTGTGTGTGTGTGTGTGTGTGTGTGTGTGTGTGTGTGTGTGTGTGTGTGTGTGTGTGTGTGTGTGTGTGTGTGTGTGTGTGTGTGTGTGTGTGGGAGAGAGGGAGATTTCAGACTGCATTAGAGGAAAAAGAAACCCTCTGAGGATTGCACAGGTCCGTCTCCAGCACCCAGCCTCGCTGTGTTTGGCCGTTATCTGCAGGAGCTGTGTGTGTGTGTGTGTGTGTGTGCGCGTGTGTGTGTGTGCGTGTGAGAGAGAGAAGTGGAGCAGGTGACACACCCCACCAGGTGACGTGCTGGTTTCCAGGCAGAGGGGGGGTGGGGGGGTCAGAACCAGGGTGTCAGGATTTTCCCGTGTTTCCAGCAACATGGCTGTCTACTGTTGCGCACGTCGGTCAATGTTATTGGCTACTTTATTTTTGTTTTGTTTTTTTCTTTTTCTTTTGTTTTTTTGTTTTGTTTTTTACATGTACTGTGCATAAAATAAAATATAAAGCAATAACTTTGCCTGTGTGGGTGGAGCTCTGTTACAGATCCACATAGGTGACTTTGAAGGGAACCTAGAACATCGAGTGGAGAACTTCAGCATCTCAGGTTCCTCTGCAGGAAGCAAAGTGTGGAGCAGCACCTTTACCTGAGTCTCCTCCAGGTCTCCACCTGCTTTTATCAGGAGTGGTTGGATGGACAGTCCCTCTTCTCTGGAGTTAATATAGAAGCTATGAGCTCTGGTTCCATCAGAGCCTCAGAGGCCCACAATCTTGTTTAGCTGTGGGAATATTACAGATCTTGCTCCTGTCATGCTGATCTGGCAACCATGCCAAGGCTTCAATCTGATTGGCTGTCTGGAGCCATGAACGATCATGTGACTTTAGTCAGTATTCTAGTTTTAGAAGCTGAGATGAGAGATTAGTGGGTTCATAGAGTGCCTGGGTTCTCATCTGATAAGTGACTTTACCGGGTATGATCCATCCAGATCTGGCATCCCGTTTGATGTGTGTTTGTGGGTGTGTGATGCCACGGCCTGTTGAGGATCAGATCCTGAGATTACAGAGCTGCTGGTGACTCAACCTTTGTAACCCAAACTTTGTGCTTGAGAGAGATTTTATCATGGACCCACAGCAGTGTGAGCCTGGACACACACACACACACACACACACACACAGTGTGCTCTCAGCTGTGACCTGCCACAGTGCTGATTTGTGTCCTGGTGTCATAAATAGGAGTGGTTCAGCTATGGCTCTGCATAACTGGAGCGTGCAGCTCTGTGGAAAGGTCAGTCAAGGTGAGGTGACCCTGAGGCTCGGAGCTCCTGATCAGATCCTTTTACACACACACACACACACCCACACACACACCCACCCACACACACACACACACACACACCTGCCAGCTCGGTGTCCCGCTCTGATTCACCAGGGAGGGGCCGACTGGGCGTGATGAACAGAAATGGGCCAGTTTGGCTGTTAAAGGCCAGTAAAATGTAACCAGTAGATCCAGTTTGTGGGGAATTAGTTATTCTGCTGCAGTTTTCACACAGAAAGGTCCTGAAAGGTAGATAAAGTACTGTATGGTGCAGGTCCTAAAAGACCTACAGCAGGTAGAAACTGAGACGTGATGTGACCTGAAGGACAAGCTGAGGAGCTACGCTGAGAACAAAGAACATGAGGTCACGTGACCATGACTGTGATTGACAGGAGAGACAGCCAATCAGAGTGAAGTCACGTTAAATCACATGAAGTCATACAACACTAAATAAAGTCACGTATAGTTCCAACTAGACACAAAAAGTCATTTCTAGTTATAGAAAGCCATGTCAAGTGATATGAAGTCAAGAGAGGCAGCTTTTTAGTGGTTGCCAGATTAGTATGAAAGTTCTAAAATAGAGAGAACAAGAGCAAATACTCTTTTAATAGCACATGAGGGTTTATTCCCACGTGAAAGCTCTTAAGTTCTGGGTCCAGGATCGAGCTGAGAAGCTGCTGTGCTCAGACAGGAATGCAACAACATGTAGGCTCACGTTGCGTCATACAAAGTTGTGTAAAGTCATAAAAAGTCGCTTCTAATCGCATAAAGTCATGTACAGTCATGTGATCATTCATGTGAGTGGCAGGCGAGACGGCCAATCACGGTGAAGCCTGTGTGTGGTTGCCAGATCAGCATGAAAGGAGCCAGATCTGAGCTGGAACAGGGCTACAGACAGGCTCTGAGGCCCAGATGGAGCAGCAGAAGTATCACTACCTCTACTCCTCACCTTAGTTAAGTCTCTTAACTAGTTCGTTAGGTGTTGATGGTAGTCAGGTGGACGGGTCGACCTCTGAGCCCGAGCAGCGCTGACAGGACACAGACTGGGCCGCGGCCTCGTGTTAAACACAGCTGTGAGGCTGGTTTCAATCCTGGGGTTTACAGAGACTGTCATCTCTGTGTTTCTGACCCTTTTTCCACCCGGAGTAAAAATACACATCTGACTCCACTCAGGCCGTAATGAATCCCGGGCCGGGGCGGCGGGACGCTCCCTCTGCCCGCTCCCCCTCCCCGTCCCGCAGGTCTGCGGTCACGCGGCTGCTCTGTGTCACTTCCCGTCTGTCAAACGCTTCCTTTGTTTCTCACAGAGCGATCCAGAAGGTCTGGCCGAGCGCTGGGCCTCGGCGGGGAGAGCGAGGACGAGTCGGGCCCGGGAGCTCCGCTCAGTCCCAACTTGTCTGCGGCTTTAGGAGGAATTCCACGGATCACACACACACACGGCTCACCTTCACCTCCATATCAGAGTCTGGTGTTCAGTTTACGTCCAGTTACAACCTGAGCGGCGTGTGTTTGAGGTCTGACTGGTCTGGTTTGAGAAACCAGCCTGGAGCTGAATAAACACACACAGGTACAGTATGAAGACAGGCGGAGGTCTGTCTGCTTTTCATTGTCCCAGAGCCAGCAGAGACTCCCGCTTCTAAAGAAGAGGAAATGTCTTCTCCGGTTTCCTCATAATTACTGTTTCATGTCTCGACGTTATCTGTGATTCTGAGAAAAGGACCGTGTGATCCTTCAACGTTTCCATCACCTCGACAAGTGAAAAACATTACATATCACAGCAAACATATGCTGATGTAAACAGCAAATGTTGAAAAAGCTTTTTTTTCCCCTTTCCTATGTTTTAGGAAAACCCAGATATCACAATATAAACCTGATGACACAAACGCCTGAATGTCCAAATTTCTCTCAGATGTTTCAAAAACATTGTTTCCTCTCAGGAGGAGTCTGCTGCTTCAGAAACAAACATTAGCACCTCGGTGTGTTGGGGAAGAGGGATTAGATGGAGCGGTCCACTAAGAGAGAGTTGAGGGGTGAAGTGGGAGAGCCTCAGAGTAGAGCTGCTGCTCCTCAGAGTAGAGAGGAGTCATCTAAGGAGCGTCACAGCTCCTGCAGGAGAAGAAGACGAAAACAAGACGATGATCTCATGGTTGAGATCTCCTCTGCCCGCTCCTCTCAGACTGGTTTAGTCTGAGTCCTGCTCTGATCAGGTCCCAGGCTGCAGACGTGGAAACAGGCGGCGAGCTCAGGCACGACCTGTGGGTTTGTGTTTACCGTGGGAACTGAGGCTGAGCAGCTGTCTGACTGCTCCTGCACTGGCTCTGTTTGGATAACACTGGGCTGTGATCTGGAGACACTGGTCCTTCCCTCTAAGCCGCAGTGCAGCTTAGACTGATGCTCAGACTGCAGTTCCATCAGTTTTTCACAAAAATAAAAGCAATAAATCTCAAGCTATGAGCAGGTGCTTCCACTGAAGGTGTTTTGATCCATAATCCAGGTAGAGTGTGTTCCTGCTCCATCCCATAATAACCCTGGTACCATGTGGTCCTGCTCCATCCCATAACAACCCTGGTACCATGTGGTCCTGCTCCATCCCATAATAACCCTGGTACCATGTGGTCCTGCTCCATCCCATAACAACCCTGGTACCATGTGGTCCTGGTCCATCCCATAATAACCCTGGTACCATGTGGTCCTGCTCCATCCCATAATAACCCTGGTACCATGTGGTCCTGCTCCATCCCATAATAACCCTGGTACCATGTGGTCCTGCTCCATCCCATAATAACCCTGGTACCATGTGGTCCTGCTCCATCCCATAATAACCCTGGTACCATGTGGTCCTGCTCCATCCCATAATAACCCTGGTACCATGTGGTCCTGGTCCTCCACTCTGAGGAAGATGGACGTCCAGAACATAGTTTTCTTAGATCTTTGAATCAGATGTAGAAACAGTTGAGTCTCCTCCTCTGTCCATCTGGTCTGAAGGGAACTGGTCATGTGACCCCTACGTCAGGTCACGTGACCTGGAGATGTGAACAAAGTGTTTCCATCACACTTTGAGATCAGCTTCTAGATGGACACGTCTGGAGGAGCAGCTCAGGAGAGGAAAACCTGAATGTTGAGATGGTTTCCATCACCAGTCTGATGGAAACTAATATCTGCAGTGTTTGTTCCAGGGATGATGGAAACGTGATGATGTGTGAACGTTGAGATCTGAACATGTCTCGGTTTCTTTCCTGTGATTGCAGCACCTTGTTTGCACTTTATCTTTCCTCTATTTGTGTTTTAACTTTTTCGATTCCTCCCAGAGTGCAGTTCTGGCTGGAGAGACACCAGAGCAGAGACGGATGAGTTACGTAAGCTCCGAGATTCATCCGCGTCCAGGTGGAGCACGATGGCGCACTGCAGCGGCCTACTTTAACCAGCGGACCCCCCCCCCCCCCATCTGCCAACCCCCCCCCCCCCCCCCCGCAACAAGGAGGCTGGACCCAGGCAGAGGCAGAAAAACCTGCAGTTTCATGGTCTGAGCTCTCCAACGAGGAAGAGGAGGAGGAGGAGGAAGAGAGCAACTGCAAAAAGAAAAGTTAGGTATCCTAAAAACATTGCTACGCTCTAAGACATTTCAGCATAGAAGAGTGTGATGGAAACAGATGAGATGACGTACAGGTCAGGACTGGTTTCTACATCTGATCTTCCTCAGCAGCTCCAGAGGTCAGAGGTCTACATTCACACACTTCCTGTACGGTGAGATGTGAAGGAACATTTGACTAACTCCCAGAAATCCACAAAACTTGAATATCACAGTAAAAACTGGTAAACGTGGAAACACAAATGTCCAGAAATCTTTCAGATTTTGCAGAAGTTGACAGTTCTTTGTTCACGTTTCCACTCTGGTCACATGACTGATCACTGATTAAAATATCTAATCAAACCTGCAATGTTTCGGTAATGATGAGTCTTGTTTTAATAGACTTAATGTGGAAAAAACTTTAGAATGAGAATTACGTAAGTTTATAATTATACATCAATAATTCAAAGAATACTGTTTGAAATTAAATGAATGTGATGCAAATGGGACAGAGAAGCGCATTCATTTATTATGACCCCCTTTATTTTAGCACACCTGCACACACCTACACACACATACACACACCTACAGACACCTGCACGCACGCACGCACACACACACACACACACACACACACACACACACACACACACACACACCGATAACCCATGCTTACACAACGAGGGTGCTGCAGCCTCGGCCTCTAATCCGTCTCCTGGAGCTGTGTCTGTCTGTCCCACATGTTCTGAGGCTCAGGTCAGAGCGGCTCATTGATGCCCCCCCCTCACCCCCTCACCCCCCCTCACCCCCCCCCCCCCTCCCCAGGCCTGTGGTTACATCACCAGGGCGTGCAGGGCTGTGTGGATCAGTGAATCTGGGACAAAAAATAAAATAGGTAGGGAGGCACATGGCGGCGGGATGCTGTGTGCAATTACTGCTAATCATATGCCTCCATGCAAGCTGTGGCCGTAATTAACTTTGGAGCTCTGTGTGTGTGTGTGTGTGTGTTGGGGTGAGGATGTGTCTGCAAGGCTGGGTGGTCCTCCTCCTCCTCCTCCTCCTCCTCCTCCTCCTCCTGTAACACGATGCGGATGTTGGCAGATCTCGTCCTCCGGATCCGAGCTAGAAGGCAGAGGCTTACGGGATAGTTCAGGTTTATTCCTTTTCTTTAAGTCGGTCAGAGCCATGAAGGTCTGTGGAGACGCCGCAGCAGATGCAGAATCCAAAGCTCAGAAAGCGTCGTGTGATGTTATCATGTCACAGAGCAGTCACGCTCCTGCAGGAGGAAGAGCTGGAGCAATTAGAAAGGCTGGGGAACAGATGCAGCTGTTGGTGATACTGAGTTTATTTAGTCCACTGAAGAAGAAGACGAACGTCATTTCTATCTAGCACAGGACTGTATGACATCTATGACATCTATGACGTGTGGCCTCCTAGGCAGAGCTCGGGACTGGAAGATGATGGCCGACCTAGACAAGGAGCCCTGCTCCCAGCTGAGATCTCATCCACCGACCGACCAGACCTCGTTCTGTGGTCGGCCTCACCCAGGCTCGTCTCCATCATGGAGCTCACGGTGCCCTGGGAGAGAGCAGTGGAGGAGGCTACGAGCAGAGGATGCTAAGATACGCTGATACATACACTACGTATGGAGTGACGCTGGATCCACATTCAGAGTCAGGAACCACAACGACCTGGGCACCAGATCCCATGCTGCCCAGTAAAGAGCACTGGTAGCACTGGTATGGTAGAAAGTCCAGTTTCCTCAGGCCCACGGCGCTGACTCACTGTCACTGACTCAGGAAGTGGAATCTCTAAGATTCACGTGTGATTCAGAAGGGAAATATTGTTTATTGGGCCCAGCTGCTGGAAACAGAAACCCAGACTCATGAGGCTCATTGGTCATCTTCACCTCCTCCTCATGAGGAGGAGAAGAGGAGGTGAGGCTCGTCTCCTCTTCGTCCTTGAGGCCTGGCCTCGTCCCTCAGCCTGTCAGCGTATCTGCTCCCTACACCGACTCTTTTCATTGATCTGATTGATCATTGGTGGTTTGGTGACTTCAGCTCCTCATTTGCATTCAGCAGCTCATCCTCAGGCTGAGGAGGGACAGGTTAACACTTGATATATGTATAGGGCTCATTTTGTTACATGTTGTATAGATTACACAAACTGGATTATACATATACATTTCCAGCAGTCTGAGCCAAAGTCAGATGATAGAGAACATCACAGGTTCTCAGCAGCAGCGTTTCCATGGTTCAGGTCTTATCTGAGATCAGAGGATTTGTTCAGACTTGCGGATTGTGTCCGTATCAAACAAAGAGTTTGTGATGTGATGAAGGAGATTTCAGCAGAAAGATCTTCCTCGTTATGCAACCTTTGAATTTCTCCACTGGAGTCATTGCCAAACGTTTCAGTCTTTCCAAAAAACAAAACTCACCCCACGCAATTCCAAGAATTATCGGACAGATTTCTCAAGGATCTGGGAGTCGAGGGCAGGAAGCCGTCAGGGCTCTCACACTCACAGGCCAATAAACACTAAAGTAGACTGGAAATCACTGGACGTAGATTCATTGTCCTGTCTGTAGCTCTGGGATCATTACGTTCTGTTCCTGCTCATATCTGGCTTCATTCATGCTGATCTGGCAACCACGCATAGGCTGCACTCTGACTGGCAGTCTCCCCTGAAACTCATATGAACGATCACATGACTTAGTGAGGCCGTACAGTAAGTGGCAGAACATTACACAGACTGATCTGGCGCCCTTTGATGCTGATCTGGCAGGTCAATGGTTTATTGGACGCTTTTATCCAAAGTGACTTTTATGGGAGGGAAACAGATTCCATCTGCATCACAGTGGAATTCTGGTGTAACAATAAAGCCTGAAGAAGAGGAGGAGATGGAGAGAGACGCCTGGAAATCAGCGTCACCACCAGAGGAGAACGTCCTGGACACTCATCTGATGAACATGTCTTCATGTTCGTCCAAGATCAGTAAACATGAGACTCATCTCTTCGCTGTGAGCAGGGTTTGAACCTGCGCGGGGAGACCCCATTGGATTTCAAGTCCAACACCTTAACCACTCGGTCATCACAGCTGCTCTGAGGATGTCCTGGACCGGGTCGAGGTCCAGGTCCAGGTCGAGGTCCAGGTCCAGGTCCAGGTCCAGGTCCAGGTCCAGGTCCAGGTCCAGGTCCAGGTCCAGGTCCAGGTCCAGGTCCAGGTCTGGATCAGGTCCTACAGCATCATTACGTCCTCGCTCCTGTTGAACCTGAGGCACAACAACAGGATGTGGAAGCTGCAGCAGAGCTCCAGGGACCACTGACTGGAGGAGAACGAGCTGAGGAGCAGGAAACAAGGAGCAAAGAGTCACCTGATCTTAGAGGTGAGGTCCTGCAGAGCTGTGATGACCGAGTGGTTAAGGTGTTGGACTTGAAATCCAATGGGGTCTCCCCGCGCAGGTTCAAACCCTGCTCACAGCGACTAGAGAACCAGCAGGTCTCCCTTTATACAGGCCTTCACTCCACTGTCTCACCATGTGACAGTTTTAGTGCTCCTGGTCCTCAGCAGCTCCTCAGCTGGTTCTCCTTCACTGAGTGGTAACTGGAGCTCTGCACTGGATGCTCCACATCCAGCCTGAGATGATGGAGCCAGAACCAGAGGAGGAACCAGGAGCAGAGACAGCTCTGCAGGACCTCACCTCTAAGATCAGGTGACTCTCTGCTCCTTGTTTCCTGCTCCTCAGCTCGTTCTCCTCCAGTCAGTGGTCCCTGGAGCTCTGCTGCAGCTTCCACATCCTGTTGTTGTGCCTCAGGTTCAACAGGAGCGAGGACGTGATGATGCTGTAGGACCTGATCCAGACCTGGACCTGGTCCAGGGTGTCTTCAGAGCAGCTGTGATGACCGAGTGGTTAAGGTGTTGGACTTGAAATCCAATGGGGTCTCCCCGCGCAGGTTCAAACCCTGCTCACAGCGAAGAGCTGCCTCTGACCTTTACTGCTCCTGGACAAACATGAAGACATCACATCGTTCATCGAATGAGTGTCCAGGAGTTCTTCTGGTGGTGGAACCGATCTCCAGCCTTATCTTTCTATCTTCAAGAACATCTCCTCTCTTAAAGCTCTTCTTCAGGAGGTCTTCTCATTCCACCTGGAGACTTTCTGTTCTCCTATAATATTCATATAAACTGGAACTAGAAAGACAGAATGTGAGCCTGTGTCAAACCACCTCCAGATCCTCTCCTCAGGTAGCTTAACGAGCTGTATCCACCTCTCCAGCCTCATTAACGTTGCCTGTTCCAGTCTGACCAGCATAGCTTCTCCTGAGCTGACTGGAAACCAGTCACATTACGTGTCTGTTCAGATTTGACTGTTCTTTTCAAAATCTGAGACCTCTACATGAGTTTTGGACATGATGTTTTAGACATGGCAGCTTCAGAAAGCCCAGGCCGGGGTGTTCCTCCCCTCAGCCTCCTCTCCAGGTCTCAGAGAGGACAGGCCGTCTCCTCCCTGTTGTTCCCCTCAGAGTGTGAGTGGTGCAGGACGTGTCTGCGGTCGGAGCGCGGAGCGGCCCCAGGCCCCGGCGAGCAGCTGTCAGCAGGCTCCAGAGACTGAAAGGAAGCCGGCCGCCCTGCCCCCAACAGCCTCGCAGGGAGGGGGAGGGGCTCAGCTCCGGCTCCGAGGGCGAGGAGCACGCAGAAATCTGCAGCGACTCCTCTGCATCCCAACACATAGAGATGTCAGAGTCAGATTCCTGTTTGTTTGCTCTGAATCATCGAGGCCTTTGTCTCAGCCGCTCCGAGGCGTCACTCCATCTGTCCTACATTGTCCTCCTCCTCCTCCTCCTCCTCTTCCTCCTCCTCCTCCTCCTCTCTGAAGACTCATGTCCTCTACGTCAGTGTCACCAGAGGAAGCAGGGAAACGTAACATTACATAACAAAGACACTGTATGTCGGTAAACCAGTGCAGCAGCACTGGATCTTTAACATGGAAATCAAAAACTTTCCAGGTTACAGGTTTGTAGTTCTGAAATCATCTGAAAAACACCTGAGAGAAATCAAGATGTTTCCATCACCAGTTTTATTGAGATATTTAGTTCTTGGTCATTTCTAATAGATGGAAACCCTCATTCCATGTCATTCAGTCGTGGCAGTAACTCTGGAGTCAACCTGAGGAGGAAAAATGTCTTTGTTCAGCTTCTCACTGTCACATATTCCACTATACAAGCCTGAGTGTGTGAAGGAAATGTCTCAGGCCTTTTCCTACCACGTCCTGTGACAGTGATGTTAGTGAGAGCTCCACAGGATCCAACAGCATTCATCACACGCTCGTCTCCGCTGTCACATCCTGCCAGCGTCCCTCAGCCACGTCACGTCCCAGGAGCCACCAGGTCCCGTCAGCCGGAGGAACCGGCCGGGGTCTAAACTCAAATCAGATTTCCATCTTCTTCAAGTGATTCAGAGGAAATCAGCGAGCCAGAGTCATGGTCCTCCTCCAACAGAGTTCTGATTCACATCTTCTCTCACAGGTAAGTGAGCACCCAGACAAATGATATATCAAAGTGTGCACCTCAGTTGGGATTCATGGATTCATGTAAAACTGGCTCCAGTGTCCAACGGAGCGGACAGAGAAACAGACTCAGACAAGCATCAGCTGTGAAGCCTGAACTTCATTTGAACGACAAACCTGAGCTCTCTTCATGTTTTCAACATGTTGATAAGTTGTATAGTTTTTCCATCAATACCACCTCACAGACCCTGTGGAGTGTGAATGACTCTAAGGATAGCTGAATAACTCAATGAGCTACTTTTCTCTTTCCACTTTGCTGCAAACCACAGTTTACACATGACATCTTAGACTCTTTTAGAGGAATGTGTGCTCCTTCATACAATGTTCTCCAGAAAGCTGAGCGGCTTACAGAATTCAAATGAGGAGCCTCAGACTGATCCCAGGTCAGAACATGTCTCTATTTGCCGGTCAATGCAAACATAAACATTTTGATTTAAACTCATCATATTGACCTCTTAATATGCAGCAATGGACGAGTTGTGTAACGATGAAAGGAAATGAATGTGGTTCTTTCCTCAGATCACGCTGTGAAAACATCAGAAATGACATAATGTGACTGAGTGTTTCTGCTGAACATTACGTCAGGCCTGGGAGGAAGCTGCTGTCTGCACAGCTGCCGCTATAAAACCTCTGTGGGTTTGAAAACCTGCCACAGAATCACACAGACCAGAGCAGGAGCAGGGTTCAGGTCCACTCTGAGCACCTAGTCCAGGTCCAGGTAGAGCTCCAGGCCCAGGCCCAGGCCCAGGCCCAGGCCCAGGCCCAGGCCCAGGCCCAGGCCCAGGCCCAGGCCCAGGTAGAGCTCCAGGCCCAGGCCCAGGCCCAGGCCCAGGTAGAGCTCCAGGCCCAGGCCCTGGCCCAGACCCTGGTCCAGGTCCAGGTCCAGGTCCAGGTCCAGGTCCAGGCCCAGGCCCGGGCCCAGGCCCAGGCCCACGCCCAGGCCCAGGCCCAGGTCCAGGTCCAGGTCCAGCTAGGGCTCCAGGCCCAGGCCCAGGCCCAGTTCCAGGTCCAGGTCCAGGTCCAGGTAGAGCTCCAGGCCCAGGCCCAGGTCCAGGTCCAGGTCCAGGTAGAGCTCCAGGCCCAGGCCCAGGCCCAGGCCCAGGCCCAGGCCCTGGCCCAGACCCAGGCCCAGGTCCAGGTAGAGCTCCAGGCCCAGGCCCAGGTCCAGGTAGGAGCTCTGGTTCTGCACTGTGCAAACACAGCTGAGCTGAGCTGATTATGACGTACTGGTCAAAGTATGTAAGAGAAACCTGGAAAAAGGCAAAAAGTCAACAGGCCGTCTCAGGCACCTCACTGTCCTCTTATCACACACGTGTTTGTAAAGGTTCGGGGTAAAAGTTCAACGATAACTTCCCAAAGCCGAAAAAGGAAATGGAGGAAACAAATCCTCGTGTTTGAGGTGGAATAACCCAAATTTTTGCCATTTTTGCTTTGCATCATAATTTTCATTGTCGGTTAATAATTAACAATTTCCAGTCTCGATCTCATGTCTGTGTTGAGCTGAGTAAACACAGAGAGCACAGAGACCCGGGTGTGTGAGATAACACGGCAGGAAGACGGATCTGTACAACAGATTCCTCTGATTGACTGGGATTTGTTGTTCTCACACACACACACACACAGAAACATGTTCGTGGTTGCGCCATATGCACACACACACACACACACACACACACACACACACACATAAACCCAAGTGCACCCAAGTGTTATATGAGTGTGTTCTCAGAACAGGAAATTCAGAGAGATATTGCACTCGCCACACCTCTGTGTTCACTGAGCTCCTATGAGAGCCCTGACACACACACACACACACACACACACACACACACACACACACACACACACACACACACACACCCACAGAGTGATAAACTGTCTGAACAATATGTTTCTTGAGGACACTGACACAACCCGTCCAATCATAACAAATCGTCGACTGCGTGTTTGTGTTTCCAGCTTCCTCCAGAGCGTTACAGTGAGAATCGATTTGACACCAATCAGTAAAATAACATTCCTGAAAAACATAAAACACTTTTCACGACGCATGTCGGCTACAGCATCAAAGACGTTAAAGGTCAAATGGTTTCACGTGCTGCCTGACCCGATCCCTCGCAGGACGTAACATCACGTTCAGTGGAACGAGAGGAACAGCGGGTCAAACATGGTTGTAGTTACATGTAATATCATATAGGACAAGACACAGCACTGAGTGACATATGAGACAGTGTGTGTGTATGTGTGTGTGTGTGTGTGGAGATGAAACAGGAGTGATGTGTGGAAACGATTCCTCTCATCATGGATTCACAGATTAACGGCCGATGATTCATTCCTCCGAGCAGCGGCCTCGTAACTGTTTAACACCTTCAACCTACACATTAACTCTGACTGTGTGTGTGTGTGTGTGTGTCTGTGTGTGTGTGTCCTTGTGTCTGTGTGTGTGTGTGATCAGGGTGTGGTAACAGCCCATCTTAATATGTCACCTATCACGCGGTCCGCCATCACTCATCGCTCAGATCACTGGTATTTTCTCCATCTGTAGTCTCACACACACACACGCACACACACACACACACACACACGCACACACACACACACACTCACAAGCATACACGCACACACATTTCTAGCATTTCACAGCTCTCCTCCAGTCTGTGCTTGCCCTGCTTCTCTCTGCCTCGTCTCTGTTACTTTGAATCACAGCACGCTGCCAACATCAAACGCATCAAACACAATGAAGAAGGACATTCCAAGATCACCACACACACACACACACACACACACACACACACACACACACACACACACACACACACACACACACACACACACACACACACACACACACACACACACACACACAGTCTGTGTGTCTACAATCTACAAATGTCTGTATATGTATATATATATATGTATGTACATTTAGCCTATTATACTGTATTATACTACACAGTATAATCTGCATTTCACCCATCCCTGATTTGTGAATACACACAAACACACACACACACACACACACACACACAGACATGCATGTACACACATGCACACAAACACTGTGGTTTTATCTCTACGATTTTCTTTAATATGTATATCTGTGGGCGTGTGTGTGTGTTTATGTGCATATGTGCATGTGTGTTTTTTGCATGTGCATGCAAATGTGCGTGTGTGTGTGTGCGTGTGTCCATATTCATGAGTGTGTGTGTGTGTGTGTGGTGTGTGTGTGGTTGCATGTTCATGTTCATGTTCATGTGTTTTTGTGCTCCATGTTTGTTGATTTCTTTACAGATTTGTGTTGACTCCCTCATGTCTTCTGTGTGCGTGCGTGCGTGCGTATGTGTGTGTGTGTGAGTGTGTGTGAGTGTGCGTGTGTGTGTGTGTGTGTGTGAGTGTGTGTGTGCAGCCCTGCAGCTATGCTGATCCCGGCTGTGGACTCTGGCTCCTCGCAGCGTGATCCGGCTCCGGCTCCATTGTCCCAGTAATCCAGCTCCATTAGCAGCAGCAGCTCCCTAAACTCTCTCCTCAGAGCTGCTGCCTCCTAATTAACTGTGAGGGGAGGGGGGAGGAGGGGGGAGCAGGGGGGAGGAGGGGGGGTTGGGGTCTAATGTGTGAGGGGGCGCGTGTGTGTGTGAGGTTAACAGGATCCGGAGGATTATCGCCTCCTGATCTCTGCTGCAGGTGCCAAAAGGAAACAGGCCTCAGATCAGTGAACTTATCCACATCCAGCCTCAGAGCTGGGATGGCTGGAACCACGTTCTCTGGTGTTAATGTAGAAGCTATGGGACACTGGTTTCATTCTGTGAATGACTTAACAAGGACCTCACTGGATTTCACTCGACTTTTATAAGAGGAAAACAACACAGATGTAAACCTGCTCTGATCTAACAGATGCAGCACAGTGAGTTCTAGTTAGAAGAGCTGTGGTTACATTCTAGTTAAGAGAGGAGGAGGAGGAGGAGGAAGAGGAAGGAATTTAGGAGAGATGTTCTCAAAGGTTCTTAGTGCTTATTGAAGGTAAAAGGAAAGGTTTAACGTTCCTTATAACCAGAGTAGCTCCTCCTGGTGCAACAATAAAGCCTGAAGAAGAGGAGGAGAAGAAGGAGACGTTCTTCAAGGTGGAGAGAGACGCCTGGAGATCAGTTTCACCACCAGAGGAACTCCAGATGAGAACGTCCTGGACACTCATCTGATCAACATGTCATGGATCAATAAACATGCCACTCATCTCTTCGCTGTGAGCAGGGTTTGAACCTGCGCGGGGAGACCCCATTGGATTTCAAGTCCAACACCTTAACCACTCGGTCATCACAGCTGCTCCGAAGACATCCTGGACCAGGTCCAGGTCTGGATCAGGTCCTACAGCATCATCACGTCCTCGTACTAAAGGAGGAAGAACAACAGGATGTGGAAGCTGCAGCAGAGCTCCAGGGACCACTGACTGGAGGAGAACGAGCTGAGGAGCTGGAAACAAGGAGCAGAGAGTCACCTGATCTTAGAGGTGAGGTCCTGCAGAGCTGTCTCTGCTCCTGGTTCCTCCTCTGGTTCTGGCTCCATCATCTCAGGCTGGATGTGGAGCATCCAGTGCAGAGCTCCAGTTAGCACTCAGTGAAGGAGAACCAGCTGAGCAGCTGCTGAGGACCAGGAGCACTAAAACTGTCACATGGTGAGACAGTGGAGTGAAGGCCTGTATAAAGGGAGACCTGCTGGTTCTCTAGTCGCTGTGAGCAGGGTTTGAACCTGCGCGGGGAGACCCCATTGGATTTCAAGTCCAACACCTTAACCACTCGGTCATCACAGCTCTGCAGGACCTCACCTCTAAGATCAGGTGACTCTCTGCTCCTTGTTTCCTGCTCCTCAGCTCGTTCTCCTCCAGTCAGTGGTCCCTGGAGCTCTGCTGCAGCTTCCACATCCTGTTGTTCTTCCTCCTTTAGTACGAGGACGTGATGATGCTGTAGGACCTTATCCAGACCTGGTCTTCAGAGCAGCTGTGATGACCGAGTGGTTAAGGTGTTGGACTTGAAATCCAATGGGGTCTCCCCGCGCAGGTTCAAACCCTGCTCACAGCGAAGAGATGAGTCTCATGTTTACTGATCCTGGTCAGAGAGCATTTCCTTGTTCTGCTGCCAGACTGCACTGTGACTGGCGATCATCCACAAACTATCAAGTTCCTTATAAGAATGCATGCAACATTCAACAGCTCAGTCAGTGTTTAGTATGCTCCCATAGTCTACCTCTTGTTGTCTGCCCAGCAGGGAGAGGTGGGCGGGGCACCCAGAGCTTATCAGCATTCAAAGGGAAAGGCGCTGAAACTGAGCAGAGCATGTTACTAACACGAGGGAACAATGTCAAAGAACCACTAATGGGCATAGTATCTCTCCTTTAAAGACACCTGGAATGGTCCATAGACAAACAGGAAATTGGTTTCCTCAGGTGATATTTTACAAGCTGTCATAGATATGGCAACCATGTCTCGCCTCCCACTCACCTGAATGTGACTTTACGCTCCATGTCTGACTGTTTTTGAGCTACATTCAGACGTCAGATCTCGTTATTCACGAAAGTCAAGGTTAATACCCGCACAGATGAAGCTGTTTGTTTCCAGATGAAGAGACTGATCTGCAGATTCAGATCAGACTGCAGGAAACGCATCTTTTGTTTGATCTTCTTCTTTCCAGCGTTGTACAGTACATCACACAGTACTCACAGTCTGCTCCCAGCCTGGAGGTGAAACCACTCCAACCATCTGGCCAAAGCAAGAGTGGAGACAGATTCAATAAAACGGAAATCTGCCGCGTGTGTCTGTGAGTGTGTGTGTGTGTGTGTGTGTGTGTGTGTGTGTGTGTGTGTGTGTGTGTGTGTGTGTGTGTTCTCATCCTGGTATCGAGCAGCTTTCAGGCCTGGAGGCCTTGGGTGTGACCACAGCACAGACGCACACACACACACACACACACACACACACACACACACACACACACACACAATTCATGCAAATAAAATTGCATAA
>CM055200.1:22804300-22816800 GCA_029224185.1 Karalla daura | reverse complement strand
AAACAAACAATCTGCAGGAACTTCTTTTACTGTCCTTTGACTTTAACTTCCTGTGTGCTGTTCTCTTTCACACATACTTTAATGTGAAGGTCTGAATTGATATTCCAGCTCCGTCCGAATCACGTTATGATGGGAAAGTGATTGGGTTCATCTTTATTGAAGCTGTCACTTTGTAACAACGGTCCCATCTGCACTTTAAACACTTTAATAAACATCAACAACCAGAAACAAACACATCCCACATGAGCCGGGGGACGGAGACAGATCATTGCTGAGTCCTCTCAGGTCTGCGGCTCAGAGTCACTGTTTCCACCCATGTGTTTTCCCTTCATTTAATCCCACTCCATCAGAATCATTGACGACTGAGTATTGATGGATCTGCAGTGGGAGCAGCAGATTCCCCTGCTCGCTCTGACACTGGCAGCAGGTGGTGCTGAGAGCTAATGGTGTGGAAACCTCCAGGAGGGGGGGTGACAGCTGTCACACAGCAACAAACACCTCCCTCTGTGAAGGGGGGGGGGGGGGAGGGGGGAGGAGGGGGAGGAGGGAGGGGGAGCGGGTCCCTCAGCTCACAGCTGCCACAGAGCCGTCACTCAGCCTGGGATCTGCTCCTCATCTGGAGGAGGTGCTCACAGACTGGATCACGTTCACAGGAAGAAGATTTAGATTAAAACGTGATAATTAGTGTTGAAGCGATGAAAGGTTTTAAACACTCAGCTGATAACGACCAGATACAGCCACCTGGAGACAGGGACCGGACTCAACCACATCCTGGTGATTTAAGAGGGATGTAGCTGGTAATGTGATCGTATATAGGATCATATAGGGATGTGAGGTCACGTCCTCCCTGTGAGGTCACGTCCTCCCTGTGAGGTCACGTCCTCCCTGTGAGGTCACGTCCTTCCTGCAAACAATTGTCAAGTTTCATTTCACTGTTGAATAATCGATTCGACTTTAATCTTAATTCTAAATAAGATAATAACTGTAGTATGGTGAATATGTAGGTGATGTGTTCCTCTCATCTAGCTCCTCCTCTCCTCCTCCCCCTCTCCTCCTGGTCTCCTCCTCCTGGTCTCCTCCTGGTCTGGACCATGGGACAGTAGAAGGAGCGTGGCCACTAGTGTTCTTCTGCTTTGTAGCAACACAACAGCTGCTTCTCACAATCTTCCAGAGGTTTACAGCTGGTTCAGACCAGTACGTATCCTCCTCCTCCACTGGTTCAGACCAGTACGTATCCTCCTCCTCCACTGGTTCAGACCAGTACGTATCCTCCTCCTCCACTGGTTCAGACCAGTACGTATCCTCCTCCTCCACCTGCTTCTTCCACATATCTCCATCCCCATGTTAGCAGCATCCAGAGCTTCATCCTGCTCTCCTCCCTAAACATCTACAGCAGCACAGGCCCAGGTTCACCTCAGACTAGACCAAACACTACTCCTTCTCCTTCTCCTTCTCCTTCTCCTTCTCCTTCTCCTTCTCCTTCTCCTTCTCCTCCTTCTCCTTCTTGTCATGTCTCAGAGTCCAGATGTGACCACATTCATCTGCATTCATCTGAGGCTCAGTCAGACTGTCAGGTTCTGTTAGGATCTCAGTATCGATGTTTCCATGGGAGGAAAGTGAACGCATCCTCTCAGTCCCCTCAGAGCCCGTACCGTCCTCTGCAGCCGCTGGAGGCCAATCAAACACTGCCCCCTAGTGGCGGCCCGCTGAGGCGCAGGGGGCACGTGCAGCCTCACATTCACCGCATCAGGTTAGTTTTCTACGGAATCTGAGAAGGGACAAACAAGCATCTGGCTCTTTATGTTGCTGCCGTCACCTCGTGCTGAGAAGCTTCCTCGTTGTTACGAGACTTTAAAGTTAGTTTACTCATGACAACGAGTTATTACGTCATTTCCTCAGGTTAACAGTGGTTAGTTCATATCGTTGTTTCAGCAACAGAAACGTCTGTTTCCATGTGTGCTGGTTCAGGCAATCATCCTGATTTCAGCTTCTCACAGATGGCAGATCAATCAATCAGTCAATCAATCAATCAGTCAAAACTTCGCTTTTCATGCAGAAGGAAGCGGAACAAATTGCTTTGTTTATCGCTATGAAGAGAAAACGGTCCTTGTAATCTGTTTATGATAAAACAATGAGACGTTTGTGATTGTGATCGTCCATGTTTACGCCTAATTTGATTAAACACGTGTGTGTTGTTTCCACTGTTTCCACAGTGGAGTGTTTGTTACTTCCCACAGACCTTATGACAGTAGAACTCAGGTTAACCAGGTTATTATTATATTAACTTATTAACTAAACTTAACATCATTACAAACAACAGTGAGCAGTTCACTCAGTTTATAAATGAATAACACACACAAATAAAAAAGTTCTCCTCTAGTTGTCCTCCTGCCATCTCCACCCAGAACTGACCACAGATTTCTTCATTTCTGATGCTGGAGTGAAGATAAAACTCTGCATCACCATATTAATAATCATGATAACGATGCAGAATGTCATTGTTCAGACAGGAAGCTTGTCCTGAACACCAGGAGGAGCAAGGAGGTCACTGTGGGCCTCAGGAGGTGCAGGAGGAAGGAGCACACTGGGAGAAACTGTGACATTCGAAAACAAACAGACGTGATGATGTCACAAAGCCAGAGACTGAGCCTCCAAGGCCCCGCCCCCTCACACACACGCTGCTTGGATCTCCAACATTCCATTCCAGACCTGAGCTGTATAAGGAGGCAGAGGTCAGCGTGTGGAGCTGTTACCCTGCAGCACGTGGTGAGAGTAGGTAGGTAGGTAGTAGCAGAGTAGACCCTGAACAGCTAGCTTAGGTAGCATCCTTCACTGTTAACTAACTAACTAGTACACCCGTTAGTTTAGACACACAGTCGTATGAACAACACAACACTGACAAACAACTCAACAGAAATGAGTCAGGAGGTGCAACAAGACACTCTCAGTAATCTGGGTGAAAACAACCAAGAGCTCAGCCTAGACATCACTGAGCTCCTCAGACAGAACGCTGAGCTACGCAGAGGTATGGAGAAGCTCAACGCCAAGGTCTATTACTCCAAAAACAAGAGCAAGAGAATGTTACAGCATGAGAACGAGGCCTTAAACTACCAGACCCAGTCCCAGAAAGGACATATTGGCATCCTGCAGGCCAAGAAGAGAGAGTTGCAGAGGAACTGTGACGACCTGCACCGCAAAAACGAGTCTCTGAGCAAAGAAAACGAAGAGCTCCGCAGACAGAACGAGGACAAGGCAAGAGACCTGCGAGAAATAAGGGAGAAGATGCTCCTGTCACTGCTCAAAAAGATGGAGCAAGATGAGTTGAACCAAATACTTTGGCAGGAGCGAAAGAATAAAAAGGACAAGCGCAAAGTCTTTGAGTTACAATACATTGCCATGGCTGCAGAAAGCAAGTCAGCACAGGGGAAAGTTCAGGCCCTGGAAAAACAGGTTCAGGAGCTCCGCAACGTGGAGCAAGAACGCCACAACTCTACGTCTAAATATAACGAATTGGCAAAAGAAAACCAGGTTAACAACAAAAGAATTCAGGCCCTGGAAAAAGAAATACAGGCGCTTGAGCAAAAGCTTCATGATGGAGAAGAAGCCTTGAGACGAAAAGACCAGTCTCTGCTTCAAGTTTCACAGAAGCTCCAAAACACCCAACAAGAACGTGACAACTCTGAGTCTAAATATCAGGCCATGACTCTAGAAAACCAGGTTAACAGCGAAACAATCAAAACCTTAGAAAAACAAGTTCAGGCCCTTGAGGAAAAGCTTCAAGACAGAGAAGAAGCCTTGAGACAGAAAGACCAGTCTCTGCTTCAAGTTTCACAGAAGCTCAGAGACATGGAGCGAGAGCGTGACGACCCGGAGTCTAAAAACAATGACATGGCAAAAGAAAGCCAGAGTAGCTACGTCAAAATTAAGATCTTAGAAAAGGAAATTCAGGTGCTTGAGGAAAAGCTGCATGATAAAGAAGAAGCCATCATACATAAACACCAGGCTCTGCTTCAAGTTTCACAGAAACTCCACAACATGGAGCAAAAGCACAACAACTCTGAGTCTAGAAATTCTGACATGACTCAAGAAGACCAGGTTAACCACGATAAAATTAAAACCTTAGAAAAAGAAATTCAGGCACTTGAAGAAGCCGTGAGACATAAAGACCAGTCTCTGCTTCAAGTTTCACAGAAACTCAAAGACGTGGAGACACAACGCGACAACTCTGAACCTAAATATCAGGCCATGACTCTAGAAAACCAGGTTCACAGCCAAACAATCCAAACCTTAGAAAGAGAGCTAGAGGAGGTGAAGCTGGAGCTGCAGGACAGAGAGCAGACCATGAGACAAGAGGCTGAGTCTCTGCAAGGAGCCTTGCAGAGACTCAGCCTTCTGGAGGAGGATCACAGAGCCTCCCAGTCCAGCTACACTCTGCTAGCAGAGCAGTACGAGGAGAAGCAGCAAACAGCTGAGGCTCTACTGCAGCTAGTGACTCAGCTCCAGCAACAACCACAAGTCTTAGAATCCAAATTTGAGGCCACAACTCTAGAGCATCTTGTGGTGACACAGCAGAACGAGTCTGCCAGCCGAACCAATCAGGCCCTAGAAGAAGAGCTGCAGGAGGTGAAGACCCAGCTCCAGGAGAGAGAGGAGTCCATGCAAGCAGCCTTGCAGAAGCTCGGACGGTTTAAGACACAATTCACAGTCTTAAAAGACAATTACACCAACTTGTCAGAATCCCTACAACAAGCTCTGCTGGGATGCACCAACCTGGAGCAAGAACGAGACGACTTCAAGAGAAAATATAAAACGGCGACTCAAGAGGCCGAGAGCCTGAAGCAGCGTGAAGACGCTCTGCAGGCCGAGGTCCAAGAGCTGAAGAGCCTCACCGCAGAACAGCCTCGGACTAGGGCTCGGAAAAAGACTTCTACAGTCAAATGGACTGAAAGGGACTAACTGGTCCCTGACCCCTACCCTGACCCCTGACCCCTCACCCTGACCCTTACCCCTTACCCCTTACCCCTCACCCCTCACCCCTTACCCCTCACCCTTACCCCTTACCCCTCACCCCTCACCCCTTACCCCTCACCCTTACCCCTCACCCTTACCCTTGCCCCTCACCCATACCCCATACCCCATACCCCTTACCCTAACCAACCCCCCAATATAAAAAAAAAATAAATAAATAAATAAATAAAATTAAAAAATAAAAATTACAAAATTTTAAAAAATACAAAAAAACCTAACTCCAACCCTAAAAAAACCCCCAAAATATAAAAAATAAATAAAAGAAAACAAAAAAAATTCCAAAAAAAAACAAAACAAAAACAACAAAACAAAGAACAACAAAAAAAACTATATATATACTATATACTACTACTACTATTATACTACATAACTATACAACTATAATCAAATGATGGTCTCTACTAATATTTATGCCTTATGTCTTCTCTGTTTTCGGTGGTTCACCTCATATATATACACACACACACATACACACACACACATATACATATATATATTAAGATTACAAGTTGCACCTGTGTCAGTGTGGGTTTTCTCCGGGTGCTCCGGTTTCTCCCATTGTCCAAAGACAAAAAAAATAGTTATTTGTCCCCTTTCCACACACAAAAGTACATACAGCATATGTGTGTGTCTATATATACATATATATATCATATTTATATAACATTTTAAATGAATAAAGCCTTTCCATGCATGGCAGTTATGATTCCATGACTTCAGACCGTCATGAGTTGAGGGAGTAACAATGATGCTCTGCAACAGGAACAAGGTAGAACGTTCCTGAAAGAGGACAGCTCAGAACATCTTCTTTATGAAATGCTCCACAGCACGCTCCATTTAGTCACAACGGAGAGAAGAGCAGAAGAAATCACTAGAAGGAGCCCGAAGCAGAAAACCTTGAAAAAGATCAATTAAGATTTACGTCTTTGACGAGGCTCCAGGTTTGAGGAGCTGCAGCTTCACAGAGAGAAAGTTCCAGATGTCGATAATTTCTGACCAGAGGTTGTAAGTTGTTCCTGTCAGAGGGTTTTCTCCGGGTACTCCGGTTTCCCCCCCAAAAAGAACAACCAAAAAAAACCAAAACATTTCTTAAAATGTCAAAAGAGAAGATGCTGCTTCTAACAAATGATGCATTTCATATAGTGGACATGTTGTTGAGCTGTTCTATTATGATCTTTTTCTAAATTGGCCCCCAGAAAGAAATCATAATGGCCCCCTCCGTTAGCCGCCACCTTATCGTGGTGGAGGGGTTTGAGGACCTTCAGGCAGTGTTCCTCTACAGTGTTCCTCTCTGAACACTGTCCTGCATGTTTCAGATGTTTCCTGCTCCAACACAGCTGGTTCAGGTGAAGCCTCCTCATCAGGTTCTGCAGAGCTTGATGATTGGCTGGTCCTCTCAGTGTTGGAGCAGGAAACATCTGCAGCATCAGGACAGTGTTCCCTAGAGGACCAGCACTGAAGAACACTGCCTCAGTGATCCTAGGAGCTGTAGTGGGTCTCACATGACAAAGTGCTCCTAGGTGATGGGTCGGACTAAGAGCGGTTAAACCCCTGATGGACACTAAATTGAGGACAGGTGTTCCCAGCCCAGCAGGTTCAGGAACCTGGGGCCAGACCCAGGACAGGGCCTGCCAGGTAGCCTGCTGGGCCCAGCCTGGAGCAGGGACATGAGATGAGGACCCCTGAGGCTCCTCCTGTGGGCCCAGCACCCACAGGAGGAGCCTCAGGGGTCCGGTGTGGATGGGCAGCAGACAGAGGCCGGGCCTCGGCTGTCCCATCCTCGGATACACAAACTCACCACAGGGACGTGGAATGTCACCTGGTGGGTGGAGAAGTTTCGGACTCGATATAGTCTGGATCACCTGTACGCATCCCTGCTTATGTGCTGGTTCACCCCAGTGGATGAAAGGGTTGTGGCCTGCACATTCAGGTCAGGAACCGAAATATTAAGAAATACTGAGGAAATAATATAATAGATGGATGGAGTACGTGTATACATATATATTCCCTCAGTATTTCTTGTTTCATGAGAATCTGGAAGGAAAACCTCCAAAATCTAGGGGCAATTTCTAATCAGAAATATTGAGACACAATTTAATAAATTAAATAAAATTTGTGCCTGTAATAGCACTAAAACACGAGATAACCTGCAGTGAAGCCCATAGATATTTCACATATCGATCCATAAGAGATGAAAACACTGACCCTGTCAATTGGAAACTGAAGTTTAGTTTCTGGTTTCAGATCAATTCAGATCAGCTGCAAAAATAAAGATGTTCTGGCGCCACCTCCTGGAGGACCAGGGCACTGCAGGTGACACAGTTTCTCTCAGCAGAGCATGCTGCAGCCATCACAGAAGTGTTCTGAGTGAAGGGGAGAGGAGATGAGGTTTGCTCCTCTCTGTCCCTGTCCCTGTCTGTCCTCTGGAAGAAGGGACAGGGACATTGACGGACAGGGACAGGGACAGGGACAGCTCTGGAAGAAGCTGAAAGCAGGTCGGACATTAGGCTCCGCCATCATGTGGAGAGCAAACATATGTTGGTCACAAGGTGGAACGATTTCATCACCAGCAGGCTGGCCGGGGCCACCAGTTGATGTCAATTAAGCGGCTCTGGTCCGGGACATTTACATAAGGCTCTGGAGGGAGCACAGAGCGCGGTTTGTTTCCCAATTTGGCAGCAGCTGTTTCCTAGATACACACAGGCCTGTTTTCAGCACCTTCAGGAGCTTTGTGTTTGACAAGTAGCAAAAAAAAGGAAAAGAAAAAGGGGGGAAATAGGAAAAACGCCCTAATCCTCCCCGTTTATATTTAGTAGAGTTCTCCTGTTACAACGAGGAGGAGGAGGAAGAGGAGGAGGAGGAGGAGGAGGAGGAGGAGGTCGCTGCAGCTCAGAGTTCAGAGAGGACTCTGTTTCCTGGAGAGATGCTGCTCAGAGCAAAGATGCTGATTCTCACTGGGTTTCACTGAATTCACTGATCAGGTGGGAGAGAGAGAGAGAGACAGAGAGAGAGAGAGACAGAGAGAGAGAGAGAGAGAGACAGAGAGAGACAGAGAGAGAGAGAGAGAGAGAGAGAGAGAGAGAGAGAGAGAGACAGAGAGAGAGAGAGACAGAGAGAGACAGAGAGAGAGAGAGACAGAGAGAGAGAGAGAGAGACAGAGAGTGACAGAGAGAGAGAGAGAGAGAGAGAGACACAGAGAGAGAGAGAGAGACAGAGAGTGAGAGAGAGAGAGAGAGAGACAGAGAGAGAGAGAGAGACAGAGAGAGACAGAGAGAGACAGAGAGACAGAGAGAGACAGAGAGAGAGAGACAGAGAGAGACAGAGAGAGACAGAGAGACAGAGAGAGACAGAGAGAGAGAGACAGAGAGAGAGAGAGAGAGACAGAGAGAGACAGAGAGAGAGAGAGACAAAGAGAGACAGAGAGAGACAGAGAGAGAGCGACAGAGAGAGAGAGACAGAGAGAGAGAGAGAGAGACAGAGAGAGACAGAGAGAGACAGAGAGAGAGAGAGTCTTTCTGCACTGTCTCAAGTTCCAGCATCTCACCTGAGCCTGGTCAGCTTCTTTATAAGAGAAAACACAGGTATTTAGTGAGTTATTTAGCTGCATATTTACCAGTTTTCCTGGTCTTTGTCTGTTCCTTGTCACTTTATTTCAACTATTTAATGAAGTAATGATCCATCCATCATCTTACACACAATGAAAGCAGAGAATGTAATAAAACTAAAGATCCATGAGTACATAGAGAATAATGTAAAGTTAATAATAACAAGAAATAACATTATGAATAACAACAGCAATAATAAGGTTAAAAGTCGAGACAAGAGAAACAGTAAATACATATAGAGACAAATGCAAATGTCCCCATCATGAGATGTTTTGGTTTTAGTTCCAGGGTAAATAATAAAAGTGTAGGAAGTGAGGAGGGGTAAAACATTCAGAGATGACGTGATCGTTTCTCTTTGTGGGGTTTATTTTCCTTCTTTGCGTCCTTCAGTAAACTGTAAACACACATCTGTCCCCGTTCCTGCCAGATGTTTCTCCAAAACCAAAGCTTCAAAGCTCATTAATGTTGCAGTAATCGCTCCTGAGCTCTGGGACAGATCCAGACTTCTAGAACTCAGAAGTAGAAATGACGACTCTCTCTCCTCTCGAGGGGACTGCAGATGTCTGCTCTGATATTTACAAATATTGACCGGAGCTCTGAGAAGAGCAGGAGCGAGGCCTGGAAACGCAGTGATGACGGGATGTAAGTGACACCGAACATCAAAGACTGAAACAGGAAACTCGTAGCTTCAGCTTCAGCTTCAGACGGCTGATGTTCAACGAAACATCTGTATGGATAACACAACACAGATCAGAGCCACTGCTGTAGCAATAGCCACAGGTCATCAGTCTGAATAGAGAGCTAAATCTGAATAAGACACACACACACACACACACACACACACACACACACACACACACACACACCTAGTCTCCAGTCAACCCAAACACAAAACACAAAATGCTAAGCTACAGCGCTATATATCACCTGTTTCCATGACTAGTTTGTAGAACTGTTCATGTTTCTGTTTCCTGCCACTCACCAGGATTAAAGCATCAGGTCCACGTCACATCACCTCCTCCACACTTCGTCTGCTTCATGATCAGGAAACATGGAAAGTAGAAGCGAGGCGGCTGAGGCTGGAATACTCCAGGTCTTTCCTGGAAAATGATCTGATTCTGGGTCTTTATTTAGGCAGGATTCAGTTGTGCATAAGACACTCATACATTCCCCTCACTGTTATAAGCTCTTACACTACTGACACATTTCAGTTTCCTACTTCCTTTTATGTTTCATATCCTTCTACTTGTGGCTATGCATTCTGTACGATATACATGAAGGATGTGCAATTCTTCTGCATGTAATCAGACTCTAAAGATGATTTGAAGAAATCCTTGATAAATCTCCATCCACACAGCTACACAGACTATCTGTTAAAGCCAGAGATAACAGAGAACACAGGCAGCATCATGCATGATGAAGGCTTCAGATGTGAGATGTTGTGTATCTGGTGAACGTTGTGTTTGGATGACAGCCTGTCTCCACCGCCCCCTAGTGGCTGAGAAACACCCCCCCCCCCACCCCCCCCACCCCCCCCCCCCCCCAACACACACACACACACAGGCAGGTTTAACTTTTCTGGTTCAGTTTTCTGGAGTTTCTGCCGCTTTGAGAGCGAGGATCCCAGCAGAATATCTCAGAGTTACATGATCAAAACTGCTCTGAAAATAGCAGCAGAGCGAGTTGAAGCCGGGACCAGCCGCTCCCCGCCGGACCCAGCGCGATTGAGGCCATCGGCAGCCGCGCTCAGAAAATAACTGACCTTTGTCCCAGTGGAATAACATGCTCCAAATTAATTGGTAGGAGAGGATAAATTAGCACGGGGGCGATATTATAAAGCACCCCGGTGGGAGCTCCAAAATAGGCTGGGAGCAGAGGAACTGTGCCGCAGAGCTGGACTGACCCAGCTGCACCGCTGACCCGGGACCCTCCACATCCACGTCAAAACACGTTTCCCCTCACAGCTCACTGCACAGGCTCCGTTTCTGAGCAATCAGAGCAAGAAGAGGACATTCACTATCTTCTTCTTTCTCCTAGAATCACTTTTCGGAGGAGAGAATCCTCAGGATGTCAGTCAGTCATCGGGACAATGTCTGCAAACACGTTTCGATGTTGAACCGTTTGGACTTCGGCCCTCACACCCTCCTGATCATTTTACAGCAACTCGTTTCAGCTCATTAGTCACCACAGTGAGTCATTAAACCATACGCTGCTTTCCCTCCTCTCGCTGCGATAATTGAAGCTTTCCATGCGCTGGTTTATCCCAAACAGGACGGAGAGAACAGCTCCAGAGGAGGAGGAGGAGCAGAGCATCAGGGACTGCTCCGACTGGGTTCTGACACATCTCACACAATACCAGATCAAAGTGGGCTCTCAAATACAGGCCTGTTCTGTTCTGCTCTGTTCTGTGTGGTTGCCATGTTAGGGTCAAACCGGGCTCCTCTCTGGGTCTCTGACCTATATCCTGCAGTTTCTACACTAGATGGTGAGGCGTCTGTGAATCTGAAGGAGACCAGAGGTGTTAAATGTTCTCTGGTGTTAACATCTGGAGCTCTGGAGCACTGGCTTCATCAGAAATACCTCAGATGCTGTTTCTCTGCGCTTTTTTAGTCCTACTTTCACCTGTGGGACTGTTTCTGCACAGATCTGGTGCTTTTCATGATCTGGCAACCACACATAGGTCTAACTAGCTGTCTCAACTTCCACTCATATGAATGTTGACTTTAAACTCCTTTATATAAGGAAAGACGACGTGTCAATGATTTAGAGCGGAGCCTCCCAGTTTGCAGACGCTATCAGATGAGAGCGACCTTTAAGAGCTTCTAGAAGATGGAGAGAGATGCCTGTTCCACTATCAGGGAACTACAGATGACAACAATCTGGATTGTTGAGCTCATTTGATGAACAGAAGTATATCTCTATTATTTGTCCAGGATCAGTAAACATGAGACTCATCTCTTCGCTGTGAGCAGGGTTTGAACCTGCGCGGGGAGACCCCATTGGATTTCAAGTCCAACACCTTAACCACTCGGTCATCACAGCTGCTCTGAAGATGTCCTGGACCAGGTCCAGGTTCAGGTCTGGATCAGGTCCTACAGCATCATTACGTCCTCGCTCCTGTTGAACCTGAGGCACAACAACAGGATGTGGAAGCTGCAGCAGAGCTCCAGGGACCACTGACTGGAGGAGAACGAGCTGAGGAGCTGGAAACAAGGAGCAGAGAGTCACCTGATCTTAGAGGTGAGGTCCTGCAGAGCTGTCTCTGCTCCTGGTTCCTCCTCTGGTTCTGGCTCCATCATCTCAGGCTGGATGTGGAGCATCCAGTGCAGAGCTCCAGTTACCACTCAGTGAAGGAGAACCAGCTGAGCAGCTGCTGAGGACCAGGAGCACTAAAACTGTCACATGGTGAGACAGTGGAGTGAAGGCCTGTATAAAGGGAGACCTGCTGGTTCTCTAGTTGCTGTGAGCAGGGTTTGAACCTGCGCGGGGAGACCCCATTGGATTTCAAGTCCAACACCTTAACCACTCGGTCATCACAGCTGCTCTGAAGACGTCCTGGTCCAGGTCCAGCTCCAGGTCCAGGTCTAGGTCCAGGTCCAGGTCCAGGTCCAGGTCCAGGTCCAGGTCCAGGTCCAGGTCCAGGTCCAGGTCTGGATCAGGTCCTACAGCATCATCACGTCCTCGCTCCTGTTGAACCTGAGGCACAACAACAGGATGTGGAAGCTGCAGCAGAGCTCCAGGGACCACTGACTGGAGGAGAACGAGCTGAGGAGCAGGAAACAAGGAGCAGAGAGTCACCTGATCTTAGAGGTGAGGTCCTGCAGAGCTGTGATGACCGAGTGGTTAAGGTGTTGGACTTGAAATCCA
>CM055200.1:22774300-22799300 GCA_029224185.1 Karalla daura | reverse complement strand
TTGATATCATGTACATAACCTCTACTCAAGCTGTCTGTCCTGACCTTATTTACAGTCAGTAGTTCTAGTTCATGGTAACTGTGTATGTGCACCTGTGCTCATGTGAGTTATTGGTCTGGCTTTCCTTTGGTCTGTGGAGTGACTTTACTGCATGGTTGATATATTGTGACTGAAACTCCCTCTACAACCCCAGCAGCACTGCAGGAAACTTCATCTCCTCACACCCAGAAGAACATAAAGAATTCATGAGGTGGTTCCACTGTGGTGGCCTCCAGATGAAGCAAGGACAAACACAGAGTCAGGAGCCAGGGTCGGACATGAAGTGTTTTCTAAGGGGAGAGCACTAAGTCTGGTCAATCTGGACCTGGAAGATGTTCAATAGCTCTAGAGCTCTACAACAGTTTGAGTTGTACCATGAAATGGTAGATTTCACAATAAGAAACATGATACATGGTCTACGACATGCGGTGAACTGCAGGATCGGTGGCCAAACCCCTAAAAAAACAAATACTGGCCGCTGCGAAGTCCAGAGGTCTCCAGAAAGCAGAACTGGTGGGTGAGCAAACAGCTGAAACTCACAGAACTACTCGATTTGTGATTCCTGATACAAAGATCAAATAATTTACAAAGAAATACAGAAGAAAGAAATACAGGAATACCTCAGATACAGTTTTGCATCCTATTTTTAGGAGCACAGACCTGGTCTGACCTTTCATACTTATCCGTCAACCAAACACAGGCTTAACTCTGACGTGATTGTAGCTTCCTTGTAAAACAGCATAGCTTTTCAGATCTTATCCATCTTTGGATATAAGAATGGATCTCATCCATTCTTTAGCCTAATGTCATTATCCAAAATTGAATAAATTAGGGTGTTTTTTTTGTTTTTTTTGTTTTTAGATGTGCTCATCTTTTTCATTATGTTATGACTGTTATTCTAGAACATGCGCTCCAACTCAATGGAGCAAGAGTTCTTTATCAACCATTGCTTTACTTTTGTTATGCTTTTGGTTTGTTTTGTGAACCATGGATGGATAGTTCTGTGGGGACAGAAGTTTGTTCAGGAGAGGTGCTTGTTTCATTGGAAACATTGCAACTCTGGAAGATGTTGCCACTCTGTTTCAGCTGAAACGAAGAGGTATTTTTGTGGTTGCTATGCTGGTGAAATAAGATGTAGAGGAGAGGTGAACACTGTAGATGGTCCATTCTGAACATCCACGTCTTTACATCTCGATGGGCAAAAAAATAGAGGTGGTGCATGCTACTCTCTCTCTGATGCAGGATGGAAAGATGGAGAGAAGATCCTCTGAACCTTCAGCCATCATGCTTTTTAGCTTGAATGCAAATAGTAGATGAGTTGACTCACAAAATACTTTTTCATTTGGGGGTCAATAAAGTAATTCCTATTCCAAAAAACATTTGTCAGATGGAAAGAAGATATTTTATTGATTCCTAGAAAAACTAACAAAAGGTAATCGGTATGCTGTTTCATCCAAGGTCCATTTGACAAATAAGTTACAAGACAAATTGCTGTATCTGCTTTGTTGTTTTTTCTTGTAGTTGTTGGTGGCAGTTTATCTTTCAATGTTTGGTTTTGTTATTGTTTCTGTCTTGTCCACTATGACAAGAAACAACAACAAAGCAGATACAGTAATTTGTCTTGACTATTGATCATGTGCTGCTGCATGCTTCGGCCAGGTCACCCTTGTGGAAGACATCTTGATTTAGGTGGGTCGCTTATTTGGTTAAACGAAGGTTAAATAAAAGATAAAATAAAAAGTTGTATGTGTTTCACCTCTTTGTCCGATAATGGAGCCAGGGTACCTCTGCAGCAGAGCGGTTGTGTTTACGCTGCGCGGCCCCCTTAAGAGCAACTCACGTTCCTATTGGCCAAGTGACGTCAGCGCGGTTGCCCTCTGAGCCAATCAGCGTTGAGCAGTGGAGCAGTGGGTCCTGGCGGAGCGTCCTGCCGTCGGAGGGACACTTCTAGCCCGCACAAAGCCCGGGGAGCAGTCGGTGCTGATATGACACAGCCTGGATCTAAACCACTGACTTCCACCATGGCTCACAGCGGGGACCAGTAGCCCGACAGCCCGCAGAGACGACCGCCCGCCTCCCTCCTCCTCCTCCTCCTCCTCCTCCTCCTCCACCACCGACGGACCGACCTCCGCTGCGGAGCAACTGCCGTAAAATATGCTCCGTCCGAGCCGCCTGAGCCCCGGCGTCCTGTGACCGACTCACCGATCCCCCCTGCTCCGCCGAAGGGCTCCCTCCTCCTCCTCCTCCTCCGTCTGTTTCCCGCCGCTCCGCCTCCAACTGCCCCGGTACCGACTCCGCTGACAGCCCCGAACCATGGCCGGGAAGATGACCACGGCGCAGGGCACCGGAGTGCTGCTGGTGACGGCCAACGTCGGCTCGCTGTTCGAGGATGTGAGTACCCCCCTCCGCCCCCCTCCCCGGGGCGTGTGTGTGTATGAGAGAGAGGGAGAAAGAACGAAAATGTGTGCATGTGTGTGTCGTCTGGTCACGATTTAGGTCGCGTGCACTAGCCCCTGTGTTGTCACGCACAGTTGGGCCTCACCTGTGCGCGTGTGTGCGCGCGTGCGAAGACGTGAGTGTTGATCTCAGGATGTCAACATGTTACGTGATGCAACCTGTAGCTGTGATGTACGGGGTCCACGTTTACACACACATACACACACACACACACTTAATTCAAACAGTTTATGAACACATGCCTTCACCTGTGTGTGTGTGTGTGTGTTTGTGTGTGTGTGTGTGTGTGGAGGTAGAGAAGATGTTCTTTGTACCTCTCTGGTATGTATGTGTGTGTCAGTGTGAAGATGTGGGTGTGCGTGGATCACAATATGATGTCAACATGTTGTGTGATACAACCTGTGGCTGTACCCCCCCCCCCCCCCCCCCACACACACACACACACACACACAAACACAAACTTTATTAATACTTAATTCAAAGTAGGACACATAGACACAGCTCACACAGCCTTGTTATCAGGTAGCACAACATAAACAAAACCAGGTGTGAAGCTGCAGACACAGATGTTGTGCAGGTTACTGGCAGTGTGTGTGTGTGTTTGTTTGTGACTGTGTGTCAGTGTTTGCATTGAATGACGGATGTCAAATGTTTGTCAAATGTTTGTGTGTGACACAAAGTGTGGCTGTGATCAGTCCACTTCTACAAACACACACACACGCACACACACCTACACATACACACATTTATTGAAACTACAGCATAAGCAATTTACACTTGCACCAAATCAGGTGAGTGCCTAATGATCCTAAAGAAACAAAGACACACACACACACACACACACACTCCTATCCCCTGGATACTGGGTTTATGTTGTGTAACACAACATAAACACTCCAGGTGTGAAGCTTCACTTACAGATGTTGTCATGACGCTGCTTTGGGCAGATGTTCTCCAGTCTGTATGTGCAGGCCCTGACGTGTATGTCTTTTAAGGTTTTCATGTATGTATCACTGGCCAGTCACTGACACTAGTGGTCATTCTGATACTCAGCAGCTGGTGTTAAACGTCTATCAAACCAGCATTAGAGTCAGTATCAGATCAATATGTCATTGATTCCTGGACTAAACTCAAAAGTCATCAAACACAAGTTTTTGATCACTCCTGTAGCTATCTACAGGTGAGTCTATCTACCCCCCCAGTCATTGTAATGCAGGTTTGATGGAAGTTTGATGATGATTTTTTTAACTTTATGAATTTTGTATTGATTGATGGTTTGAGATCACTTCTAGTAGTTTTAAAGTAGTATAAATAGTCCGTACATAGCTAATAGTTAAAATGTAGAGGTGTTGTTGCCTTCAGGGGCGTCTGTGAGTGTCGTCTTGTACCTGCTCTGAGTCCACGCCGTGTTGCAGGATGTTTCCTCGAGCTAGAGTTGTGAACAACACGGATACCGATCAAAATTAAAGACTCGCTTAGATCCTATTTGCATCTAGCCAAGAATGAGCAACATTCAAATCTCCTCAGTAGATAAACCCTCCTGCCTGTGTGTGTGTGTGCCTGTGTGTGTGTGTGCGTGTGTGTGTGTGCGTGTGTGTAGGAACAGGCGTGTCTGGCCTGCTAAGGAGTGTCGGAGCAGGTTGTTGAATGACATCCTCGGCTCTTATGGGGTTTTGGGAGCGTAACATGCGGGAGAGTGTCAGCGGCGGTCTCTGCTTGCAGTTGAAACACTTGTGTGTCACTTGTCGTTGTTGTGTCAATACGGCGTCTTCCTCCCTGCATGCGGGAGCCGCGTCTGCCTCGCTGGAGTAACCAGCTGCTATAAATATCAGCTCTTCTTCTTCCCACAGACCGAGACACGTCGGAGCATGGTCCCCCCCCCCGTGGTGGGCGTTCCGGTCACATATGAGTCTATGTATAGCTGCCACGGCCTGCCATGCATACGTCCGAGCTGAATGAAGTCTTTGTGGGCTCTGTTTCATGTTCCGGAGCACACGAGAAGATTCTGTGTCACGGCTGCGTAGTTTGACCCCGATTCAGAGAGATTTTATGGCAGATTTCATTCCTCCATCAATCAGTTCAGTTTGATGCTTCTCTGAGGCTCTCTGAGGCGTGATGTAACTGCAGGCTGCGTCACAAATATGAGAAAGAGATAGAATAGAAGTGGAGCTTCCTTCTCCTCCTCACAGCCTGAGCCGCTGGGACAGCTGTAGATAGATAGATCCCTCTAGGAGCTTTGTGACTTTTTTCAACTTGTCCACATTTACCTGGAAATGATGAATAATGAGACTTCTAGAGCAGGTCACTCGCTGTGGACGGGTTAAAATAGGACGTTTCTGTAGGTTGTTTTGGGCCGTACCATTTTGGTTTCAGTTTGATGTTTTGTGGTGGCGTTTCAGCCGTGTTGTCACCTCGGCTCATATAAGGTATATTTTATATATATATATATATACATACCTTATATATATATATAGTCATATAAGGTATGCTGCTTTGGACACTCTGACACTCCGTTCTCTCTCTTGGTTCTTGGATCACACAGTTGTGATCAACTAGCAAGAGAGCAACGTACTGTAGGTCTGTGTTTCTTACTGTACAAGCATGAAAATAGGAACACACACTCTGCTGGACTGAAGGGATGCCAGAGAGCGTCTGGATGAGACAGGTCTTGGTCCAGGCTCAGGTCTTGGTGCCAGAGGAGTTGTTAGGTGCAGGTGTAAACTGGCTGTGGATCAACACCCTGGAGGAGGTGCAGTCATTGTGGTGTGTTTGAGCAGGGAGTGCCACTATTGATGAAAGCCTTTAACGTGCCATAGACAGATTTCTTTCCCCACAGCGTGGCCTGTGCTCGGCGGCTCTGCTCAGACGTTCAGACCAGGCTCTCAGCGCGTCCAGGCCCTGTGGCAGAGTCAGCCGCGGTACATTTAGTTGGTGTTGTTTTGTTTTTGCCGCAGAGCGAACAGAGCGAGACAGTTTAGAAAGCAGCACAGTCACTGTTTCAGAAGTGAAAAGTTGGATTCATAAAGGTCTAAAAGCAGCCTTTCACATTCCAGCAGACTCGCTCCTCTCGGTCCGACTGGGAGCTGGAGGTGCTTCCCTGGTCCTCAGTGTAACCGAGCCTCTACCTGAGCTCCTGTCTGGAGCTTCTGACCTGTCCCTGCTGTGCTGGGTCTGTGGTCTGCAGACCTCGGCCCTCACTAGTAATAATAGTCATGGTAATAATAATGATGATAGTATAAATAATGATAGCAGTATCTATTTCTGAAACACAGTGGCTGGTTCGGGGGCCGATGCATTTGAGGGACGTGGGACATTTGATTATTCCACAACCAAGACCACGGACTTCATCAGACACCCGTGGTTTATATGTCAGTGGTCGCTATTAAACATGATCTGATGCATTAAGAGAGTGAAACTACGCAGAGAAAGAAATGTGCGTTGTTCAAAAGAAAAGACAGGGAGACGGGATGAAGTCAGGACGAAGGTGTGAAGCAGAGACTGAGGAGGAGACAGTGTCTGAATGAATGAGAGCACAATGACTGCGTTTCCCTCTGTAGAGACAAAAGAACAAAATGAACGGTAGAAAACTGGAGGAATGCCTTCATTTTATCACTGCACTAAAGAGGCTGTGAACACCGAAGCTCCACCACATGTAAAATGAGGTGTAGAGATGATTGATAGGAGATGATCAATGTTTTGGTGATAATATCAAACTCCTCTCAGCCCTGGCTAGACCTGACACTCTGTGACGCTGTATAAACAGTGGAGTGGAGCAGGCTGAGGCCTGCAGCGTGATGCTCTGTGGTCTACGGTGGTGGAGCTGTGCTGATTCTGGGTCTGTTATAACAGGCAGATAGAAGGGTTCTTACACCCTGTATACGCTGTATAATAAGCTGTGTATGTAAGGTGTGGATAGTGATGGACGATGAGGCGATATGAAGTCAAACAAACACTCAGCCTGGTGTGAAACTCCCTCACACGTGAATGATTCCTTGCAGTGATAGTTGGAACTTCCTCGTGTGCAGCGATGGAGAAGAACTGCAGAAACGTGCAGAGCTCAAACGTCTCTGGACCAGAGGAGGAGAGAGGAGGAGAGGCAGGAGGCTGTGTCTCAGTCCTACGTCAAAACAGCTCTGTCACGTCTTCAGGGAGACATCAACACGTCTTCATTCACTGACTTAAAAACGAGCAGCTTAATCATCTGAACAGATCCGTGACAGTGTGACACAAACTCCAGAGCTCTGAGTGTGAAGCTGCCAACGTTCAGGGAGGTGAGGACAAGAAGGACAGGACGGACAGTCTGCTGCAGATTGGTGCTCAGTTTCTGGTGAAATGCCGGTCTCTCAATCTCTGGTTCCTCCTCTGGTTCCTCCTCAGTCTCTGGTTCCTCCTCTGGTTCCTCCTCTGGTTCCTCCTCAGTCTCTGGTTCCTCCTCTGGTTCCTCCTCAGGTTTCTCCTCCGTTCCTCCTCTGGTTCTGGCTCCATCATGTCAGGCTGAGGAGCTACTGAGGACCAGGAGCAAGGTCACCTGATCGTGACTGAGTTTGGAGTAGAGCCAGATCAGCATGAAAGGAGCCAGATCTGAGCATGAACAGTGTAACATTCCTTTAAAGGTCTAAACTGCCCCCTGATGTTGAGCGTCCCCCTCTCTGTGTCCGTGAAGACGTGGAGGGTCCTCCTCAGCAGTTCTGCTTTGAGCGTCTGAAGCAGAAGACAAACATCCGCTCTCATTTTCCATTTCATCCCCGAGAACATCCTCGCTGGTCTAATCATGACGACAAACATCGCCATCCGCAGCCAGCCTCTGTTTACCTGCTGTCTGTCTGTGTGTGTGTGTGTGTGTGTGTGTGTGTGTGTGTGTGTGTGTGTGCTCGGCCCTCCCCTCCAGCTCTGCACACTGTGTGCTGCGTGTTCTCCACCTGAAGCCGGTTCTCCTCTCGTTCAGATCTGTTAGTGTGTGATGGGAAAACGCTGAGTCGGCTCTTTGTTCTCTGTTGTTTTCACCTGCTCATACAGTGGAGCGACGCATCACATGCCCCGGAGGTGGACCTAGACTTGGAAAGAGTAGATTTCAAAACATCAAGAAATATGTTGGATACCTAGAAATACAGTTATGTATGTAGATTCATGTCTCTTTGGACCTCAGGCGTTCAAAGAGAAGCTCCTCTGTGAGGAATCAGACCTGACGGTGGTGGAGGTTTTCCTCTGAGCGTCGCTCTGTTTAGACGGGCCATGTTAGACCTGGGTGTCTCCTCAGCAGCAGCATGACGCCCAGGCCTGGTCCTGGCACAGGACCCACTGTGATGGCTGTAGCAACACACCAATTATTATTCCTGGGAAATGGAAAAAAAACTGCGACGTCAGAATTCACGCTCGGAAAACACCAAAGACAAACACCTGAGAGCAGCGGACGTGCTTCACCTCGGCTGCTCAGAGGAGGAGAATCCACGTAATCTCAGGTGCTAAACCTCCCAGAACCGCTGGGCTCGGCCCAGAGGAAACAACATCTGGAGGTGGATGTGGTTCTCCTATCACATGATCTCTCTCAGCAACTCAGAGATCACATCTCCAGGTTTTGGAGCCTCTCCAGTAGGAAAGTACGGAGCTGCCGGGGCTTCTTTTGATTAGCACCTCTCTGCTTCTGATTACACACACACCCTGTCTCTCTCTCTCTCTCTCTCTCTCTCTCTCTTTGCCAAAGCCAACATGACCATATGGTGATGCAATGGGTGACTATTAATAGGCGGCCTCCTGGTTGTGATTGGTCTTTAAATGATTTCTCGTCCCGTCTGTGGCTCTTCCTCTCCGGCCTGTGAGGAGTCTGTGCAGGAGCTGAGGCTCTGGGAGCGTTTAGCTGCTCTGCAGGCACGCTGCCCAGTTATGTCTCCCGCTGTAATCAATAGACTGTAAACAAGTCTGTAAAGACGACGACCGATCTGCACTCTGAAACTCATCAGGCCTCGCCGCTCATGTCTGTCGTCGATTACCTGATGCACTGATCTGTTCAGGCCTCAGTGAGACGCTGAGAGGAAGACTAATTAAACTGATTGGCGATTACTGTCGTTTATTTCTTAGCTGATGATTTGATTAGTTAGCAGCTTGTGTTGGACTTTCATATTTCTGCACGTTTAGATTCAGAATGACATTTTCTCTCCAAACAAACAGCTGTTCTGCTCTGATATACATCTATGGAGTGTTCATTTTGGTGTCGGGTCCAAACGGCCGTGGTAGATAGGACAAATAAGCACTGAACACCAGGTGCTGAAAGGTCGTAATTGTGATTTAATGAGGTATCAAGTTGTGTTGGTATTCCAGCTTTTTCCAAATAGTTAGACTGAACGGTGTTTATGGTGAGTCACTGGTTGTGACCAGAGAGTTATTTTTATAGACTCAACCTCTGGTTTGATCGATTCTTTGGAGCTGTGTTCCTTCCCAGCTGATCTGAGGTCTGTTGTCTGGTTGTGCTCTATAGGTTTAATGACACACGTAGTGAGTTCAGGACATGCTGCTGGAAATGGAGACGTGGACTGAACGTGTTTTTCTGTGGAAGTCTTTAAAAACTGTTAAAAAGTTGTTGAAGTTCACTGCAGGATTCCTGCAGTATCAGCATCAGTACTGTGAGTACAGTAACGTGTTGTGTGTGTGCAGAATGAACAGTGGTCAGATCAGAGCTGTTTTTATTTAGACATGGAAGCTGTGCACACAATCCCAGTGTCGGTGCTTAGTGACTCTTTCACTGAGTGTGTGTGTGTGTGTGTGTGTGTGTGTGTGTGTGTGTGTGTGTGCTTCTGAAGTGTCTTCCCTGTAAACTGTGAGGATGAGAGCGGCCTGGGCCGGGCCGGGCGGGGTGGGGGTGGGGGTGGGGTGGGGGTGGGGGGGGGTAGCTATATTTACCCTGCAGTCACATGGCAGATGGTAGTGAATTCCCTAACTGAATAATGTAATTGAGCATTCAGGATGCGTATTTATAGTGTTGGCAATAGTAGCACAAATGTGTTGATACCAGACGTGACGCCACAGCGTCGAAATACACTCAAGCTCATAATGTGAAGACCATGTCTCAGGCCGGGAGAAGCTCCACTCTTCCTCCTCCTCCTCCTCCTCCTCCTCCTCCTCCTCCTCCTCCTCCTCCTCCTCCTCCTCCTCCTCTGGCAGGGTCTGTTCCAGCTTTGCCGTTGCTGCAGGAGTGGAAAAGTTTATGAAAGAAAGATCAGATGATGCTATTTCGGTGTTCTCCCCGCTCTGCCCTCCTCCATCCTGTCATAACATGGAATCAGAGTCTCAGAGGGGGAAGATGTTGGAGAGGGAGAGGCTGAGAGCGAGCACATCCCTGTCCAGATCACAGACATCATTCATCTGCCACTCACTCTCCAATAGTCCTTCACTTTATAAAATGATTCATAAAATGACTCAAGAACTGTTAGAACTGGTAGTGTGCCAAGATCAAATGAGTTCAGAGAAATGTTGAGGTTCATCACAACCTTTAAATGTTGGTCGAGTTATGAGTGGATTAGCAGAGAGCTGCAGCAGTAGTTGCAGCTCTGATAACTTCTGTTCCTTTTGGTAAATGAGGCTGATAAAACGTTTCGATTTCTACCAAAACTCTGTTTGATCGTCAACAAGTGTTGATTATTCTTCTGTGTTTGTTTGAAGTGCTCTGAGAAACGCCCCCATCACTGAAGATGGTGAGAGATAAAGCTCACCCCCAGCCATGGGCTGTTCAGCCTGTGTGTGTGTGTGTGTGTGTGTGTGTGTGTGTGTGTGTGTGTGTGTGTGTGTGATTGAGCAGCTTCTTTCCTTTTAAAATGACTCAGTGTTATTAACTAAATTTCACACTCGTAGCATCTTAACTGTGCTGTGAATGTTCCAGACTCGTCCGTCACTCAAACACATCCTAAACCACAACACATGCAAAGTGTGTGTACAGAGCGCTTTGCATGTCATGTGAATGCACAATAATTAGATTTGCATTGAAATAATGAAATGAGAGTGGACGTAGAGGAAGGATTTTGTGGTCTTTGACAACACCCTGCAGCCTCTGCTGCTTCTCACTGGGTGGAAACGAGATGCAAACACTTCTGATTCTTCCTCTCTTCCTCTCTTTCTTTCTTTCTTTCTTTCTTGATTGGACAGGATCTGTAGAGGTGTACGATTTCATTTTGATGTATCGCCTGGTGGAAAAAGGAGAAATGCTTCACAGAAAAGATAAAGGGACCCAGATGATGAGACGGACAGATAGACAGGAACAGAGCATCCAGGAGAGCGCGGTCAAGTCACGAACCAGGCAAACTGTGGACTGCTCAGACATGCTCCTTCACATCTCTGTATGTCTCTCTGTATGTGGAGGGGACAGCAGAACTGGCAGTTATTGGAGAGATATCAAACAAGATAAAGAGGCTTTGATGTGAGCTGGAGTAACGAGTGCAAAGGTTTTACGGTGCGAAACCAAACACGATATAGATGATAAGATAAAAGCTGCTGCAGCAGAATGAATGAACTGCTGCATCATTGCTTAATAGTTCTCTCTAGTTCCGGGGTTCTGTGTGTGTGTGTGTGTGTGTGTGTGTGTGTGTGTGTGTGTGTGTGTGTGTGTGTGTGTGTGTGTGTGTGTGTGTGTGTGTGTGTGTGTGTGTGTGTGTGTGTGTGTGTGTGTGTGTGTGTGTGTGGTACAGACTCGTCTTTTTACGTAGATTTTTGCTGGTGTCACTGAGTCAGGTCAGTCTGAACCAGGAGAGGTGTGTGTGGATGCCATGGTGGGCCCACACTCACACACACACTCACACACACACACACACACTCACACACACACTCACACACACACACACACTCACTCCCTGTCTGGTCAGAGCTGTTGATCTTAGCAAGCAAAATAAGCAGACACTCACTCAACCAGACAGGAGGGTTTATAGTGGGGGGAAATGACACTCAGAAACATGTATGTGAATCTGGACACACACACACACACACACACACACACACACACACACACACACACACACACACACACAATAATATATGACCTGAGACCGGGACTTTACAGGGGGTCAGCACAGCCAAGTTTTTCCAGAGTTCAGTGACCCCCTCCTGCCTGCTCTAGAGGATTCTGTGTGTGTGTGTTTGTGCGTGTGTGTGTGTATGTGCGTGTGTGTGAGTGTGTGTGTGTGTGAGTGTAGCGGGACAATGAAGCCATGGCCCGTTGGACCCAGATAAGGAACTGGGATAAGGGTGGGAGTGTCGACGGCGAGAGCTACGGAGAGCTTGGTTTCTCTCCAAGAGCCATAATTACCCAGGATGGGAAGTCCAGAGAGAGAGAGAGACACCTCTGACCTCTGACCTCTGACTTGTCCGATGTGATTCATTGTGAGGGTTGAGTTCTCCTCCCACCTGCGACAGAGCAGAGCTACGTCACATCCTCCTCACAGCCCCAGGTTCACCTCAGACCAGAACATACACTCCGTCTTCTTCTTCTTCTTCTTCTTCTTCTTCTTGTTTTGGACATGAACAAACAGCTGTTAAAACATTTCTACTGTGCTGAAGGTGTTCCCATGTTTGCGAACTGTTATGTGAGCATCTTCAAAGCTGCAGACAGTAACTAATGGGAGGGGGCGGAGTCAGCCATCCAGCCAAGACACGCCCCTCAACTCTGATTGGTTGTATGTGTCTGGGAGCTGCAGATTCTTGTGGCTGGAGTTCAGATTATCATGTCACATCATTAGAACAAAGCAATGGAGTTTTTTTAATAAAACATTTTCATAAAGTTCTTTAAAAGCTTGAAAATACACTTTAAGTCCAGTCTCGTGGAATTGAGGTGGAGGGTGCTCTTCAAACATCTCTGTTTACATACTCTCTGTCTCCTCTTTTGTCCGAGGTTCTTGATGGCTCCTGGGCTGCAGATTCATCACTATCAGAGGCATGTATTCCAATCAGCTGAGATCTGTCTGTGCAGATAGCAGCCTCCTCGCTGACCGCCTCATGAGCTGCAGTAGTAAATAAGACTCATCCAAGTCAGAAGGCCGCAGAAACTCAAGAGCTCCAAACCAGTCACTGAGTGTGTGATTTGATTTGTGCAGTTTATCTCTGACATCGACGACCACAAAGTTTCCAGGAAGCTGTGGTTTCATTAACGTGTTCGTTAAAGCGGTTAGCTTCAACCTGTTCACCTGCAGGGACGTGAAACCAGGTCACCTGAAGAACCAGGTGAACAACACACAGCTCTGCTCACTAGATTCCCAGCTACACAAAGCGTCTGTAGTGAGAGCTGGTCTGTTATTTACGCTGCATAATCCCAACAAAGTGCAAGGCACGTGCACGTTTCACATGAGAGGGAACTTCTGAGAGGGATTCCTGTCTATCTGCTCACCTGTCTGTCTCTCTCTCTCTCTCTCTCTCTGCACATCTGTCTCTGGCTCCTCCACGTCCCAGCATGTCTGATCCCTCACTCAGTCACAGTATTGTTGTGTGTTTAGTGACTGAGTGAGTTGATAGTATTTTATTTGGCTCGACCCAAAATGTCAAACTCTTCAATCACAGTCTGAAGAACACTCTCTATCCCGGAGGAACTTCTTTTGCCAGATGTTTCTCTGCACAAAAGACACGAATGTGCAGCTGTTGAAAAGAAACGATGTGAGGATATCAAAGAGAAAGTGAAAGAGAGTTTCCACGTCATTTTCTGTCTCTATCTGCTGAGCTTTGAGCCATTTGACTGAGATCAGATGATTGGTGTTCCAGCTGTGGAAGCGCTGGTATTCTGGTCCTGGAAGCACTGGTATTCTGGTCCTGGAAGCACTGGTATTCTGGTCCTGGAAGCGCTGGTATTCGGGTCCTGGAAGCACTGGTATTCTGGTCCTGGAAGCGCTGGTATTCGGGTCCTGGAAGTGCTGGTATTCTGGTCCTGGAAGCGCTGGTATTCCAGTGGTGGAAGCACTGGTATTCTGGTCCTGGAAGCGCTGGTATTCTGGTCCTGGAAGCACTGGTATTCTGGTCCTGGAAGCGCTGGTATTCGGGTCCTGGAAGTGCTGGTATTCTGGTCCTGGAAGCGCTGGTATTCCAGTGGTGGAAGCACTGGTATTCTGGTCCTGGAAGCGCTGGTATTCGGGTCCTGGAAGCACTGGTATTCTGGTCCTGGAAGCGCTGGTATTCGGGTCCTGGAAGTGCTGGTATTCTGGTCCTGGAAGCGCTGGTATTCGGGTCCTGGAAGTGCTGGTATTCTGGTCCTGGAAGCGCTGGTATTCCAGTGGTGGAAGCACTGGTATTCTGGTCCTGGAAGCGCTGGTATTCGGGTCCTGGAAGTGCTGGTATTCTGGTCCTGGAAGCGCTGGTATTCCAGTGGTGGAAGCACTGGTATTCGGGTCCTGGAAGCGCTGGTATTCCAGTGGTGGAAGCGCTGGTATTCGGGTCCTGGAAGTGCTGGTATTCCTACCTGGAATCCTGAGCAGTCCGGGCCTCACGCTGCAGCTTGCGTCAGCGCTTGTTTATCAGAGGAATTTGGCTCCTTTTCATCCTGTAAACCCCAACTGTGTGTTTTAAGTGCTCGCTTAGCAACAGCAAGGCCTTCTGTCCACTTCTGTTTTCATCTGAGATACACACACACACACACACACACACACACACACACACACACACACACTCTCTGAATGTAGCTGTGGCGCCCTCACTTTTACACCTTTCATTGTGCACACTTGCACATGCTTCTCTCTCTGTCCTGCTGTATTTTCTCCCGGCAACAGAATCAGCTGGATACACACACACACACACACACACACACACACACACACACACACACACACACACACACACGCAGCCGGCCGTGGCTCTGGGCCCGGCTGAACACAGTCTGCTCCACATTACGACACGTTTGTTACAGAAAAACATCAAGCGGGATGTCAGACAGCACAGGTCCGAAGAATAGAAATAGACACTGTAGAATGACTCTTGGACAGGAGGCATCTTAACACTAGTCCAGATTCTGTGATTTCAGCTTCTAGTTGATGGTGGCTTAGTTTTATTCTTGGTGTTTATTCTCTGTGTTGGTTTGGTGTTGAGCAGTGAACATGTTCAACATGAGAACAGAAGATGTTTCTCTGTCACGGTCCTGTCGACTTCATCCTCAGGAGCTCAGTCATTAAGAGTCGCTCAATCAGTTTTGGGAGAATGAAGACCTTCAGAAAGTGTTTACAAGTCTTCATCACGATTTCATGAGAGTCGCTGGTGGTGACCAAAGTTTGTTTTTCTGTGGCGTTACTTTCAGCTGAAGCTATCCTTTGCAGTGTTGTTCCTTCCCAGCTGATCTGAGGTCTGTTCTCTGGTCCTTCTCTACAGATTGAATCACAAACAAAGTGTTCAGTGAGTTGTAGACGTGTTGATGATCACAGCTGGAAACACAGACGAGGCTTCTGCTTTCACTGCAGCGAAAGCTCGTCCGTCCAGACGTCTGCAGACATGTCTGAAGGGCACACGCTGCATGTTCTCAGTCACATGTCTCACACACACACACACGCACACACACACACACACACACACACACACACACACACACACACACACACACACACACACACACACACACGTGCCCTGGGATGAACTTGTTCAGCAGGTTAGACTAAAATTTTGGACACACACTCCTCTGCAGCTTGTGTCTTCTCTGCATCAACTGCTTTGCTTGCTGTGCTGCTTATTAATTTCCAGAGAGCAGACACACACACACACACACACACACACACACACACCCACACACACACACATTCCTGGCAGGTTGGCTGCTTGTTTAACCCTCAGCCTTTGATGCAGCGAGCCGGTCGGCCAGGTGAGGGCTTCCCAGTGGAGGCCATTGTGTTTTGTTACTCTCAGGATGTTAAACACTCATCATGAAGTGGCTGAAAACAATGTCATAGATTAACATTATATTCCACTTTGATTTAAGTAGTTTTACATCTGAAGACTAAATCAGACTGGTCCCTAGAGGTTAAAACACAGTGTGAGATGGGTTTCAGTGGAGCGTTTTGGGTCACAGCATTCCAAGTTTTTTTACAGTGTATTTTTAGACTTTACTGTAGGAGCTGAACTGGAAATGACAGGATAACATGAAAATACATAATGTGAACCGACACAGACATAGTAACGATAAACTGAGTAGAATAGAAAGTGCGTATAATGTGACGGCATCCCCAGAGGTGCTGAGCAGAGCGTGATCCCGTGGCTGCAGCTTTCCAGATGTGCCCCTGGCTGCTGTCACTAACACCCAGGTATGGAGGTGCAGATGTTCCCATGTTCCCCCTCAGTGCTGGGAGGCAGCGCTCCTCGTCTGCTTTCTCTCAACAACTCATTCAGCCATCATGGAAAACTCCCTCCCAGAGAAGATCAGCCGCCCTCACTGGGACTGTTCCACATCCTCTGCTTCCCATTTAAGGCCAGTGGAGATGTAAGGAGAGCAACACACACTCACTCACTCAATCACTCACTCGTTAATACACACTAATAAGCAGTAATACACACTGCTGGCACTCGACTGAAATAGCTCGATAGCTTCTGTTCTCTGTCAGAGCTGCAGCTTTGTTTTTATCCCACTCGTCCTACATGGGAATACTGGCTGTGTGGGAATCGTCCCTCGGATGCTGATGGCTGGTTGCAGCTGCAGGGTGTGGATGGAGGTGGGGGTGGGGGAGTGGGTGGGGGTGGGGGTGGGGGTGGTGCTGAGGCTGAGGGCGGGGGTGGGTACTGGTCCGTGCCTCCTGGTTCCTCTGCTGTGGAGCTTTGGCGCCAGGTTAATTCCGACAGCATCAGTCCTCCCACTCGCAGCCTCGCTCCTGGAGGAGAGGGAAAAGGAGCCGGGACGCTGCTCCCAAAATGTTTCCACCGCTCTGACACACACATTCATTGTCTTCAAGCCTGTGTTTTTTATTGGATGTAGAACCACGTGTGCAAACCTCATCCAACATGGTGAGGTCATCAAACTCAGAAAACATGGGACTGATGGTATGTGAGCAGTCAGCATCAGCCCCAGGACTTCTGTGTTCCTCCCAGAGAGGAAATCCCTCAGGAAACGATCAGTGAAGTTCAGACACTCTTCGTTTTACTTCTTCACCCTGGACCAGGGAGGAACGTGTAAGGTGATGTCATCAACCCCCGTCAACCTCCATCTAAACAGGTCTCAGAGTGAAGTCGTAATCTCCTCCAATAACATGACCAGGGTGGAATTTCCACTTTGGAAATGTTTAAACGAGGGTCATTTGAAGGACGAACACTGAGTGGAAAAATTAAAATGTTGCCACCAGAAGTTGTTCCTGTTCCTTATAGCAGAACGTTCCAAGTAGAAGTATCTATGTTTCCATATAAGACTGTCACTGACCTTAAAAACATTACAGTAACAGTCACAAGAGATGGAAAGTATCCTAATCTCCTCCAATAACACAACCAGAGAGGACGTTCCAGGTTGGAAAAGTTTTAAGAAGCGTCTTTGAAAGGGCCAGAAACCAAAAGAAAAAGCTAAAATGTTGTTCCACTTCCTGATTCTGAAATGTTCCAAATGTTCCTGTAAGTTTCTATGTTTCCACAGAAGACGATGTCACTGACCTGACAGAAAGTATTGTGATATCCTCCAGTTGGGGAAGCTTTAAACGAGTGTCCTTCAGAGGACGTTTTTCATGTTGCTTTTAGTTTGTCTCGGGACGTTTTCTGAACTGTGAAATTAGGTTTCTCACCCTGGACAGTCGACAAACAGCAGAAGACCTTCCATCCTGGCCTTAGAGACGTTATGAGTTTGTACAAGAGTTTGTCATGAGTGTTTCAGCCCCGAATGTTCAGAAAGGGGCGGGGTTAGTCAGCTGACTAAGCCACACCCCCAGCTCTGATTGGCTGTTTGTGTCCTGGAGCTGTAGATTCATGCAGATTGAATCAGAGGAACTACAGATTATTAGTGTCATGTCGCATCATCTTCATTGCATGTCCTCTCGACTTTTTTAACTCACGTTGGTCATACAGAGCTACTGATGACAGAAGAGAGGGAGATCGATCAGCCATAGATCTGTTATTGACCTGAAGCCCAGGGGGAGGGAGGGAGGGAGGGAGGGGGGAGTGGGGGGGGGGTCGACCCCTCCCTGATGATTTTTCCTCGTTGTTTCTGAAATTGTGACTGGACTTTTGCCAGTTTTCCAGCTCGTACGTGTTCATTTTTACAGCACTGTGTGTGTGTGTGTGTGTGTGTGTGTGTGTGTGTGTGTGGTCCTTATCAGGCCGGCCCCTACGGGGAGGGGGAGGGGGGGCGGGGGGGGGGTTATCACTGGGTCTCCCAGTGTCGACAGTAAAGTTTCCACTGCAGACAGTGTGAACAATGCCGAGCGCCCCTCCTCCACCTCTGCCGCTCCTCCGGCTGCTAAATATAGAGCGGAGCCACAAGTATATCTTTGTCCAAGACATCCTATTATTTCTGCTCCGTGTTGCCGGAAACGGGTCCCCTGGTGCTGAGCCTGGGAAACACTGACAGGCAAGTATCAGGCCTCACCCAAGTTTCCTCTTCCAGGCACAAACAGGAGAAAGTTAGCAGCCGACCAGTGGAGCGCTGTTGCCTGGAAGCTTTAATGTCCAGACGTATTTACATCTCCTGGAGGCATGTAAACAGTGCCAGCACGGTTCTTAGTCATGGGGGAACAATCCAGTAAACACATCTGGAGTGTTGTTCATCTGGAATGGTTCTGCATGTTGCTTGTCTTAGAAGCAGCAGAACATAACGTGTAACTAGACTCGGGTGAGACTAACCTCTACCAGTCACACAGAGTCATGAAATCAACAGGTTTAAAGCTGGAAACTGACTGTGGTCTAGACTAACACCTGGTCACCTATAGAGAGAGTGATGCATGGATGTGAAGTACCAGAGTAAGAGAGACAGAGCCAGTGTGGTTCCATACCTGACAGTCACATACTGTGTATTAGAGGATCAGATATATTTAGATGTTCCGCTCACAGCTATTCTGCTGCTATTTCAGATATTTCTCACTTTCCAGGCTGCACACTGGTCCACGCTCCTCTGCTTTTTAAGATTTATTTTTAGGATTTATTTCAGATCGAGAGAGTGATTCAGATTCTCATCTGTGTTTCTTGTGGGGATGTTCCAGCTGGAATGTTCCGGACAGTTTCCTGGTGTTCTGTCAGTCTGACCTGCTGATAACAGCTGATAAGAGCTGCAATCAGCTGCAGATACGCAGAGAAAGAAACTGTTTTAAAGGCAAAATCTTTGTTTTATAAGATAAGTGATTACAACTGACCAGTTTTTCCTCAATCTGCATGAACTCATAGGATCCTCTCTCACTTGTACAGCTCTCAAAATAGTGGAAAGATCCACAAATACTGATTCATGTATTGATTTAGGGAAAAAAATGTTGGTTTAATTTTTGACCAAAACACAACTAGAGTAGTGTGTAGTTGTGGTTCCTGTCAGTGGCAGCAGCTCTTCCACACCTCAGTGACGCTGTGAGAGAGTCCCACACTGACTGGAGTGGCTATTTGATAACACACACACACATACACACACACACACACACACACACACACACACACACACATAACGGTACGTATGAAGGGGTTCCCTGGCTGGTTGCCTGCAGCCCTGTCAGCAGCTCCTCCAGACCAGAGTCAGAGGGCTGAACAGATGGCAACACCTCCTCCTGCTCCTCCTCCACCTCCTCCTCCCCCCCCCCCCGGGCATTTACAGCCCGTCCGGGAGCAGCCTGGCAGCGGTCCACTCCACCCGCTGCTCATTTAGCTTTTACAGGTATTTGCTTTGTCTCGGGCGACAGATGGAAACTTGTTAAACGTGAGAGTGAAACTCTGAAATGTTTGTTCCTGCCTCGGCAGCTCTGTCAGGTTATGGAAGCATTCAGAGAGAGAGAGAGAGAGAGAGACAGAGAGAGAGAGAGAGAGAGAGAGAGAATCCTCGATTAAAGTGCCCGGACAGACGTACAGTAAAAGTGTCAGCTGGAGGAGGGTTTACGAGCCGTGGCCTCTGCTCCGGCTGCTGTCTAGTAACAGGAGCGGGAGCTGTTGCCTGGCTGCCACATCTTCATTATCTCCATTATCTGGAGATGTAGAGACGCAGAGACCTGAACTCTGCAGCATTAAGCTGCTCCTCAGGCAGCGTGCCCGGTCCTGTCCCCTGCAGCTGCTCCCATCCATACCTGGACATCAGCACTCTGGGAACAAGCCTCCGAGGCCTGCAACCCCATTATCTGAAGACATCCACCACTCATTGATTAAAAGACAAATCCTCACAATGCCTTAAAGTGGTCGCACTCAGCTGTAACTCCTAAGACGCTCAGGGCCGTAGTATTGACATCAGATAAGGTGTGAATGAGCACACGCAACATGGTTTTATTCTGTGTTTTATCATCATTAGTTCTATGGACGGTGACTAGAAGGAGAAAGGCGAGGACGTCTGTTTACACCATCCTGCATGTGTTCGGCCTCACTCCATCGGTCTTATCTGAGATGTGTGTTTGTCCTCTTCCTTCATCAGGTTTCCTCAGACGCCCTCGTCTTCTCGGGGTCTGGATCTGCTGGAGATCTGTTTATTATTTGACCCGTCTGTGTGTTTGATGAGGACTGAGTGGAGAAAGTGGAGCTCAGAGGCGGGTCTCTTTTTGTGGCGGTCTTATCTGATTGGCTGTGTGCTGAGGTGAAGGGGTGTGTGTGTGTGTGTGTGTGTGTGTGTGTGTGTGTGTGTGTGTGTGTGTGTGTGTGTGTGTGTGTGTGTGTGTGTGTGTGTGTGTGTGTGTGTGTGAGTGTGAGAGACTCTGGGAGGACGCTGGCCCATGGGACACTGGTCTGGGTCTGGCCTCTCCAGACGGTCATATCTCATACTGAGAGAGAGGAGAGGAGAGAGAGGAAGGAGAAGTGTGAGGAAACTGAATCAGATTCTCCTCCTCCTCCTCCTCCTCCTCCTCCTGCCAGAGGTGTAACATCACGTGACCATTCATGTGAGTGACACGTCTCAGATAGTGATAAAGTGAATCTTTATCCTGGAGGCTGAACAGCGACATGACGTGATGTCCTTATACTTCTTATTATCCATCTGCTGAGAACATCCAGGTTAGTTTTCTGTCAAAACATGATGAGACGGGACGTCCTTGTTTTTTTCTTTGCCGAATATTCATGTATAGAAAAGTAGAGCGTGCGTGAGGTTGCCAGATAAGCTTGAAATAAGCATATTATTCACACCTAAAATAGGGCTGTGAAATAACATCTGGGGCATCTCCAGTGAAACCAGTGACCCATAGCTTCTATATTAGCCCTAGAGAACAAGGATAAGTTCTGCATTCAGCCGTTCAGTGTCTCTAAGGCTGAATTACTGATCGTTACATCGTTCTTTGAGTCAAAACGTGACCGTCTCTGATCGGCTGCAGACCCTCAATAGGTTTCTTTTATGTCTGTAGCTGTTTTGTTGATGTATTCAGTCTGTAACTGTTGTCATGTCGTTTGTAAATACATCCATGGATCAGACTCAACAAGCGACAGCAGACACAATCTAATTCTACAAATGGAACCAAACGGATTGAAACTGAGTGTTTTTTTTTTCTTCTACTTTATTACTGAGCAGACATTACATCAGCCGGGGGTTTGTTCTCATCCATGATTTAGTGAACACACACACACACACACACACACACACACACACGCACACACGCACACACACACACACACACACACACACACACACAAATACTGTGGCACGTTTCTCTTCTTATTTTTCACTCAGTCCTCTGCGTTTTTATTTCCTCTGAAGGTCTTTGCTGATTCTTTCACTTCCACTCGGCTTCACACGTCTTTGTTCGTCCCCTCCGTCTCGTCCTCCATCTCGTCCTCTGTCTCGTCCTCCGTCTCGTCCTCCGTCTCGTCCTCCGTCTCGTCCTCCGTCTCGTCCTCCGTCTCGTCCTCCGTCTCCTTTGTGCTCCGGGGGCTTTGGACTCCTGCTCCTCAGGGACAAATCACCTCCTTCTGAATGTGAAGAGAGGACTGAGAATGTGTTTCATCTGATGATGTCTGAGACTTTCTAGCTTCCTAACAGAACGGATGAGTGATGGGATGATGCTCATACATGTGCATAATGTGACATTATCTCTTTATTTAAGACACATTTTCACAGTTTGACGTGAAATAATCACAAACCAAACGCAGTGTGTGTCGGCTCAGGTGTGTGGCTGGGTCAGAGCTGCTCTGAGCTGTTTGCTCCAGGTTATATCCTGTACCGGAGCAGCCGGCCCTTGGTTGGTTTAGTGGGTGTGACTGTGACGTGGAGGGAATCACACCGAGCTGATCCTGTTTGCTCTGACTAATGATTTTATTGTTTTATTTCCCTGAATAAACAAGTCCTCAGCTGTCCCTCGGGCCCTCGCCTGAGCTCACACATTCCCTGGAAACGTAAAGGAACGTCTGCGTCCGACCACAGCTTCTGTTTGTGTCAATATTGGAAGAAGAAGTACAGATGCAATCAGCTGATAAGTGGCCTACAGTAAAAAATAATGAATGACAATAATAATAACTGTAACAGTCACTGATGAGATCAATTATAGCAACAAATTACAAAATGACCCTGACGTTAACAACCACAAGTAAAAATAACAGAAATCTAATAATATAACAGATAGTGACAATAGTGATAATAATAATTACAATAGATGTTATTTCAGTGAACAATCTGTTAGTAATTTTCAACATTTCTGACCTTTTCTGACTTATTGTTGAATGAGTTTTGGTTCTAGACATATTGAAAACCTGAAAAAAAAAGCTGAAAAAACTTCAAAAAGTGAATCTGAGCCTTGATGGGAGTTTGTTCATGTCAGCGCTGAGTCTCTGTTGTTGTTGTTGTTGTTGTTGTTGTTGTTTGAGACAATAGTGTTTGTGGGTCTGGATGAATCTCACATCTGGAGCTCAGAGATTACGTACAACTCTGCCTCTCAATTCCTGTTTACACGTCTCCGCTGATGAGCAGTCCACGCTCCTCATCCTGTGTGTGTGTGTGTGTGTGTGTGAGTGTGTGTGTGTGTGTGTGTGTGTGTGTGTGTGGGAGCAGGCTTCCTCTGTTTGCTGGCTGTGACCTCCTCCAGCTGAAGGTCAGCAGACCTGGGTAGATGCTGGGATGATGAATGGAGTGGATCGTGATCAGGAGTCTGTGTGGCCGGGCAGACGGCCAAGGACACGGCGGGAAAGAAGAAGAAGAAGAAGAAGAAGAAGAAGAAGAAGAAGAAGAAGAAGAAGAAAGACGAGTGAAAGCGGGACAGCTCATCTCATCGGGACAGGAGGGAGGGAGTGCTTATAGGATTGGGAAAAAATTTAATATATGACCCCTAGTTTAAAATCTGCTGTCAGCGGGTAATGCTCACATTTCCGACTGTACCTGAACACACCATGTGTGTCGGTGCACCTGTCTCTTTCTCTACGTTTAAAGTTTTGTTTCCAGTGTTAAACTAAGGGACACAGCAAGCAGAGGCTGCTTGTGTCCAGATGTTGAACCAGTGCTCAGCTCCAGCTGTGTGTCGTCTGAGACTCGACCCACATGGCTGCTCGAGCGGCTCTCGCTCTCTCTCTGCTCCAGCTCTGTAATGAGCCAGTAACCTGCGGCGCTGCCAAGTGTCTGACACAGTTCAGACGTCCTCTGAAGCTGCTGCTGCTGCTGCTGCCACACGCTGTGGGAAAGTGGTGAAACTGGATTGAGAAACGATTTCATCAAAACTGAGAAGTCGTAGGAGCCCGAGAAGAGAGTCACGAAGGGAGTCCCGACAGAGCAGCTCTGGGGTGTGTGAGAGCAGGTGTCTTAAAAGAGACCTAGACTGTTTGAGTCAGTGTAGAAGCTATGGGCCGCTGGTTGCATCAGAAACACCTCAGACGTTCTTCAAAGTGTTTTTACTCGTGCCTTTAAACTAGCATTCATCAGCGTTATCTTTATTTTACAGCCTTTTTACAACTTTCACACCAACCTGGCAACCACATTCAGGCTTCACTCTGATTGGCTGTCTCTCCTGCCACTCACATGGATGTGGCTCTACGTTCCTTGTTCTCAGTGAATCTCCTCAGCTTGTTCTCCTTCTCTAGGTCGTAGCTTAGAGTTTGCACCACGTTCGTTTAGCTGCCATTTCAAATCTGAAATTACGACATGAATGAGGGCGTGATGATGTTCCAGGACCTCCTGGACATCTCTTAGAAACTGTTGTTCCTCCCTTGAAAGTCCTGGAGAGGAGCTGAGGAGGAATCACAGAGCTGCAGGAAAATAGTCTGAATACCAGCGGCTAAACCCTGGCAGTCAGGTCCCCGGCCTTCACCTCCTCTCCTACTCACGCTCCTCTCCCCTCCCCTCCCCTCCCCTCCTCTCTCCTCTCCTCTCCTCCTCTCCTGGGTGTGTGTGTGTGTGCAGTTTGTTCTGGAAGCTCCTGGAGGTCAGAGCCGAGGGGAGCCGTTAAAGCACGCTGGAGATATTCTCTAGATTTGGACATGGTGGAGAGGGCAGTGGGAGGCTGGTTTGGTTTGTCCACTTTTGGACTTGTCCTGATGAGCAGTGATGGATTTAACCTACGTGTGTGTGTGTGTGTGTGTGTGTGTGTGTGTGTGTGTGTGTGTGTTTCTGCTCTACATAGAGCTCCTAGAGAGTTGTGTGAAGCGCTGCTTCTCTCAGACGTTTTAATGGGGTTCTGCTGGAAATGGAAACTGACCCCCCTGAGCCTCCTCCTCCTCCTCCTCCTCCTCCTCCTCCCCCTCTTTTCTCCCCTCCCCTCTTTCCACTCTCCCTCTCTCTGAAGCGCCCTCCCTCAGCAGGAAGAACCCAATTATAGAGATACGGGCTCTATGCTGAAAGCGTGATGGCCTGTGAAATGTCTGAGGCGTCATGCCGAGACAATGTTTGTCCTGGACCAGCAAACCGGAAGCTGTGAGCAGGAGAGAGCGCTAGATAAGAGAGAGAGAGAGAGAGAGAGAGAGAGACAGAGAGAGAGAGAGAGAGAGAGGGAGAGAGACAGAGAGACAGAGAGAGAGAGGGAGAGGCAGAGAGACAGACAGAGAGAGGGAGAGAGAGGGGGGAGTCTTCTGCTGTTTCTGTACAGGAAGTAGAACTGTACAAGTTGTCACCTGAAGGAAACAGTCAGTAGGCAGCGCCTCCTCCTCCTCCCCATCCTCCTCCTCCTCCTTGTAACCATTTCCTGTAGCTTCCTCCTCAGAGTTGTAGTTCATTCACACAAGCAGCTTGAACTAGAGTTGTGTGTGTGTGTGTGTGCGTGTGTGTGTGTGTGAGATCATGTGCTAACAGTTTCACAGTTTTAACGTTGTCTTTATAAACAACTGCAAACAACAGAAACTGATCAACAACGCTGAACAGAATCAATAGAGACATGGTGTCAGTGAGGTGAAAACAGGAAATGGTGTAATGTATTATTACAGAATGTGTGAGGTCTTATTTAAATATTTCCTTTTTGTTGCTGATTTTGCAATATTCTGTGTTTTATACACTGAAATGTTTTAGTCTATTATCGTT
>CM055200.1:22749300-22766800 GCA_029224185.1 Karalla daura | reverse complement strand
ATACGTGGACATGATATGCATCTGTGAGAGCGCAAAAATACTCGATTGATTTGTCAGTTACTTTCTCGGTCAGTTGTTCATAAGATATGAATATGTTAAAACTATCAACTCTTAAAGCCTGTTTCTCAGTGTCTACGTGACTCTTTTGTCCTCACTATAGATTATTATTATTTCATTAAATAATGGATTCATGGACACCTTGTGCATAAGGATGGACGGTCTCTGCCTGTCTGTCCCCCTCTGGGCCACGGTTCGAGTTAGACTTAGGGCTAGTTAGAGTTAGAGTTATAGAGTTAGAATTAGGGTTAGAGTTAGGGTTAAAGTTAGTTAGGGTTAGGGTTAAGGTTAGGGTTAAGGTACGTGTCGATGTCGAACCACAGACGGTCACAGACTGTCTGACTCTGATCCTGTTCATCCTGCGTCTGTGCTTTGCATTACATTTGTTAAATTCAGAGACTCAACATTTGCAATGGGCAAATATCTGGTGACCAGACACACACACACACACACACACACACGCACACACACACACACACACACGCACACACACACACGAAAGTCACATTTCTAAGCAGTATTTTCCACCTCTGTGCAAACAGTTGTGAAAAGAGAGCAAGGACACTTCAGACAAGCCTGTTTTTAAATAGAGTCCCAGAGAAAAAAGTAGGCCAGGCCTGAAAAAATGGAAGAGGAGGAGGAGGAGGTGGAGGAGGAGGAGGAGGAGGTGTGTTTCTATGTGCATTGAGGAGAAGCTCAGGAGGGCACAGATTTATTTCTGCCACCACGTTAGAGCTCCACTTTCCAATTAACTACAAAAGAAGTGCCTTCTTCCTCTTCCCTTCCTCCTCCTCTTCTTCCTCCTCTTCTTCACCCTCCTCCTCCTCCTCTCCCCACACGCACACACATCCTGCTCTGTGTGGTGTGTGTGTTGTGGGATCCACCTGACGTCTCAGGTTAGCTCCATCCTCCGGGGACTAATGACCCGGTGGAAACATCTAGAAATATCCTGATGATTCCCTGAGTGACTGGGATCCCCCAAGCAGCATCCACCTCTACCTGCCAGGGCATACCTGAGGAGGAGGAGAGGAGGAGGAGAGGAGGAGGAGGAGAGGAGGAGGAGGAGGAGAGGAGGAGGAGGAGGAGGCGGCTTCAGGTGCCAACTCCTCATGTCTGTTCCTCTCTCTCTCTCTCTCTCTCCCTCCATCCATGTGACTAATGACAAGGTCCAGTGCTTATGTCCTTATATAGACCTGTGCTCTGTCTGATCTGGCACCGGCTAGGACCATGAAACACACACACACACACACACACAAACACACACACACACACACACACACACACCCTGTTTGCCCCTGGACTTGTCGGTGGCAGTAGGCAGAAATGTTCAGATCTGAACTGGGCTGCAACAAACAATTGTTTTGTAGTCAGTTGTCTGTCAATTGTTTTCTCGAAACCTGTGAAAACTGTTCAGTTCTGTGATGAGATGGTCACTTTGATCATCGATGATGAAATAAACCAGAAAATTCTCATGATTTTTGAAGCTGAGATCAGAAAATATTGACTTAATTTCTTGAAATCCTTCTCAAAATGTTTTTAAGTGCTAAAATGGATTTGTTGGTTCTCAGAATAGTTGCTGATTATTCCATTAGTTGTTGCAGCTCTCGACTGCTACTCTGCGTGAACAGAGATGTTTGATGAGGGTCAGACTGAGACCAGGAGTCTTCCAGACATGGAAACACCTTGTTGCAGCATGAAGACACATGTCATGTCCAGAACGGACCGCTACGTATGTCTGAGCCAGCTGTAAACCTCTGGAAGATAATGACACGCAGCTGATCTGTTACAGAGCAGACAGTTCTACCTCACAGTACTACACGGTACCACACAGTACTACACAGTACTGCACAGTACTACACAGTACTGCACAGTAGTTCACAGCTCAGGTGCTCTGTAGTATTTCTTTATGTTTTTCTTCTGAGGGACAGCAACAACAACAACAACAACAGACAGGTGCTGGGACTTCCCACATCCTCCTTTCATCTCGTCTCCGGGCGGTTGCTAGGTAGGCGTTGCCATGGAGACGGCGATGCTGCGAACAGGGGCAGAGAAACAGCAAAAACAGAAAAAGTGTTTCTTTGACTTTTTCTCTATGTCTGCAGGTTAAACTGAACAGATGCAGAGAACTGGCAGTGAGTCAGTGTTTATTGTTTAAATGCATTTATTTTTCTACATTTATTTAACCTTCATCTGAGTCTGAATCTGTCTATTTTACATACACACACACACACACACACACACACACACACACACACACACACACACACACACTCACACACACGTTGGTAGCCGTATTGTTCCAGATCCACCTGAGGACAGATGCCCTTGCTACTGTTCAATGACAGATGTATGGATATGAAGATACGGAGCAGTTTTTATTCTTTCTTTGAACGCGGTTGTCATGGTGACGACATGTTTTTCTTTTTTTTCGTGCCATCCAAGGATACTGAATGCACTCGGCCAGTAAATATACGAGGGCTTTGTTACAGATAGCAGGAGAGGCAGAGGCTGCAGATCCCTGGTGTGTTCTTATTATAGAGCAGAACACACACACACACACACACACACACACAGGGCTGTTCATCAGACCTAGTTATCGATGTTAGGGAGATCTCTCCTTAAATGGTCGACTGCCCGGGGCTCTGTCTCTCTCTCTCTGTTTCCACAGACCAAACCAGAGCAGGTCGGAGGAATCGCCTTTTAGAGAGGAGCAGGGCGGACGAGCGAGGGAGAGAGAGAGGGAGAGAGAGAGAGAGAGAGAGAGAGGGAGAGGGAGGGACAGAGAGAGAGGGAGAGATAGAGCTTGCTATCTGATTTTCTGTAATATCAAGACAACTACTTCCTGGTTGTGTGAGTGTAAATGTTTCCATTAAGTGTTTCTTCTTCCTTCCTTATTTTTGTTGTCCAAGGGGTGTGTGTGTGTGCGTGTGTGTGTGTGCGTGTGTGTGTGTGTGTGATTGGTTCCCAGCAGAATCACATGATCCGATACTAAGTCAGATCTGTGATACATTTATTCATTTATGCATTCTATGAACTTGCTTTAAACTGACACACACACACACACACACACACACACACGCACACACACACACACACACACACACACACGCACACACACACACACTTGACTCTCACACCCACCATAGATGGTTCAGCCTAGATCTGAGGTCGTTTATCTGGTACCTGATAAAGGGCACGTTTTTCCACCAGTGGAAACATTTTTAATGATGAAAATAATAAAAATAGTTTCTCTGAAGAGCAGTTTAAAGCTGAACTGTCACTAACTTTCTCTCTTTTCTCTTTTCTCTTTCTGTTTGCAGCCTGAAAATCTACAGAAAACATGGCTGCGGGAGTTTTACCAGGTAAGTCATGAAATATTGAAGGATAAGGACACTTTCCCCTCCTGACTGTGGAATAAACACTATTCAGATGTTGAACTCTGCAGAGAAACATGATGTAACTTTAAAGAGGAATGTGACAGGTTTAGCAAGCAACGTGAAGTCATGTAGAGTCATTTAGAGCCACACAGATGCATGTAAAGTACAGACAAATGGAGGAGTGAGAAGTCAGGTGAGTGGCAGGAGAGACGGCCAATCAGGACGAAGTCGCGTTAAGTCCCAGATCAGCATGTTAAGTCACACCGAGTCACACTAAGTCCCCACAAACAACCCACAAAACCCACCCAAGTTATTTATAAGTCTCAGAAAGTTGTGTAAAGTGATGGAGTAGAGTCAATCAGAGGCAAGCCTACCTGTGGTTGCCAGATCAGCATGAAAGGTGCCAGATCTGTGCAGGAGCAGAGCGCATACTATTCCCACAGCTGCAGACAGGATTGTAGAACAGCTCCAGCGCTCAGTCATGTTTCGCATCTCAACGCCTTTTTTTTTTGTTTTGTTCTTTATCATCTTCTTAAGAACCTAACCTAACCACAACTCTTTCCACTGGGGTAAGGGAAGTGAGCTCTGCACACACACACACACACACACACACACACACACACACACACACACACACACACACACACACACACACACACACACACAGCTGTGTGCAGTTTGCAAGCTCTTGTGAAGTTTGTGAAATAATTGCAGTGTGTTAATAAAAAGCAGCCCGGAGCAGTTTGTTTCAAACTGTGTGTTTACTCAGTCAGAGAAAGAAAAGAGGAGAAGAGAATAAGGAAGAAAGGAAGAAACTCACCTGCTCTTCACTTAACTGTGAGGGTGAGATCATCAGATCAGATGTGAAATCGCGTCCTGAGACTCAGAGTGCATGTGTGAGCGAGGTTGCGTGGAGCTGTGGTGAAAACAGGAAACGCTCTGAGACGATGAGACTTCAACTTTGTCCTCGTGTTGAACGCGTGATGCCAGACACACGGAACCAGACCAAACCGAGTCCTCAGCCACCGTCTCAGGTGCTGCCAGGTCAAACTGTACGCCTCCGTCCTGGGGAGAGTCCCTGTGTGAGTCTCCTTCTTCAGGGGAAGAGTTCATGTCGGGATGGACTGGCATGTTACATTCTGAATAAAGCTGAACTGAACTGGAAGCTAAGTTGAACTCTGACCTCCAGTTGAACCTCTAAACTTGACTTTTCCCTTTCATTCTTTCCAAAAAACAACTGGAAACTATAAACTGCTCCGAGGGTGAAATCTGCTTCCCTCAAGTTTTTCACAAAATAAAAGTCAGATTTTGAAATATTTCTACAAACTCCAACTGCTTTCAGGTGTTGCCATTAGGCCGTGACTCCATTTAGAGTGTGTTCCTGCTCCATCCCATAATAACCCTGGTACCATGTGGTCCTGCTCCATCCCATAATAACCCTGGTACCATGTGGTCCTGCTCCATCCCATAATAACCCTGGTACCATGTGGTCCTGCTCCATCCCATAATAACCCTGGTACCATGTGGTCCTGCTCCATCCCATAATAACCCTGGTACCATGTGGTCCTGCTCCATCCCATAATAACCCTGGTACCATGTGGTCCTGGTCCTCCACTCTGAGGAAGATGGACGTCCAGAACATAGTTTTCTTAGATCTTTGAATCAGATGTAGAAACAGTTGAGTCTCCTCCTCTGTCCATCTGGTCTGAAGGGAACTGGTCATGTGACCCCTACGTCAGGTCACGTGACCTGGAGATGTGAACAAAGTGTTTCCATCACACTTTGAGATCAGCTTCTAGATGGACACGTCTGGAGGAGCAGCTCAGGAGAGGAGCTGTGTTCCATCTCAGATGTTTCTATTAGTGGTTGTATATTGATGCTGTGTGTGTGTGTGTGTGTGTGTTCGTATGTGCGTTTGTGTGTGTGTGTGTGTGTCCTGTGCTGGACTTCTGGGAGTCCTGTCCAGGATGTATGGACACACAGGCTCATCAGGGTTGACTGGTCCTGGTTCTAGGTCCAGTTCTCCCAGCAGTAACGTTCAGACTGGGACTGGAGCTCGGTGGGTTGCAGACGCTTGGCTCCTCCACAGGAAGTGGTTTGACTTACAGCCGGTTCAGTGTGCAGTCACAGCCCTGCAGTCAGTGAATGAGTGAGCAATGAAGGAGTGAGTGAGCAATGAATGAATGAATGAATGAATGAAGGAGTGAGTGAGTGAGGAATGGATGAGTGTTGTGTGAGGCATCAATGTCAGCATGTGTTTCTGTTTCTCTTCTTGTCTCTGTGCTTCATTCATAATGTGGTGACTGTCTGTGGAGGAAGTGTGTGTGTGTGTGTGTGAGTGTGTGCGTGTGTATGTGTGTGTGTCTGTTCTATGTGTGTGTGTGGGTGATATTATGCCAGTTGATCAGAGTTTCTTGTGAATAGTAAATAGGAGCATTTGACTGTTTTTACTTAGTTTACTTCTACCAAACCACAGACACACACACACACACACACACACACACACACACACACACAGTCCAAGAAGTTCCATGGTGAAGGATGATTGACAGGTGGAGGAGGAAGTGTGGAGGAACAGTGGCATAGTTCAGTGTCATTTTCATGCATTCATCCAAATTTCCTGTGTTTCCCCACAGCTGAGCAACACTGGATACTACTACTGCTACTACTGCTACTACTACTACTACTGCTACTGCTACTACTACTACTGCTACTACTACTACTGCTACTGCTACTACTACTACTGCTACTACTATTGCTACTGCTACTACTACTGCTACTACTACTACTCCTGCTACTACTACTACTACTACTACTACTACTACTACTACTGCTACTACTACTACTACTACTACTACTACTACTACTACTGCTACTACTACTACTCCTGCTACTACTACTACTACTACTACTACTACTACTACTACTACTACTACTACTACTACTACTACTACTACTATTGCTACTACTACTACTACTACTACTACTACTGCTACTACTGCTACTACTACTACTACTGCTACTACTACTACTACTGCTACTACTACTACTACTACTACTACTACTACTACTGCTACTACTATTGCTACTGCTACTACTACTGCTACTACTACTACTCCTGCTACTACTACTACTACTACTACTACTGCTGCTACTACTGCTACTACTACTGCTACTACTGCTACTACTGCTACTACTACTACTACTACTACTACTACTACTACTACTACCACTACTACTGCTACTACTACTGCTACTACTATTGCTACTGCTACTACTACTGCTACTACTACTGCTACTACTACTGCTACTACTACTACTACTACTACTGCTACTACTACTACTACTGCTACTACTACTACTACTACTACTGCTACTACTACTACTACTACTGCTACTACTACTACTACTACTACTACTACTACTACTGCTACTACTACTACTACTACTAGTACTAGTACTACTATTGCTACTACTACTACTACTACTATTGCTACTACTACTACTACTACTACTACTACTGCTACTACTACTACTACTACTACTACTACTACTACTACTGCTACTACTACTACTACTACTAGTACTACTACTACTACTGCTACTACTACTACTACTACTACTACTGCTACTACTACTACTACCACTACTACTACTACTACTACTACTACTACTACTACTACTACTGCTACTACTACTACTACTACTAGTACTACTACTACTACTGCTACTACTACTACTGCTACTACTACTACTACTACTACTACTACTACTACTACTACTACTACTACTACTACTGCTACTACTACTACTACTACTATTAAGAGGGTTGCAGAATGTTTCTGATGTTTTGATGATGGGTTCAGAGTTCTCAGCTCCTTCACTCTCAGGACTGTGTGGTTCCTTCAGTCCTCTATGACATCACAGATTCATATTTTGATACAGGACCAGGTTTTACCAGAATTGTGGGATGGAGTAGGAACAGACTTAACCTACAATCATGTCCTAATAGGGTTTTACTGGACTTTTAAATACAGTCACTTACATTTTGGCATAAAACCATGCTGGAAAGATGTGTAGGTCCTGCAGAAAGAGCTGACCTCAGATCAGATCATCTGAGGCTGAAGCTCCAGACGCTCTGATCAGTGTTGGTCGAGGTGCGTCTCTCCACAGGTGTGTTGGTGTTTAACTGAGCGACAGGTGCAGGTAGATGTTGATCTGAAGTTGATCAGTTGCTGGTATGTTTGGAACTCTGTGACTCACCTAGAAAAAAAAACACCTCCATGCTGAGGATTAAAAAGAATCAGGCGTGAATCATCCTGTAAAATGTGTCTGATCTCAGTCTGATTTCTGCCACTGTGAGACTGGTCCATTCACCTTCCTGTTCTGGTGCGTCACAGTTCTAGTTCCCTTCACAGCCATAGTGTGAATCTGGTTAGAAACTGACAGACAGAGGGACAGGGACAGAGGGACAGAGGGACAGGGACATGGGGACAGGGACAGAGGGACAGGGACAGAGGGACAGGGACATGGGGACAGGGACAGAGGGACAGGGACAGAGCTGCTGGGAGTTTCTGTTTGTCCTCTGGCTGATTGTTACTGTCACTGACGAGTCACAACACGTTCACAGCCCAGTGACTGTAGCTCTGAGCCCACTGGATATACACTGTGTACACTGGGTGTGTGTAGACGTGTGTGTGTGTGTGTGTGTGTGTGTGTGTGTGTGTGTGTGTGTGTGTGTGTGTGTGTGTGTGTGTGTGTGTGTGTGTGTGTGTGTGTGTGTGTGTGTGTGCACCGTCCATGCAGAAGCATGTCCTGGTTTGGGCTGTTGAGGAATTCTGTTTGCATTGTGCAGACTTGCAGATCGTAGAGGAAGGTATTAAATCTGCTAGTGCGTGTGTGTGTGTGTGTGTGTGTGGGTGTGGGTGTGTGTGTGTGTGTGTGTGTGTGTGTGTGTGTGTGTGTGTGTGTGTGTATGTGTGTGTGGTGACAGAGAGAGAGCCATGCATTGAGGGAATGAGCTATAAAGAAAGGGACATGGAGACATTGATAGACAAAGACATGGGGACAGAGTGAGAGACAGAAAGAGACAGAGATAGAGAGAGAGCGACATACAGACATGGACAGACATGTAGATATTAATAGACAGTTAAAGAGACATAGAGCAACATAGAGGTTCAGAGAGAGAGAGAGGCCTAGAGAGAGAAACATAGACATATGAAGCTAGAGAGGAAGGCAGATGCAGATAAAGAAAGATAAAGAAACATAGAAATGCCAAGAGATTTATTGAGAGACACATAGATGGAGGGACACATAAAAAGACATGGAGACAGAGAGCGAGAAACGTAGAGAAACAGTCAGAAGAGAGAAATATAGACATACAGACATAGATGAGTGTTGAGATGTAGCAGCTTGTTGCCCTGTGTGAACCAGGCTGCAGCCTCATGCCAGCTCTGCACCGCTGCAGCCTGACGTCATGGAAACAAGTTCACACTGAGCACACACACACACACACACACACACACACACACACACACACACACAAAATACACAGTACAGTCTGTGTGTGTGTGTGTGTGTGCTGCCGTCTGGCCCTGAACAAACCGCAGCCACTCTGAGAGAGAGAGGAACCTGAGAGGACGGAGTGTGTGTGTGTGTGTGTGTGTGTGTGTGTGTGTGTGTGTGTGTGTGAGTGTGTGTGTGTGTGTTTAATGGGACTCCGGCTGCAGCATCACAGTCTCACACTGTTGTCTCTCATCACACACTGCTCACACACACACACACATACACACACCCCCTTTAAAGAGGGTTACATGTTTAATGGTGAGTGTGTGTATGTTCTACGTGCTGTAGGTCTATGTTGTGAGGTGCTGACCACTGACTAACCATGTAGCAGTCTAAAGATGTCACACAGTGATAACCAGGGCCAGGATTATCACACTTAGCTCCATGAATAACATGTCATGTTAAAATGCATCAAAAACATCAAAAACTGAATCTGATACATTGAAATAATTTAACCCAGACTTACATGTCTTTTGATTTATTCTGTATTTAAATAGAAGTAAATGGAAAAGTTGTGTAATATACTCCAAATTCACACACTACAGTTAATGTAGTAGTAGTAGTTCAGTCTAAAGGATTCTGAGGGTTGTAATATTTTAGATGCATATTTAATCAATATGCAAAATGACTGATTTGCGATATAAACATTGATCGATTGGTGGCTGGAGAATCAAGTTAAAATCTGACGCTTCACAAAAAACTGATCAAAACTGATTTTGTTGCTGTTTGACTCAAGATAACATACATTTTCACAGATTACAAACCTGTTCAAAGTCATTTCATTAAAGTCTTTAAAAGTAGTTTGAAGTTTCAATCAGAACTGAGGCTGATGAAGTTAACGAGTGATAAAAGCATCGTTCTAACGTTTCCTCAGCTGTTGTGTGAGTGAAGAGGCCACGTACTGCACCTCTCTGTAACATCCTGGAGAGTCAGAGGTGTCAGACTAGATGTGACCGAGGAGTGTGTGTGTGTGGCATCCTGCTTCCCTCTGCCACACACACACACACACACACACACACACACACACACACACACACTCGTCTGCAGCTGGAGGGAATTCCTGCAGGAAGTAAAGCGTCTCAGTTCTATGAAGCGCGTTTGTCATAGTTCATTGATGCTCAGAGCTCCTCCTCTCACCAGGCATGACGTGTGTGTGTGCGTGTGTGTGTGTGTGTGTGTGTGCCTGAGTGTCTGAGACAGAGCTGCTGCTCTTGTTATTACTCTGTTATTACTCTGGAGGCTTTTTCCACTTCGGCCTAAAGAACCCAGAGTCACAAATGTGGGGAAAGTTGTTGTTTATTTGTCTGAATTCCTGGGACGTTGTGTTTCCAGAAGCGTGTTTGTGAATTCCTCCTCTGGGAATTCTTTTCTTCTTCTTCTTCTTCTTTTCTCCTCTGGTTGAATCTCATCTCTTTGCTCCTGGTTTATGTGAAGTAGAGGCCGGATCAATCAGGACTCTGAGGATTCCCAGCCATTCACACCTATGCAAAGCGGGGAGATTTGCCTGGTTTAGACTGGGAGTGATGGGAGCGATGGGAGCGATGGGAGGGAGCAGCTTTGCATCTCACCGCACTGAGTCGACGGAGCTCGAAGCAGATTTGCATGGGAAGCTTTGTGTGGACGGTCACGGTGATGGAGTCCCACATCCAGGAGTCATCATGTGGGAAAGCTTCACTTCCTGTTCTGCTCGCAGGGAATCACCTCCAGCTCCGCTAACGACCTCGCACCTGGACCAGAGACGCTCGGGACGTCCTTGAACGTCCTCGTTCTCAGAAGAACAGGATGGTAGAACAGAACAGTTCTGATGGAACCAGCGTCCCATAGCTTCTACGTTAACTCTGTCAGAGAATCTATCCGATGCAGATCTCTGCTCCTGTCCTACGTCGTCTCCACAGAATCACTGAATGAGAGCTGCAGAGAACCAAAGGTTCCTTGTTGTAGCGTGTAGTTCCCTCCTCCTCCTCCTCCTCCTCCTCCTCCTCCTCCCCTCCTCCTCCTCCTCCTCCTCCTCCTCCTCCCTGTGATTATGCGTTACCTCTAAATAGGAACCATGAAATGGGACTCAGGCTGTGCTGATTAGTCCAGTCAAAGGCGTCTCTGTGAGGACGGAGGTCTGAGCCTCTGACCCACTTCAGCTCCACCTAATGTGACGAGGAGAGAACATCAATCAACCAGCAGAACGTCCCAGAACGACTCTGACCTCTGACCTTTAGCATTAGCTTAGCCTGCTCTGTTGTAATAATAAATGATACAGACAGAAGCCAAAAGAGGCTGTACAATTAATTAATTAACTAATTAATTAATTAATAACCCCCTAATGTAGAGTAACATGTATCTACAAATCAGAGAGAAAGAAAAAATAAAAATAAAAACATAGAAGCACAGATCGTTCTCGACAAACATGTGACATAATTGAAATCTAGAGCGTCAGGAATCAGGAAGAACAAGAGTAAAACAGAACATTCCAAGTCCAGAAATTCATTGTATGTGTCAGAATTGTCACTTTATAATTTGAGAACTACTTAATATTCATATGACAGCAAACTTCATGTAATTACATTGATCATTATGTCAATGTACTACAGCACCACTACAGCACCACTGTCCAGATATCATGTTCTCGATACCACTATTAATATGTTATCAGTCATTAACATATTCACGTGTTTTCCTCAGAGATGTTGAGGTTTCACACACACACACACACACACACACACACACACACACGCACACACACACACCCACACACCCCCCTCCCCAGTGTCGCTCTCCTCTGGTCTGCAGGTGGCAGCCAGCGGGGGGCGCTGTGGTGCAGGTCACAGGGCTAAGTGAGGAGCCAGAGGTCGATGGAAAAATCCATACGCTCATCGCCGTCCATTACCCTGATGTGGCTGCTGTGTGTGTGTGTGTGTGTGTGTGTGTGTGTGTGAGGCTGAGGCCTGGAGGAGTGTGTGACCTCCTCCCTCCTCCTGCACCTCCTCGTCTGCTCCTCCTCTGCTCCTGAGAGCGTCTAAATCACCGGCTGCTATCGATTTAACATCACAAACAAGAGGAAGGAGAAGGAGAGCAACACGAGGTCAGGAAGATCTGAGGAAGTCCAGGAGTCCTCACACACTGCTCCCCCGCTCTCAGTGTGTGTGTGTGTGTGTGTGTGTGTGTGTGTGTGCAGACAGTAGCTCTGCAGTTAGGAGGTCTCCTGTTTGATAGGTCGAGATTCCTTAAGGATGAAAGTCTCCTCTTTGCTTTTGTATTCCCCATCAATCATCAAACCATTTTTATCACATTTCTTTATTTAAAAATAACCAGGACAGTCCACTGTTTGCCTGGTTCAGGTGTGTGTGTGTGTGAGTGTGTGTGTGCGTAAAGGAAAGCAAGTATCATAAACACAGTGAAGACAGAATAGACCACAGGTCCAGGCAGGTCCACAGGGTCTTACAGGTATTTAGAGTTGATTCATCCATCTGTATGAAGATAAGTGTCAAATGTCTAGATTGTGATTTGATGAGGTATCAGCTGATATCCCAGCCTCGTCCTGTCCCAGCTGATCTGAGGTCTGTTGTGTATTGACGGTCTATAGCTTGTAGCTGGTCAGAGCAGGAAGTGGAGGCTGGGAGCTGTGTCTTACCTGTTGATGATGTTTTCACCTGAAGCAGCAGAAGTCATCGGAGCGGCTGGAAGGCTCCAGCCAGTGAGGGCGTTAGTGCAGCACTTAGTGTGTGTAAACACAGGAGCAGCTCAGTAGCTCCCTGCACCACGTAGACCAGAGAGGAAGAAGAGGATGATGAAGATGAAGATCAGTCTGTTTATCATCGACAGCAAAAAGCTCTACAGCTGTTACTGGTGCCCTGTCTGTTTACCTCCACTCTGACCTGACCTCTCTCTCCCCCCCTCTCTCTCTCCCTCTCTCTCTCCCTCTCCCTCTCTCCCTCTCTCTCTCTCTTCAGACGGTTCACACACACAAGCCTCACTTCCTGGCCGTCCACTGTCAGGAAGTGGGTGGGAAGAACTACGAGGAGTCCATGTCCCACGTGGACAGTTTCGTCAAGTAAGTCGTTAGGAGACGCTTTCTGATGTGGTCGATTGGAGAGGTTGAAGCTGTGTGCGTATGTGCGTGTGTGTGTGTGTGTGTGTGTGTGTGTGTGTGTGTGTGTGTGTGTGTGTGTGAGAGAGAGAGAGAGAGAGTGTGTGGTGCAAGTAAAACCTTAATGCACTGCGCCCCCTGGTGGTTCCATCACAAACCCGCACCCTCAAAGGAAACATCAAAACTTGTTTTGAACTCCAAATATAAGTGAACTCAACCTTTGTGTGTGTGTGTATGTGTGTATCCGTGTGCGTGTGTGTGTGTGTGTGTGTGTGTGTCTCAGAGAGCTGTTGTCCAGTGACACCATGAAGGAGTACAACAGAGCCCGCGTCTACCTCGATGAGAACTACAAATCCCAGGAGCACTTCACAGTAAGTGATGCTGGCTTCTGTCACGATGCCTTCACAGACACTCTGGAAATCTGAGCTTCCGATCGATCGAGTCCAACTGTTGATCAGCCTGTTTTTATCAACGATGGGACGATGCATGTTTTCTCTGTATTTCCCCGTATGGCTGTGAAATGTCTCCATCCACTCTCACCTATAAACACTGAAAGAAGGTGGAAATAAAGCGTTCATTTCTTTTCTAGAGCGCTTGATATTTGCTGTATTTTGCATTTAAAGGTATTTTTGAGGCACAAACTGAAGTAAATGAATTGTGATTTTATGAGGGTTAAGTGTTGGTCTTGGAACTCTTTCCACACAGTCTGACTACAAACAGTCTGCAGTGTTTATGGAGAGTCACTGAGAGTCAGAGTCACTGGTTAGTTTCATGAACTTTACCTTTGGTTTAATTGATTCTTTTGAGCTTTGTTCCTCCAGCTGATCTGAGGTCTGTGTGTGGTTGTGTCTGTAGATCATAGATGTAGATGTAGGTCCTGAAGAAGCCTTAAAAATGTATTGAACTTCAGGCTTCCTGCAGATTCCCTGGAGAGGAGCAGTTCAGAGTTTTCCTTATGAACAAACTAACTCTACCTCTGACCAGTGGGATAAGTGTGAGCTGTGGTGAGTCCTGTCTACAGGTTGTAGATCTACTGACAGAAACCGTAACAATCCTCAGGAGTTCATTTCACCTCCTTGTGTTTTCTGTCTTGGGTGGAAACTGCTTTCTTTTCTTGTTTGTAGCTGTGTAGCAGTAATTCAGTAAGGAACTTGTTCTGTAAAGTTTTAAGTCTACACATCATATTCTTCATACAGTTCTAACACTGCAGCTCCTCTCTGGTGCAGTACCAGTGACCTGCCACCAGGTGGCAGTATAGGCACGGGAATGATTCAATGTCGGATTAAAAGTTCCAGGTTTGAGTCTTGCTCGAATTTAATGATGAACGAACAAATCATAGATTTATTTTCATCTTAATTTTGTGAATAAAGTGTGTTAATAGATGATTGATACCTGTACTCAGTGAAAGTAAGTTTCAGTTCATGTTCAACTTTAAGATACAGGAATGTAAAGTCTGTGAAAGAACAGGGAAAATAAAGGTTCAATAAAGTGAAACTAAATGTATCCTGAGGATAGATTAATAAAGCTCTGTGATGCTGCGAGTCAGTCTCTGTGAGGGTGAGATGCAGGACTTGAGTCAGTGCACATGTTCTTTCTATGATATTATATCTATAATATTACGCAACACATCTCCATGGTGACACTTCTCCGTCTCCTCTAGCGCATGTCCAATAACTAACCATCATCGAGCATTCAAACATCTTTGATGTGGTGTGAAACTGAAAGTTTGGGACTCCAGCAGTCCCAGTGAGCGTGGCCTGTGGGTGGCGCCAGAGCCTCAGCTCTGAGTCTGTGGAAACATCTGCACCTCATTCTGAGTCTGAAAGAGAGGAAGAGTCTGTCTGAGCTTCATCTCTGAGTCTGTGCAAAGAAAAAAAGCTGCAGAGAAACGTAAAAACACGTCTGAGCGTGAACTTTGGAGCAGTTAGAGTCTGAGCAGGGACTGTGTGTGTGTGTGTGTGTGTGTGTGTGTGTGTGTGTGCGGGCCACGCTAGGCTGCTCCTCCACTAACACTCATAAATCACAGCTCTCGCCGAGTCACATTTGCTCTTTTCAAAAAAATATTAGCGTCTCTGGCCTTTGGAAAATATGATGATCTGCCGCCTCACTTAAAGCGGCCATAACACCAGCATTACCAGCTGTTTATTTAATGGTGTTTGTCTATAGATTAACCTTTGTGTTGTATTTTCATTTTCCCTCAAACAGAGCAGGCTCTGTGTGTGTGTGTGTGTGTGTGTGTGTGTGTGTGTGTGTGTGTGTGTGTGTGTCTCAGTGGAAAGAGAAACATCTGATGCTCTTTCTATGATGTTGCTATTGAAATCTGTCCGACAGTAAATATGAAGAGACTCTCCAGTCGCCGTCACTCAGGACTTGCCATTTGGCTCTGATGACATCACAGTGTTTGTGTTCCTCCTCTTCGATCCCCTCGCCCTTCCTCGTCTTCCTCGTCTTCCTCGTCTTCCTCGTCTTCCTCGTCTTCCTCGTCTGCGTGCTGCTGATTGTTGTCTGTCACACATCACAGCTCAGCTCGTACGTTTCTATCAGCAGCTGAGAGTGTGTGTGTGTGTGTGTGTGTGTGTGTGTGTGTGTGTGTGTGTGAAATGTTACTCTTCCGTCCGTCTTCTCTTTGACTCTTCCTCTCTTCCTCTTCATCAGAACAGTCACACGTCTGTTGTGTTTTTATCAGACGCTACTAAATGTTGTTGTTGCAGCTGAGGAGCTAATGTTGCGTCTGTTTTCTACAGCAGCTGATCAACAGTTCATCCTGTGTCTACACAACCAAAACAACAACACATTCAAACCTGAAAAACAAAACAAGACTGTGAACAGGTGACCTGTGTGCTTCAGGATTCATAATAAATTCACAAATTAACAAAATAAAATAATGATAAATGGACAGTTTTATAATGATAAATAAATAATAAGGAAACAATTTAAAATATATATATAAATAGATCAAATTAAAAGCAATAAAAACAGGTTTTAAAAATCAGAAGATAAAGAAAGGAAATACTCGTTTTAATGATTTCCTGCATTTAAACATGTATTTGGACCTGCTCCACCTGCAGCTTTACACCTTGATACTGCTCCTCCTCCTCCTCCCCCACCTCCTCTTCCTCCTCCTGCTCCTCCTCCTCCTGCTCCTCCTCGTTTGACTGACAGCCCCCCCCCAGTGTGTGTGTGTGTGTTAAGGTATACAGCAGGTAAAATGTCAATTAGGAAGAACCGCCCTGATCACTCAACTCCCAATCCACTCGCTCTGCCTCATTCATATTGATGCTGGCTCGGCCCCGGAGCCGCTCACACACACACACACACACACACACACACACACACACACACACACACACACACACTCACTCTGGTGACTGTACGGCTTCACAGCAACCTGACAAACCTACACACACACATACGTCTGCCTCTGTCACTATCTAATCAAACTGTCCTCATCCACAGACTGTGACACACACACACACACACACACACACACACACACACACACACACACACACACACACACACACGCTGGTCCACAGGCCTCAGTTGTTCCAGGGCATTTTAATGGGAAATTAAAAGCATCCTTCATGTCTGTGGTGGAGGATAAATCAGCCTCTGTGGCCTGACAGGACTCCAGCTCCCAGTCTGTCCACGCGTGTGTGTGTGTGCGTGTGTGTGTGTGTGTGTGTGTGTGTGTGTGTGTGTGTGTGTGTGTGTGTGTGTGTGTGGGCAGCAGTCTGTCTCGACCACAGATGCTGAAACACCTCGTGCACATTTAGAAGGTGAGGAAACAGAAAAAGCTGAGAACGGTTCAGTAAAAACCAGCTCACTGAGTCCGTCTGTAAGGTGCTGGAAAAGCCTGGAAACCTTGGAAAGTGCTTGAATTATTTGTCAAACAGTCTTGACACAGTTCTCTGACTTGAATAATTCAAATGAATGAATAAAATAGAATTAATCTAGATTACAGATGATTTTATGCTTCATTGCAGCTGCAAAGTGCTGGAAAAGCCTGGAAACGGACCTTGAAAAGTGCTTGAATTTGCTCTCTTGCCTGTCCAGCGTCATTGCGCGTCTTTTTATGATATTTTGCAGAAAACGTGACGTAGTCAGTCAGAGGATGCATGGGTGGGTCGATGGAGGCCAGAGCCGCTAGAGTAGAAGCTGAGGATGTGACGGACTCAGAGTCAGCGAGTGCAGCTGTGAAACAGCTCCACAAAAAACCAAAAGAAAGAAAAAACAAACGAAAAGAAGCAGAAACGTGGCTGTGAAGCCAGCGCGAGCGGCCGGTGAGTGAGTTAAGCTTCTAACAAATGAACGTCTGCAGTCAATGAGCTGATTGGAGAACGATGGGCTGACCCCGGGGGCCAGGCCCGGGTCAGATTCCTGATCTTTATGAAATTCACTTTCACACAAATTACATTTG
>CM055200.1:22729341-22736841 GCA_029224185.1 Karalla daura | reverse complement strand
TTCTGTCACGGGGTGGGGGGGGGGTAGTGTGACACCCCCACCCTCTCACCCCTCAGTCCTGCACTCTTCTATCACCCCCCCTCCATCCCTCCATCCCTCGCTCCAAACATCAGCCGCCATCATATTATTTATGGGGGTCGGACTGAGAGCTGAAATATAAGAAAGGTCAGAGAATCAAACGGGATGGACCGAGGAGGGTGTTTCTGAGGGAGTGGGCTCGTGTCTGAGCGTGTGTGTGTGTGTGTGTGTGTGTGTGTGTGTGTGTGTGTGTGTGTGTGTGTGTTCTGGTTGACATTTTATGGGAACGTAATTTTACGTCGGTCACAACTGGGGGGGCTTTTATTCAGTTGTTTGCAGTTTGAAGTGAATCTTCAGCTTCTTCACTTCTTTATCCCCTGTCTCTCTATGTCCCATCCTGCCTGCGTGCGTGCGTGCGTGCGTGCGTGTGTGTGTGTGTGTGTGTGTGTGTGTGTGTGTGTGTGTGTGGTGGTCAGCTGATGTGTGTGTGTGGATGTGACCTGGTGTGTTGCTGCCGTTCATCACTGTCATGGGCGGAGACGCCGCAGCTGACCTGTGGAAGGTCGGCCAATGTCACCCTGCGAGTCATGTGACCTTTTACCACTGGCCTTTGACTCCGCCCCCTCACCCCATGCCCCCCCCCCCCTCCCTCGCCCTCACCCCCCCCCCCCTCTATTTTTTACAACTCTTTACAACCTCACTGTAAAGAAACGGTCAACGACCAGCAGCCGTAAAATTAGTCAAACACTCACATTCGAATGAAGCAAAAACGTGACTTCAACAGACATTTCCTTCAGATTTCCTTCAGATGTTCCTTCAGATGTTCCTTCAGATGTTCCTTCAGATGTTCCTTCAGAGGAACAGGATGCTGGTAATTTACTGATTCATCAGAGGTCATTAAAATGGAGGATCAGATGTCGAGGTGTCACCATGTTTATCAGCTGATAAATACGGTGACACCTCAACATCTGAGCCTCGCTTTCACCTCCAAATAACACTCTGTGTGTGTGTGTGTGTGTGTGTGTGTCTGGAGAGGGAGGGGCCCTGCTGCTGATGATGATGATGATGATGATGATGATGATGATGATGATGATGTTTCAGCAGCAGATTAAATGGAGCCGGACAGCATCTGTGTCATCGTCTCAGCTGCAGTAAACAAATCACTGTGTCACCCCGTCGACCAATAGGACGCCTCGCTCTCCTCCTTCTCCTTCTCCCTCTCCCTCTCCTTCTCCTTCTCCCTCTCCTTCTTCATCTCCATCTTCTTCTGCACTTTGAGATAATCATCTTAACTGCTTCAAACTGCAAAATAAAAGCACTTGAACAGAGTAAAACAAATAGAGCCGGTGTTTGTGCTCCGACGTGACTTTCTGTTATGTAGATGCTTCTTTCATTGCTTCTTCTTCTATGTGTGTGTGTGTGTGTGTGTGTGTCGCTCTCGATCTGTGTGTGTGTGTGTGTGTGTCGCTCTCGATCTGTGTGTGTGCGTGTGTGTGTGTGTTTATAAGCAAGCGATGAAGCAGGGGGTCAATCAGTCATACGTGCAGGAAATGGGGCAATCTGGGGCCGGGTGTCAGAGGAGTGATGGATTTTAATGCTGCGATTGTAGTTAATGGCTCTTTAAATTAAAGCGAGATTAAACGTCTCTGGCTGCCGTCGCAGGCTGCACGGGCTCTGAGCAAGGCCACACACACACACACACACACACACACACACACACACACACACACACACACACACACACACACACACACACACACACACACACACACACACACGCGCCCTCCCTCCCAAACCTCTTCATCCTCCTCCTCCTCCTCCTCCTCCTCCTCCTCCTCCTCCTCCTCCTTGTCTCTTCCCTCAACTTTACAAACACATGCAGCTCTGAGCTCTAATGGATTTTCTATGGTACATCAATTAATCAATTCTCACTGTGTTTTTATTTATTTTATTTCGTTTATTTTATTCTGCAGCCTGAAACACACACACACACACTCATCTCAGCGTGTGTGTGTGTGTGTGTGTGTGTGTGTGTGTGTGTGTGTTTATGCTGGCTCACTTGTGATTCCATTTCATAGTCCCAGTATCGGGACAGCCAGTTATAATTGGGCCCATACATCCTGCCCGGCCACTATATGGATTAATTCAAGTATGCTAATGTAATTCAATTTGATACAGTTAATCTTGTACTAATGCAGATTGAAGGATGTGAGACGCAATCAAATACCTCTTAGCCTTTTCATTTGCATCTGAGTTTTTTTTAAATAAAATTAGTCAATTTGTAATTATGTGACCTGGCCCGTAATTAGTTTATTCATCACCGCAGTTAACTCCCCATTAGGGCTATCAGAGAGAAGAAGGGAGGCCGAGGCAGAGAGACGTATTTATCTATTCAGAATGAGAACACTCGCAACATCAATTTGTCTCTCATGTAATAAGCAGCTCGCTGGTGAATCATGTGCTGTGTGAGGCCGATCTTTGGACCGCTGATTGGATAATTAACTCAGGGCTGGTGGGAGCTGATCAGGCAGATGTAAACGAGACGTCTGCAGCCTGCGTTCACACGCCCGCCCCGCTCCTCTCTCCGCTCCTCCTCCAGGAAGGAGCAGGACTCCTCCAGGAGTCGGGAGGCTCTGCCCTCCTCCTCGGCCCGCGTTCTGACCCCTCGTCTCCATTCCCAGCGATTCTTTTGGCTCTCTGAGGACTTAATGCAACTCAACAGACTTCACAAGTGATTATTTAGTGAAACGTAGAGAGACAAAAACATAGAAACAACATTCCGTTCTGTCTGCATAATATATCGATCCATCAGCCGTCCCCTTGTTGTTATCTGTTTTAGATTAGATTGATTTAATCGTGTTAGTTGCACTGAAATGTTTTGGCTGCTTTAATCTACAGTTTATCATGAAATCATCAGATTCAATCTCTCAGAACAAGCTTTCGTTAGTTCTCGTTGTTTTGCTCGCTGCTCTCTGCCGACTACTCTGTACTGTTAGTGCTACGTAGTAGTAGTAGCAGTAGTATCTGTGTGGACTGTTGTACATTGTTGTGAATGTGTGTTCTCACATGTGCGATCTCATCTTAAATAATATTGTCTCATCTTGTCTTTTTCTGTAGGAAAAAGTAGTTTAAAGTCTGAGTGTAGAACGCTGGAGTAGCTCTAATATTGTGTCTGCATTTCTTATTCCTCCTGTTCCCTCTCCTGTTAAAAAGCATGTGTGAGTTCTGGAAACGTAGCTCTACGTCTCTGCGTCTTCCTGCGCAGGTGAGTCGCGTCCTGAGCTCTGACCGTCCGCCTCTTCTCCTGTCTCTGCAGTGCAAGTGGTCGAGGAAGGGCTTCATCCGGACTCGCTGGGCCCTGGCAGACTGGTGAGGCATCTAAACATGTGTGTCACGTCCCGCTCCTACCCAGAATCCTCGGCGGCGGCGGCGGCTCGCTGTGTGTGGGGCGCTTACATAGCTGAACCCTCTGTGGACCGAGAGCCACGGAAGCGAGCGAGCGATTTGATTAGACGTAATCACGTTAGTCAAGCAGTTGCATATGACAGATGACAAAAAACATTACATGCAATTGAACCTGTACGGGATGAAAACCCAGCAGGAGAGGGAGGGGGGGGGGGGTGGGGGGGCTCGGGGGGGAGGGAGGGGGGGTGTAATCTAATATGAGGATGACATGAAGAGCTGAAACAGTCAGCGTTTAATGGGGACGTTTGACAACACAGAGAGAGCGGCTGCAGCACAGATCAGATACGTACACCCACGTGTCTCCACTCGTTGGGGGTGTCAGAGCAGAATAAAACCCCCGGAGATAAGAGGAGCAGCCCCAGCCGCCCCCCTCCTCCCCCTCCTCCCCCTCCTCCCCCTCCTCCTCCTCCTCCCCCTCTGAGCCTGACACCCTGCTAACAAACAGCCCAGGCTGATAGGATCAGCTGGGAGGTGTTCATCAGCACACATTGAGCCGTCTGGCCGGGCTGTGACAGCGTACAGTCGGATCTGTGCGCCCCTGGTGTGAACACACACTGGTGTGAACACACACACTCTAATCTCATCATGTCGGCTCATTATCCTCTTAATTGTTCCTCCTCTCACAGCTCCTCACATCCTATTGAATGTCACTCTGTCAGCCGGAGCTCAGCATCTCCACACCCTCGCCTGTACGGCTCAGCTCATAGGCCGGGGGGTTGAGAATAGAACCAGAATAGAACCAGAGGAGAACCAGAGGAGAACCAGAGGAGAACCAGAGGAGAACCAGAGGAGAACCAGGCTCTGGGTAAACACTGAGAGCAGGTCAAAGTGAGAGGAGACGCTCCCATCCCTCATCCATCAGATTGAATCTGTCAGACTCAACATTTAGATGGATATGAAGAGTCGTTCTCTCTTCATTTGTATTTTGCTGAGCTCTGGTTCAGATAAGATAAGACATCCCTCCACTAGTGCCCTGGTCAGGAATATGCTCCATACAGTACAAGTGTCAGATCCAGAGTCTCAGAGTGTTTCCTCAGAGTTTCTCTGTCGGCTCGTCTCGTCTCAGTGCCTTCGACCTGGTCAACATCCACCTGTTCCACGACGCCTCCAACCTGGTGGCCTGGGAGAAGAGCCCCTCCGTCTACTCCGGCACCCGGCAGAAGGCCCTGGGATACGTCCTGGACAGGTACACACACACACACACACACACACACACACACACACACACACACACACACACACACACACGCACACAGATAATTCTGGTTCAGACGTGGCTGACGTGGCTCGATGTGATATCAAAACAATGTTCTGTTGTTTTATATTATAAAACAAAGCCTCATATTCTAGGTATATTATGTTATAGGGCGTGTAAATGTGTAAGGACAGATTATCACTAATATGAAGCCTCAACATTGTTTCAGCAGGTTTCTTTATTTCTGGATTTTCTCCTTTTTAGGATTAAAATACATATTTATGAAGTTTGTTGTCCATAACCTGTGATTTACATGATCGGAGCATTAAAATAGAACCACGTTTCTAGAATCCACGTTTTTCCCACATTCCAACTTTTCAGCACATGAACACAGGTAGGATCGGCGTTCCAGCTGTTTCCAGCTGTTTCCAGCTGTTCCAGGACCAGAGGTGACACGGTCGAGACAGATCTGACCTAGGAGACGATGTTTCTCAGCCTCTGTGAGAGCGAACTGAGCTGCTTTCACATTGAAATGTGTCCCAGACGCTCTAAGTCTCAGAGCCGTGGGATTACGTACATCTTTCTGTAAAAGTAGAGAGGAGGAGGAGGAGGAGGAGGAGGAGGAGGAGGTGGGGGGGTGCTCACTACACGGTCTGTGAGCCCTCAGCTCTTTCACCCCCCCCCCCCCCCCTCTCTCTCTCTCTCTCTTTTTTTGTCTTGTAATCCTTCATTCGCGTTGCGTCCTCCTCGGAGAGGCATCGAGCTGGTGTCGGGTCAGACGTGATGGATCTGAGGCTCCGGGTCCTCGGGGGACGGATCTGTCCACCTGACCCCCGCGACCCCGTCCTCTAGCGCCACCAGCAGGTCCAAGCGCTCCCCCGAGGACAGACACGCGTTTGGAGGAGAAAAGAGAGAGAAGTTCAGATTGTTTTTTTATTGATTGCAGATTGTCGGTACATGACAAGAGACATCGTCAATAGATACAAACAAGCTGTAACGAGAGAGAGAGAGGAGAGGATTCAGAGCTAATCCATAAAATGAAAATAAGTCTGTAAATAAAGCAGATTCCGGCTCCCCAGGCGAGGAATCTCTCCGGCCTGGACTCATTTATTCACTTATGTACCAGTCTTTGATAAACTGTATGTTTCCAGGCACTTTGCCAAAATATTTGCATCTCTATTCATGATCCCAGGAGGATGAACCCGGGGAGTTAATGAGGCGTCTGTGATCATTCTGTCATTGTTATTATTGTAAGTATTATTAGAAATAAACCTAGATTTTCATACGCACCTTTCCCTCTATAATTTAGATCTGAAAAAGTCAGATTTAAGCTCATAAAACCATCAGATGTGTGAACCACAGTAAATCTAGTGCCTCGTGTAGCTGCGGTACATACAGTAATGTGTTCTGATTCTCTATAGCGACGTTCTACATCATTCAGTCACTTCAAATGTCGCCACGGATCAAAGGATGAGACTTTGACTGTTTCCCGACATGGACGCGTACGCGGAGCTGCGTCAGACTGGATGAGAGCGCTCTAACGAGTCTGCTGAGTGTAATTGGTGGTAATTGATTTAAGGCTCAGACCTTATTACATCTGGACCAACTACAAACACACAAACACATGTTTACCAGGAGGAAAACCTCAGACTCTGGGCCTGTGTTGTCTTCAGACACCTGAGAGAAAACGTCGTTATTTCTAAATAACACAAAACGTATAAAAAGAAAAACCTGTCTGAGTCCTCCTGGTCCTGTGTGGTAAACCGGATCCAATCAGTTCCAACCTAAACTCTCCTAAACTTTTACTGTGGGAGACGCTTTAAAGCAACGGCTCCTCTCCTCTTGGAGGAGGTTGGATGGAGAGATGGAGGAGGAGGAGGAGGAGGAGGAGGAGGTGTCGGCTGACTGGCAGTTTCCATGCTCCCTCCCTCCTCCTCTCTCTCTGAATCCGTGTGGCTGTGAATGCTAAACCTGCTGTTACTTCTGCTCCGTATCATTTAAAGGTTGTTTTTACTGACAGGGAGGAAGAGGAGGAGGAGTAGGGACGAAAGAGGAGGAGGAGGAGGAAGGAGCAGGAGGAGGAGGAAGAGGAGGAGGAGAGAGGAAGGAGGAGGAGGGAGGAAGAGGAGGAGGATCTATCTATCTATATCTATCTTCTATTTCATGCATTCATTGATGTTTTAGAGGTCATGGAAACTTGCTGCCAAGTCCTGGAAAAGTCCTGGAAGAGTGTAGGTTAGAGTGTGTCTGAAGGCTGTACATGACTCCCTCACTCTGAGGAGGTGGAGGAGGAGGAGGAGGAGGAAGAGGAGGAGGAGCAGGAGGTTTTAAAGCAGCGTCGGGTGCAGATCCGGAGCAGCGGAGTGAGAAGAGTGAGCGGGTGAGGCGGGCCGGGCGGAGGGGAGGCTGGAGGAGCACACAAAGAGCCGGGCTCTTTAGGGCGGCTGAATAATGGCCCGGGCCTTTCTCTCCGCCTGCTAACCTTTTGGCAGCCACCAGCAAACTCCTTTCTGCCGAGGCCGTCGGGCAGGACAATGATGCCGGGGCCGCGCTTTGAATGAAGCTACCACCAACAGTGTTCCCATTCACTGGCTGGTTGGGAACCATCTTTCTGCCCATTGTCCCCAGGCTGACTCCTATACCCCCAGAGAGCCGAGCAGGAAAAGAGGACAGAGGGGAATATCTAAAGCCAACCCCCCCCTCCACCCCCCCACCTCCTCTGTCTCCTCTCTCCCTCTCTCTGAGCTCTAATCTCTGGGAGGGAGGGGGGAGAGGAGGAGGTGGAGGAGGAGGAGGAAGGAGGGAGGGGGGAACACGCCACC
>CM055200.1:22709341-22724341 GCA_029224185.1 Karalla daura | reverse complement strand
CTCAGTGACTGCTCCATGTGTTCAGGCTCAGTAGTCTAGTAATAGTAATAGTAATAGTAATAGTAATAGTAATACTAGAGTAATTCCAGTGGTAACTGGAGCTAACTGGTAACTGGTAACTGGTAACTGGTCCTGGACTGGGCTCTTTGTGCTGCTGCTGCTGGTCCGGAGCCTGGGAGCAGAGTCCGGCTCCTTGTTATAAATTAGTGTCTGACCTCAGTCTTTGTGTGGCCCTGAGGAAGAGCCCGATGAAGGCCCCTGAGCAGTGAGAAGAGCCTGGGCCTGGGGGGGGGGGGGGGTCTTTGGGTGAGGGGGGGTGTCAGGGGGGATGAATTGCTCCGCGGCAGCAGCTTTATAGACTGTGGTGGAGGAGTGAGTCTTTGTGGGACAACGTCTCCAACACTGTTACAGTTTGTCTGAATGAACTGAGATGACGAGGTTAATGTTCCTCCTCCCTCCTCCCTCCTCCCTCCCTCCTCAGGGTCAGAGAGGTGGACAGCCCCCCCCCCTCCCTGCCTCCCTCCCTCCCATCCAGGGACCCCCCACCCTCAGGTCCCTTTCACGCCCAGTAGCTGTAGCTAATTTTGGGATTCTTGGCGAGGCCACAAAGGCCCGGCGAGGAGTGGAGCGGGAGCGCCGGGTCACCCCGAGTGCTTTAGGAAGCGGCCGTGTCAACACGGCGTTGCCTTCTGACCTGCGGCCGGGTCCGTGCAGCGCCAGACAAAACAGCCGGCGCTGGGAATTAGACACGGCTGTTAGCGGGATAAAGCCTCCGCACACGGAGGAGGACAGAGCCTCGGGCCCCGGCCGTCTTTATCCTCCCGTCTCAGTCCCCACGCTCCCTCGTCTTCATCGTTTCATCTCAGACGTTTCATGTTTGGTGTCACCGAGCGTCACGCTACATGCCAGGGACACGCTAGCCTGCGCACGGCTACATTAGCATAACACGCCACTGCTGAGGGACTTTAACTGTGGCTCTGCTCTCAGTTTGTAGTTTGGGGAACATTGTTGGATAAAGTAGTTTCATTCAAATATATATGTAATTATATTAATGTATTTATTCATAAAATAAAATATAACCATTTTATTTTATTACTTTCTGAAATGTATTTATTAATATTATATATTTTTATTTTAAAATAATTTGTGAAGTCATATTTTATGTATTTTTAATGATTATTTCTTTTTTATTTTATTTCCTATTTGTTAAAAATTAAGAAAAATAAATAAATTAAGAAATTTAAGAAAAATAGATATTTGTTTGTAAAGTGCTGTATAGTTCCTACAATAATAATAATAATAATAATAATAATAATAATATAATGATAGTAAACATTGGAGATTGGACCTGTCACTCATCTGTCCACTGTTCCGTGAAGGCTCCAGCCCCAGAATGATCTCAGTTTCTGTTTCCCTCCACATCTTCTCCTCTCCTCTTCCTCATCTTCTCCTCTCTACTTCCTCATCCTCACACCTCAGAACCAGAAGGTCCAGCAGTGTTTTGGGTTCTGTTCTGGACACCGTGAGACAGTGTGCGGCCTGTGACCCAGAGCCAGTGTGATTTACCTCGTCTTATTTTCCTCCCAGTACAACAGCAGCTGTGGTAAACTGGCCGTCGGCACAAAGAATACACGAGTTCCCACGCCTGTAACAACCGCGCTGACGCCTGTACAGCCGCTTTACTGCCCTCCATTCAGCTGCGGGTAAACCGGTCACTAACCCGCCCTGAATAGAACCAGCCTCTTCACACCAGCACGCTAGCTCATTAATCACCAGAGAGCACACACACACACACACACACACACACACACACACACACACACACACACACACACACACAGTGTGGTCTGTGTGAGTGTCTCATCACTGATACTCTTGATCAGGAGTGATTGGATGGGAGCAGGAGCTGGGCTGTCCTGAGGAGGATGAAGATGCCTCATCCAGGGCACCTGCACACCTGACCTGACCTGACACACACACACACACACACAGACACACACACACACTCCAAACATCTCAATATGTTTTTACTTTTGTCAGCTGTTCATCCAACCTGATTTCACTCCTTCCAATAATCAATACATCATTTGATCCTGGAAAGTGAGTGATTCCCTGATGCTGAATCAGGGTCTGTAGTTCAGCTCTACAGTTCTGTAGTTTTGGGGGATTATTAGAAACCAAAATTACTGAATCATCTGATCCAAACTGAGTCAACCCGACTGATTAAAAGGATTAAAATATGATCTAGTTCATTTTTTATGTAATGGGATGTCACTGCTACAAACTGTGTTTGATACTATCATATCTGCGTGGCTCCCTCCTCCTCCTCCTCCTCCTCCTCCTCCTCCTCCTCCTCCTGAGCCCTGTCCCAGACCCTCCTCTCTCTTTACGGCCTCATAAATATATTGTTATCCGTCCTGGGAAGTCGTGGGTGAGATTTATCCTGTGTGTGAGCAGTACCGGGGGCCGGCCAGCCAAGCATCCTCCTCTCATTAATTAAACACCACGTCCACCTTAATTCCCTACCTCCGCTCCGGGCTCAGACACCTTCGAGCAGCCGGCGAGGCGTCCCAGTTAATTATATGTCACTTAGCTGTGTGTTTTTATCTGCTGGAAGGCGGCCGCTGTGGCTGGACTCCTGGAAGGTTGGACGTGGTCCATGACAGAGCGGACAGGGACAAAGTGTGTGTGCACACCTCCTCAGGTCCTTCCGGGTCCCCACTGAACATCTGAAACAAAGCAAAGTCCTCAGATTCTAAAGGCCAAAGCCATTCTTCAACTAACAACTGCCTGCCATTAAAAATAGTTTGATATGATACGTTTTCTGAACTTCCAGGGCACAGGAAGCAAACATTCAGTGGACGCCATTTGTTTTCTGTAGGAGATTGGTATTACTATTATTGTTATTATTATTATTGTCATTATTATTTCCTTAGGTACAGCAAAGGTGGTAAATGCTCTTTATGTAGTACTCAAATAACCCAAGAAAGTATTACAAATACTAATTCTAATGATGGGAGAACTTTAGAAAAAGTTTAGGAAAAGTTTAGGAAAAGGGGTTTTCAATGCTGGAAATGTTTAACATCCAAAGCAGAGTTTTGGTTGATTTTTGTCAACAGGAGGGTTAAGAATGTGACAGAGAGAGGCAGGATGAAGAAGTAACCGTCCAGACCTGAGCAGAAAGGTCTCGTCTGCCAGGACAAACCTGCAGCGGCTCGTCTTCAGATCCTCGGGGTTGTTGTTGTCGTCCGTTGGCTCCCTCCCTTTGATGCATCCTGCAAAGTGAATTTTCGTAGCCATCAAAGCGAGTTATCAAAGGAAATTATCGAGATTTAATCATTTAATTGCGGCGTCAGCTGAGATTGTGTTCAGAAGCACGCAGAGGAACTTTGACGTCACGTCATCCTACGTCACTGAGCTGCAGAGCAGGCCTGGAGCACACACACACAGCAATGATCTGAGTTCATACAGGCCCAGATCCTCCCATCCTCTCTCTGTCTCTGCTGACATGTCACACTAAGAGTCTCTGCACTGCCACCAGGTGGAGCTGTGGCCCTCGTTAACTAAATACCCTGAGCTCAGAGGAGGCAGCAGCTGGGGGTGACACTTAAGAGGATGTTAAAACCACAAAGATGATGTTGTTGATGTCTCTCTCTCTCTCTCTCTCTCTCTCTGGTGTTTGTTTTCCAGGATCACGGACCAGCGGTATGAGAAGATGCCATATTTCGTCTTCGGGGACTTTAACTTCAGGTTGGACTCGAAGCAGGTGATCGAGGTGAGTGAGCTCATCTGTCCGGAGGAGCTGGATCTAGATGTCACCCATGATGCCCAGCCTGCTCAGGTCTGCTCAGACACCTGAGAGCGTGTAGGAGACCAGCTCGGCCTCGGTCACAAACCTTCACACATGAGCCTCAGACATGAATGGGAATGTTGAGGCAGAGTCAGAGTACGCTGAACATGAGGAGGTGACAGGAACAAACATGGAGCGTAGCATCAGTGTCTCAGACTGGTCAGCTTCCTGTCTTCCATGTCTACTTCCTGTCTGTCCACGGGCCAGAGGTGGAGCTCAGAGCGACGAGTTCTGTTGGTTTGAGATTAAATGAAATCACATTGAGAAATCTGCTGAAACCACTGTGGTCAGGATCAGTGAGACTGAAAGACTCGTAGAGTTTCCTCAGCTCTGAGTCTGAGGTGTGTCTGCCTGGTTCACTGTGAGGAAGGAGCCCTGGTGCTCCTCAGTCTGTGGAGATATGGCTCATTAAAGGCCTGTCTCCCTGTCTGTCTGCCTCACTGTCTGTTTGTCTGTCTGTCTGTCTGCCTGCCTGCCTGCCTGTCTGCCTGCCTGCCTGTCTGTCTGTGTGTCTGTCTCAGGCCCAGCTGTGTTTGCCAACGCTGCCTCCAAGTGCATTGTTATGTTATGGTGCCATTCATTGCTCTTCCTCCTCCTCCTCCTCCTCCTCTTCTCCTCTTTTTCTCAGTGCAAATGAGGCCTTAGAGCCCAGGTAGCCGCAGTCATTCAGTCAGTGTGTGAGTGGCTGGAGGATAGGCCAGGATAATGACAGTTTAACCTGTATGTTTGTGTTCCTTACTACAGTTAGCGCAGCTACGCTAGCTACAGCTACTTTAGCTGCATAGCTACGCAGCTACTTTAGCTACGTTAGCTACGTAGCTACGCAGTCTTACAGTTGAACTACAGCAGAATCTTGTCTTTCTGGCTACAGTTCTGAGCTGGTTGGTATATAACAGCTTTACGTGCTCCTTTTACAGCTTTAGTAGTTGTAGTTTAGCAGGTTAGTAGGTTAGTACTGGACATGAAACGATAAGGTAAATAAACCTGAGAAGAACCTATGTAGGATATACACAGTATATTTACATCATTGCACTTGAAGTCCTGTTAGTGCGTCTTGGGGAAAAAGATTCTGACCTTGTGGCTAATGTTAACATATTTTCTATAAATAAATAATCAAAATGAAATGATACTATATAGAAATATAATAAAATATAAATCAAATAAAATAGATAAAAAGAGTACATTCTAATAATAAAATGAGTATATTAATATGATAAAAATACAAAAATAAAATAAACAAAATAAATGAAACAAATAAAACATCTATAATATGACAAAACTATAAATGTGTATAAATTATGATACAATAGGATACATGAAATAGAAATAGAACAATACAGAATAATATAATAATCATGAGACAAAAATAAAATAAGCTCCAGAGCAGACGGAGCGTTACGATCCCAGTCTGGTCTTAAGGTCGGACGTATGACGTGTCATCCTATGATAATGCAGCAACCTCTTTTTTTATTCGCCCCCCTCCCTCCTCACCTCTCTCTCTCTTTCTCTCCCCCCCCCCTCTCTCTCTCTCTCTCTCCCTCCCTCTCACAATAAGGCCTGGAGTCAGTGGCTTTGTTCCTCCCTTCATTCAGAGCCGGAGGGAAGAGGAGGGAAGAGCTTTCTGAATGGAGAGTTTTTTTTGACTCAAATGACTTAGGAAGGACTTTCCCTTCTGTGTGGCAGAGCTTTAGTGTAGTCATCCAGCCACTAGGGGGGCAGTAAATCACCCCCCCTCCTCCTCCCCTCCCTCCCTCCCTCCCTCCCCCCTCCAGAGAACCAGCTAAGTGGGATCAGCAATCTATCAGGGCCATTGATTGATTGCCTCAAAAGTTTGTGCAGTACATTTGATTTGGGGTCTGTAATTGGGTCACATTAAGTTGCGTGATCATGTGAGCGTGCGTTGCTTTGGAGATAATAAACCCTGATCTCCCCCCCCTCACCCCCCCAGCCCCCCCCCCTCCAGTCCACAACAGCAGATGTGCAAACACTGAGGCTATTCAGAAAGTCGGCTTTCGCAATTAAACATCACCTGACACACATTGAGGTCGACGGGGCTGTTTTATGATGAAGTCGTCTTGTGCTTCTGCACGCTGCAGCTTCAGGGAAAACCTCACGACGTTCCAAGGAGAAACCTGGAGAGGAGGGCAGGGAAAACCTGGAGGAGAGGGCAGGGAAAACCTGGAGGAGAGGGCAGGGAAAACCTGGAGGAGAGGGCAGGGAAAACCTGGAGAGGAGGGCAGGGAAAACCTGGAGAGGAGGGCAGGGAAAACCTGGAGAGGAGGGCAGGGAAAACCTGAAGAGGGGGGCAGGGAAAACCTGGAGGAGAGGGCAGGGAAAACCTGGAGAGGAGGGCAGGGAAAACCTGGAGAGGAGGGCAGGGAAAACCTGGAGAGGAGAGCAGGGAAAACCTGGAGAGGAGGGCAGGGAAAACCTGGAGAGGAGGGCAGGGAAAACCTGGAGAGGAGGAGATGATGTGTGTTTATGCTGCAGTGTTTCCCATGTCACCCTCTCACTGTCTGGAGGGGTCATGACCCCTTTTCCACTGCTCTGTGTGTGTGTGTGTGTGTGTGTGTGTGTGTGTGTGTGTGTGTGTGTGAGAGAGAGAGAGAGAGCTCCTTTCTTATGCACCTTGGCCCCCATTCACTTCCACCATCACATCCAATACACACACACACAAACCAATTTGTTAGGCCGAATGAATCTGATTGATTCACCCCATTTAAAGGGGTGTGGCAGCATCATGGGGGGGCACCCAGGGAGGTGGGGGGGGGGGGGGGGGTCTCCTAGACTTCCCCTCAGGAAGTTAGAGCTGTAGGCTCTCTCTCACACACACACACACACACACCACACACACAGACACCTTGACATTTCCCTGCAGCTTAATGAGAGCTCCTCAAACAGTTTTAAAGTGCCTCCTTTAAGTGTGTGTGCATGTGACCGAGAGAGTGTGTGTGTGTGTGTATGTGTGTGTGTGTGTGTTTTATTATGTTAAGCACCCTCTGCTACATTTTGCTGTATGAAAAGTGCTGCATAAGTACATTTTGATTGATTGAAACACAGCGTGTAACCCTACAACCTCAAGTTAGAGCTGTAGGCTCACACACACACACACACACACACACAAATGCACACACACACACACACAGACACCTTGACATTTTCCCTGCAGTTTCATGAGAGCTCCTCAAACAGCTTTAAAATGCCTTCTTTATGTGTGTGTGCATGTGTTACAACTGACTGTGTGTGTGTATGTGTGTGTGTGTGTGTGTGAATTTTATTATGTAAAGCAGCTTGAGCTGCTTTACATTTTTTTGCTGTATGAAAAGTGCTGCATAAGTACATTTTGATTGATTGATTGATTGAACCCCTGAACCTGAAGTTTAAAGATGTTGGCATACACACACACATACACACACACACACACACACACACACACACACACACACACACACATACACACACACACACACACACACATGCACACAGAACGTGACATTTTCCATTCAACTTAATGAGAGTTAAACAGTTTTCAGTTCCCTTCTTGTATGATTGTCTGTGTGTGTGTGTGTGTCTGTGTGTGTGTGTGTGTGTGTGTGTGTGTGTGTGTTGTCTCTTATTATGTTATTATGCCTCTGCTACATTTTGCCTTATGAAAAGTGCGACATAAGTAAATTCTGATTGATTGATTGAAACACACAGTGTGTGTCTAACCTCAGAAGCCTCTGATGATGCCCCGTGTGTGTGTGCGTCAGAGTGTGTGTGTGTGTGTCAGAGTGTGTGTGTGTGTGTGTGCGCTCTGATTTAGCAGCGACCCGTACGTCAGCCGTGACATCACCATAAACAAATGGCCGACAAACCAGCGTGCGGGGCGTAACTCACAGGCCGGCGGCCGTTTTTAGCCCTTTAATGACAATTAATGTCAACAGGACAATTAGTGCACATCAGGGAAGTGCTTAACTGTAGATGGGCCGGAGCCGGATCGATCGGACATACTTACCCCGGGATTGATTCAGACACACAGCACGCTGCAGCTCTGTGTCTGGAGAGGCTCCCTCTCTCCCTCTCTCTCTCTCTCTCTCTCTCTCTCTCTCTCTCTCTCTCTCTCTCTCTCCCTCTCTCTCTCTCTCTTCCTTTTGTCCGTTCTGACTCGTTTTTGCTTTTATCCTAATCAGCTCGTTCAGGCGGAGACGAAGGGACAGTTTGAGGTTCAGCGTTTGGTCCAAGGAAAGGATTCTGGGCTTCCAGTTCTACATAATTTATATTCTGTTTTATATCATTTTCAATGGGTTTTAAGTGTGTTTGATTTTTATATATTTTTATGGTGTTTTTACTACAACGACATGTTGCATATGGAAAGTATCTCACCTGTTCAACATAACTAGATATAATTCACATGCAGCACGTCTCATCTCCGTCTCATCGTTAGAAAGAAGCACACAGAATCTAGCGTCTGCAAATCGACAGGTACAAGGGCCTAAAAAGCACCCCAGGAAGTCAGTTCTGCTCTGTTGGAGTCAGGAGGAGTCTCCACCTCAGGTGTTCACTCTCTCTGCCCCCCCCCCCCCGTAGATCCTCGTCTCATCCTCAGATCAGACAAATAGAAAGAAAATCTCTTCTGCAACAAAACGACAGAAGCGCAAAGTGAAGCGAGTTTCCTTCAGCCAGTGTGAATGGCCGGGACATCCCTGCAGCCCCCCCCCCCCCCCGGGAGTCACTGGCTCAGAACCCCCCCGGTCCACTCCACAGAGCTGCACGCTACACCACTCCTCTTCTCCTGGCCCGCTTTATTGTGAGGCCCCCAGACTCAGGACAACCCGGGGGCCACACCCCCACGTCCTCCGCCATTTGTGTGTGTGTGTGTGTGGGAGGAAGGGACAGGCCCGGCTCCTCTGTGTGTGTGTGTGTGTGTGTGTGTGTGTGTGTGTGTGTGTGTGTGTGTGTGTGTGTGTGTGTGTGTGTGTGTGTGTGTGTGTGTGTGTGTGTGTACAGGGTTTGGAAGGGGGCGGATTTGTTATTGTCATTGGGGGCAAATTCCAGGTGGCAAATTCCTGGCATGCTTGTGCGGCAGGATCAGTAACCAGCATCCCCCCCCCCTCCTCCTCCTCCTCCTCCTCCTCACTGCCCCCCCCCACCACCCCCCCTCGTTGCCCGCTCTGGGCAACCCCATTAATTGTGTCCGACAGAGGGAATTGGTTTCAATTGACCTCCATTCAGAGGCCTTTGACTGGCAGACAAAGGACACAGCCACGTGGAGCCTAATGCCGGGGCCGAGCAGCCTGGAGGTGGTCCGGGGCCCCCCCAGCTCTGCCCCCCCCCTCCTCTGCCCCCCCCCCCCCCCCCCCACTCCCAGGGGTCTGATGATCACGCCGCGGCTTGATCATGGCGTGCATCGCTGGCGGGAGAACAGGAAGCGTCCATTGAAGACGTGCTTCACAGAGCGACCGCTGATGAGATTCCCTTTAATCTGCAACGTGTTCCAGGCCACGGTCCAGCTGAGGGTGTGAGGGTGTGAGTGTGTGTGTGTGTGTGTGTGTGTATGTGTGTGTGTGTGTGGGTGTGTGTGTCGCCCCGGGCTGCAGACCTGTTGCTGTGAGATACCCTCAAAAAGCCACTCTCAGTGATAGACCGTCACAGTTCTCTAAACTCCAGTTCCTCAGTTCATAGAGGTGATGAAGCCTGATACAATACAGTCGTGCACCTGCAACTTTCAATCTGAAGACAGAAGCTTGGCTACAATGTTACTGAAAGAGCCAGGACAAGAGAATAGGGGGAAAAAATTTGATTAAGGTTTCATCTGTGGCACAGATTAACAGGTTAACACCAACTATTCCCCAAAACAGTTCCTCACCTGAGCTGGTTTTCCCGTCATATCCATGTAGAAGTTGATGGAAACACTTTGTTCACATCTCCAGGTCACGTGACCTGACATAGGGGTCACATGACCAGTTCCCTTCAGACCAGATGGACAGCAAGTAGCAACAAGTGTTGAGTTGTTGGTTTCCAATAAGTCGTATACCATATCCATGTCTATCACATGTAAATCTCTCATTCTCCATGTTTTCATGTTTCTCTCTCTTCATGCCCACGTTCTCCATGATGAATCAGGATCATGGCTGATGGTTTTCAGCGTTTCTCTCGTCTGCGTAAATCTCCGTCTCGGACTTGTTTCCAGTTCATTCCTTCGATGGTTTTGTGCAGATATTTACCGAGGTATTCATCATCGATGGTCGTGGCGTTGCCACGGTAACCGAGGCTCAGGTCACTCTGCTCGTCCTCAGACACGGTCAGGCCGTGTGTGTGTGTGTGTGTGTGTGTGTGTGTGTGTGTGTGTGTGTGTGTGTGTGTGTGAGGCTGGCAGCAGTGAATCAGCAGCGTTGGTGACAGGCCCGCGGCCGGGTGCCGGGGCTCCTAGTATATTTAAAATCCCTCCTAATTAAAGTTAATAGAATGTAAATTTAATATGTGCAGAGAGAGGGAGAGTGTGTGTGTGAGTGTGTGTGTGTGTGTGTGTGTGTGTGTGTGTGTGTGTGTGTGTGTGTGTGTGTGTGTGTGTGTGTGTGTGTGTGTGTGTGTGTGTGGCTCCTATTTAAGGATTGATGGAGGCCGGCGGGAGGTTAATTGCTGACTTGATCTACTGTCCCCGTGACACGGCGCGGGGCTCTTTTAATTGGAGCTGATCTGCTGCTGTGGACAGAATGCACCAGCCGGGCACAGCGCCACCTGTCTGCAGCCCCTGGACCTGCAGGCTCGCTCTCCCTCTCTCTCCCTCTCTCTCTCTATCTCTCCCTCTCTCCCTCCCTTTGTCCGGGTCCTTTCTCCGGCCTGAGCAGCGTGAAATGAAAGGTGTGGCTCGGCCCTGGAGGCTGTGAAAGGATGTGAGACGACGGGACGTCCTGACGAGACGTCTTCTCTCACTCTGCAGAGTTCAGACCTCCACAGCACACACACACACACACACACACACACACACACACACACACACACACACACACACACACGTCGTCTCAGGCTGAGTAGATGTTGTTGCTGCCGAACTCAAGACTTCACGAGGTGCAATTGGAATCAGAAGGATGTGGAATTAAATTCCCTCCACTCTCATTTTGTGCTTTTGCACAGATGTTCTCGACTCAAGATGCTAGTGAACCATCATCATCCATACACAGTTTAAAAGATATAAACCTCTTTTAGCAGATGGACAAATCTAAGCTATTCATTGCAGTCAAACAACACAAAATAAAACAAAAAGGAGAACAAAAGTTCAAGTTCATGGTAAAGATAAGTGACGTCTCTGGACATCATCACAGTCAAACTGCAAATGAAAGGCGGAGAGTTGTCATCCCACCTTCTAGACTGCTAGGAGTGAGACCTCTTCCTTTTATAAAGCAGCTAGCTGCATGCTAACGGATTAGCACAAAGTCCTCTGTTACTTTTTGACTTTTCTCGTTGCAAAACAGCAAACTAGAACGCTTTAGAACGCTCTTCTTCGAGATACATCAGAGATACAGTTTGAGAGAGGAGAGCGTCCTGATTGTTTCGATGGCCTGTGAGCTTCTGATTCCACTTCCATCCATCATTCATTATTTAATAGAAAAGAACTGAATAGAACAGATTCATTCATCCTCTATCCATGAACTGAACTCAGATTCAGATCATTTCTGAACTGAATCCTGAATGTTTTGCACCTCTGCTTGTAAATTTTAACAAATGAAGCTCCTGAAGTTCTTCTTATTTGTAACTCCTTATTCTGCATTTTGGAAAAAACCATCATCGTTTTAAAGCTTCTTAAAGCATAATAAAACAGTGGTATTGTCATGTTCTCGTGCAGGAGTCTCCAGGTGTGTTTCCATGATGCCTGGAAACGAACAAAACCAAAATATCACAATAAAAAAGAAAACTTTAAAAACTCTCATGAAGTGGATTTCCAGTCACGTTTGTCACAAAAGTATAATTAAAATGTTTTCTCTAATTCAGACAAAATGTGACAAAACAATGTTTAGGACGGAGAATCCGACGAGTAGAGTTTTGAGTCTCATAGACAAAGCTAGTGGACGTTTCTGCTAGTAGCAGCTGCATTTTATCTTTTTATCTATCTATTTATCTATTTCTTTCTTCATCTCTTTCTTTCATGAAGCTGGTTCTGTTTGCAGCCTGGTTGTGAGCTGGTCTGGTGAATAATCTACACCAGTAAACAGTTTTTCCCAGTTTAGCTTCGTTGTGGCTGCGTGTTGGGATGGGGCCGGCCATCAATCAAAAGGCGGCCGGTGTAATTAAGTGTACACTACATTAGTCAGGCTAATTAATTTTGGGGGCCATCCATCCATTAACCAGCGGGCCAGCACTGATTGGGCCTCTGTTCTGAGGGACCCCCGACACCAGGGACCACGACCCTCACACACACACACACACACACACACACACACACACACACACACACACACACACACACATAGTTCCTAAAATAGAAGCTTATTGCAATAAATTTGACAGTTTAACATCATTGATTCCTGAGGATTTCACTTCATTTATCGTCAGATGAGATCAGTGTTTCCCTCTCCTTCACCCGATCTCTCCCTCCATCTCTCTCTCCCTCCGTCTGTCTCTCTCCCTCATTTTTCTCTCTCCCCTTACTCGTTCACTCTGTCTCTTTCCTTCCTTCCTCCTCCATCTCTCTTTATTTTTTCCTCTCTCTCCTTCTCCCTTACCCACTCTCCCTTCATTGCTCTCTTTCCCCTCCATCTTTCTCTCTCTCCTCTCTTTCAGCTCACTCCATCTCTCTCCCTTCCTCTCCCTTTCTCTCTCTCTCCTTCCTCCCTTCCTCTCTCTCTAAGTCCCTCCTTACCTCTCTCCTCTCCATCTGCATTCCTCTCCACCTGTCATTCTACCCATCTCTTCATTTCCCCCTTCTGTCTCTCTGTCTTTCTCTCTCTCTCTCCCCCCACCTCCGCCCTTGCCTCCATCCCTCTCTCCATCTCTCATCATCCCTCTCCGCCTCTCCCTCTCCCTCTGTCTCTATGCGTGTCCCTCTCTCCTTCATCCCTCCCTCCCTCTGGATCATTCTATTTGAGCATTTTATTACAAGGCCAAATTGTATTGACAAATCCTCTCCATGGTTTGTTGTATCTCCCTAAATCAATATACTCTCCTAGTGATCGACGACGCCGGCCGACACTCTCTTAATTGTCTCAGACGCAGTAAATCCCTCCCATTTACACCGAGCGAGGGGAAAAAAGGAAAAAAACACTTTTATCTGACCCGCTGGCTGTTTATGGCCAGGCAGGTGAAGCCTGCGATTCCTTCACGAAACAATAAAGAGCAAATTATCAGCAGCCAGAGTCACATCTATCAGCACCAGGAGCCGTTATATCACAGGGCCCCATCTGGAGAGAGAGAGAGATGGAGGGGAGGGGTGGAGAGAGAGGGGGAGAGAGAGAGAGATGGAGGGGAGGGGTGGAGAGAGAGGGGGGAGAGAGAGAGAGAGATGGAGGGGAGGGGTGGAGAGAGAGGGGGGAGAGAGAGAGAGAGATGGAGGGGGAGGGGGTGGAGAGAGAGAGATGGAGGGGAGGGGTGGAGAGAGAGGGGGGAGAGAGAGAGAGATGGAGGGGAGGAGGGGGTGGAGAGAGAGGGGGGAGAGAGAGAGAGATGGAGGGAGAGAGAGAGAGAGATGGAGGGGAGGGGTAGAGAGAGAGAGATGGAGGGGAGGGGTGGAGAGAGAGGGGGGAGAGAGAGAGAGATGGAGGGAGAGAGAGAGAGATGGAGGGGAGGGGTGGAGAGGGAGGGGGGAGAGAGAGAGAGATGGAGGGGAGGGGTGAGAGAGAGGGGGAGAGAAGAGAGATGGAGGGAGAGAGAGAGATGGAGGGGAGGGGTGGAGAGAGAGGGGGGAGAGAGAGAGAGATGGAGGGGAGGAGGGGGGGTGGAGAGAGGGGGAGAGAGAGAGAGATGGAGGGAGAGAGAGAGAGATGGAGGGGAGGGATGGAGAGAGAGGGGGGGAGAGATAGAGAGATGGAGGGGAGGGGTGGAGAGAGAGGGGGGAGAGAGAGAGAGATGGAGGGAGAGATGGAGAGAGAGGGGGAGAGAGAGAGAGATGGAGGGGAGGAGGGGGGTGGAGAGAGAGAGGGGAGAGAGAGAGAGATGGAGGGAGGGCGGTGGAGAAAGAGGGGGGAGAGAGAGAGATGGAGGGAGAGATGGAGAGAGGGCGGTGGAGAAAGAGGGGGGAGAGAGAGAGAGATGGAGGGGGGGGTGGAGGGAGGGAGAGTGAGGGGGCGGGGCAGAGAGGGGGAGAAAGAGAGAGAGAAGGGGGAGAGAGGAGTAGAGGGGGAGAGAGAGGAGAGACAATTACCTCCTGTTCCTCTGCATCTCTCTCCCTCCATGCCTCTCTCCTCCCTCTCTCTCTCTGTCTGCCTCTTTCACTCCCTCACTTGTCTTCTTCCTCTCATCTCTTTCCATCCATCTCTCTTTCACCCTCCATTTCACCCCTCCATTTCTCTCTCACCCCCCTCTCCTCCCTCCTGTCTCCCTTACTCCCCTTCTCTCTTTTTCTCTCCCTCGACCCTCTGTTTCTCTCCCTCCTTCCCTTGATCTTCCACTTTCTCTCTCTCTCTTCATTTTTTGCTGATACCCTCTGTTTGTTTATACAATTAAGATCTCTCTCCATCCCTACATCTCTCTCCTGTCCTCTCTCCTCGCTCTCCAGTTTTTGCTGATACCCTCTGTTTGTTGATACAATAAAGATCTCACCCTCCCTCCCTCCCTCTCCCCTCTCTCTCTCCCTCTCCCTCCCTCCCTCCCTCCCTCCCTCCCTCCCTCCTAATGAATGTGTCAGAGGGACCCAGAGTTCAGCTCAGCCTCTTTGATGGCCTCGTTGTCCATATCATTAAAACTCTGGCAAATGAAGAACAAGCAGTGGCTTCTGTTGCTGCTGCTCATTAACAACAGGCGTTTGAGCCCGGCGCCAGCCATGCTGCTGCTATTGTGTGTGGGGGAGGGAGGGGTGAGGGAGGGGGTGAGGGAGGGGGGAGGAGGCGTGGGGGGGGGCTGTGACTGGCAGCTGGGAAACACCATGCCAACGCTGCGATGGCGTGACAGCCCAGGCCCAGGATGAGCGCAGAGCCTGGCACCAGCAGGGCCTGGGGTTGGTCCCGGTCAGGGACGTA
>CM055200.1:22697491-22707491 GCA_029224185.1 Karalla daura | reverse complement strand
CTGCAGCGGTCTGTGCTCTGGCTGCAGGCCAGTCAGGCCGAGCGCAGAGGTCGCCGCTGATTTACTGTCTGTGCCGCCGACGCAGAATAAACAAACAAACAAATAAATAAATAAAAGAGAGGAGGTCGAGGTAGCTCCTGTGTGTCTGCGTAGCCCCCCCTCCTCCTCCTCCTCCTCCTCCTCCTCCTCCCAGGGGGCAGTGATGGCTGGAGTGATGGAGGTGTGGAGCGGCTGGTCCTGGACCTGCTGGCACGCCGGGCCCGGCCAATAATGAGGCTTTGTGACGGCGGGCACCGCCCCTGCTGACACCCAGGGGAGACCCTGCCCCCCCCCCCCCCCCCCCTCCTCTCCTCCTCCTCCTCCTCCTCCTCCTCCTCCTCCACTGCTAATGAAGAATGAATAGTTCCCTCATTGTCCGCTGAGCTGGGCTCCACATTCTCTCTCCTCTCACCTCATCGAGATCTAATCACCGGCCTCGGAAACACACTCCAACGGTCCAGGGGTGTCAGACAGTAGCACGTGTGTGTGTGTGTGTGTGTGTGTGTGTGTGTGTGTGCGTGCAATACCTTTGAAATGTTGAGGAAGTGACTTGCAGGTGTTTCCACTGAAGGGTGTTTCATGGATGAGACGTAGTTCTATCTAAAGTCTGTTCTTACAGATCCACTTGGAGGAAGATGGACGTGTACATTTTATTAGATTTAGGAACAGTTTGGTCTCCTCCTCCCTCTATCACATCAGGTCTTTCATGATTTCAACATTTCACGTCAAAATCTGTAATCATGAAGCAGACACACACACACACACACACACACACACACACACACACGTGGTTCAGGACATACGGACCTGAGCAGATGAGACGTGAACATCTCTGTGAATGGATTATTCACTTAGTGTAATGTGAGGAGCATAAATACATAAATATAGAAGGAAGTTGATTCTGAAACCCAAACTTTCATCACTCTGTCAGTCGTAAAGCAAACACACACACACACACACACACACGCACACACACACACATCAGGGTCGTAAATGTTGAGTATAACAGGATCAGATGTGGGTTGTGATTCAATGTCCACAAAGTAGGAGCACCAGAACGCCGTCCTATCAAAATAAAAGTGTCATAAACAATATGTGAGAGCTAAAAAAATAAAAGTCTTGTTTATATAATTTAAACATCTCAATTCTGCTCCATTGTTCCCTCGAAACCATTAAAAACACATCAGTGAGACACACTGTTGCTCTGACGTGTTCGCCATTACTGCACACACACACACGCACACACACACACACACACACACACACACACGCACACACACACACACCCAGCCCGTCCTGCTGGCTGTAAATAATCACGAGCGTATTAAATGTGTATTAATCTGCAGAAGAAGAAACGCATCATTTACTGCGGCTGCAATAACATTTGCCAGGAGCTGCCGGGGCCCGGGTCGTTTTCTCAAATTGGAATTATTTTTTATTAAACTGCGCGTATGTGACCTGATTCTAAAAGATTTACATCTGCAGAGGAAGCCGAGGCGGGGGGGGGGCGGGAGAAGTCGGGGAGCGATGAAAGGGAAAAGTATAGAATAAGCTGCGGTTTCTCTGAGACGCTCCCAGCGTTTAATCTCTTAAACAGCTTCGCCCGGGACGACACTGAGCCCCAGTGTTCACACGGATCAGCACAGAGAATTTTATTGTTTTTAATGAATTGGATATCCCTCCTCAAACTTTTTTTTTTGGGTCTTGTCGTTTTAATTTAATGTTCTTTTCTGTGCGTGCTTCCTTTTCCCTAAACGTGGCTGCCTGAAACCAGCCAGCGTCAGGAATGTGACGCTCCAGGCTCGGAGGAGCTCCTCCATCTGCTGGCAGGACCGGAGCCAGGAGGGCCCGAGTGTGACTGTGACTGTGTGTGTGTGTGTGTGACTGTGTGTGTGTGTGTGTGTGTGTGTGTTTGGTCTTTGAAGTGGCACAGATTGCTTTAACCTCTCTCCTAAGAAGAGCAGCTGGAATAGAGAGCTCCTTTAAACAGCCGCTTCCTCCTCCGACAGTCATGAGATTATCCTCCATTGATGCACAAAGGCAGCCCCCCCCCCCCCCCCCCAAACACACACACACACACACACACACACACACACAGCCCTCTGGCCCTCTACAAACACCCGCTGCTGACCTCTGACCCATAATGCAGAGATTTGATGCCGAGTCAGTTTTCGAGGTGAAGCTGCTGAAGCTGCTGAAGCTGCAGCCACATGTGCAGCTGCTGCAGTTGTTGCTGCTGCAGTTGTTGCTGCTGTTGCTGCAGCCCCCCCCCCCCCCCCGACAGCTGTCTGTTAATGTTTTCCCATCGCCCTCTCAGCCCCCCCACCCCCCCCCGCCCTCCGGGCTCAGACTAATTGTCATGTATTAAATAAGGAGCCAATTGAAAGCAAATGAATTATGGTAATATCATTTGGGGTGGTCAGCCAGAGCGTGCCTCAGGGTAACGTGGTTAGAGACGTTTGGAGGCAGCGATCTGTCGGGAGATTCTCCAGCAGCACCTGGACTCTGCTGGCAGCCGGACGTCACATCAGCCCCTCTAAGTGACAGCATGGGGTTCTCATTTAGCCCGGCCTGGTGCTGGGCTGGCAGATCTTATGACAGGGACTCCGCGTGTGTGTGTGTGTGTGTGTGTGTGTGTGTGTGTGTGTGTGTGTGTGTGTGTGTGTGTGTGTGTGTGTGTGTGTGTTGGGTGACAGGAGCACAGATGTGATCAATCGGGTGCAATCAGCAGCTTCCAGCCGCACCGATCGGTCCGTCAATGAACTTATGAATGGATTGATCAGCAACAGGAAAAGCAGCAGGTTCAGACAGGCGTGAGTTCTGCCTCCAGGGAGATTCTGGAGTCACAGACGGTTTCATAACATCCACAGGTGACTGAGCATGGAGGTGGAAGCATGTGAGCGAGTAGATTAGCTCGTTAAACTGTGATATAATTGAGTAAATAGAGGCAGATAAACATGATGTAGGATAATATTATTGCACGTAATGCAATGGAAAGAAACAGTTCAGCGCATGATATTGCACATGATCCTCAGTGTGATATCGATATTGGAATTGATAATAGAATAATATTGCACATGATCAGCCTGATGGGGCAAAACAAATGGAGCAGAGAGTGAAGGTTATGGAGTCCCAGTGCCTCTCATGGGGAGGTTTCTATGGAGGATCAGAGCACAGTTACACAACCTTTCTCCCCAAACCTGGTGCATGTCTGTCCCAGCTTTCTAGAAATTAAAGTATTATTTCTAAAATGTTGATAAAGCTCAACTTCTGTTGCCAGGTGTTTCCATTGAAGGTGTCTCCTCAGATCTTTGAATCAGATGTAGAAACAGTTGAGTCTCCTCCTCTGTCCATCTGGTCTGAAGGGAACTGGTCATGTGACCCCTACGTCAGGTCACGTGACCTGGAGATGTGAACAAAGTGTTTCCATCACACTTTGAGATCAGCTTCTCGATGGACACGTCTGGAGGAGCAGCTCAGGAGAGGAGCTGTGTTCAGAGACATCTGAGAGGGTCTTCCTCTGAGATGCAGGTGTTTCCCAGACAGTCGCAGTCGACCTGTGAGTCCTGAGCATCTTCTCACCTGTTCACCTGTGGAAGCCTCCACACTAACTGCACTGAGATTTAGAATATGTTGTTTCCATTTAGAGATCTATCAGAGTCAGAATCCCCCTGCCAACGCCGTGCCTCGTGCTCTTGAAGCGATGTGATGAAACGTCTCAGATAAATCAAACATCTCCTCTTCCTCATCTGCTCCTCCGACACAGAGAACCATCAGTTTCCCCTGACATTAAAACGCTTAAAGCGCTTCAATTCTCCCAGATCGAAAGGCTGAATGGCTCCGAGGAGGACCAGACACTTTCCCAACATTAACTAATTGTCTTTCTGGGTCTAATTGAAGCTGGTCTTGGCACCAGGTTTCGTCTCCGCCAACACAAAAGCCTCGGCTCCAATCACCTCGCTGACAGTGATGTCACCCCGCTCCTCTCCTCCTCCTCCTCCTCCTCCTCCTCCTCCTCCTCCTCGAGTACCGAACTAAAAGCTCGCCCTGCTATCTCCACTCAGTAGGAAGCGGCGATGCTGCCAAACGTAGAGGACGTATTCATGTTTACTGATGACTCCCCCCTCCCCCACACCCCCCCCCCTCCCCGCCTCCCTCCCGCTCTGGATTATCAATATCATTAGAACATGAATGGAGGAGCAGAGTCTGCAGGGATTTCTGCTCCACTGACTTTTGGATTTGTAAAGACTGAGGGAGAGGAGAGGAGGGAGCTCTGTGTGTGTGTGTGTGTGTGTGAGTGTGTGTGTGTGTGTGTGTGTGTGTGCGTGTGTGTGTGTGTGTGTGCGTGTGTGTGTGTGTGTGGGTGGTGGGGGGGTCGCTTCGTCCTGACACTCGTAGAATCCACAAATATTAAAGTCAAAGCAGGAAAAACGAGTCCCTGCCTCTAGTTCCTGACAGACAGGACAGGCCTCTGTCCTCAGAGCTTTTATAACTCATCACAGACTAAACTGATCTGACCAATCCGTGGTTAACTGGTTAACTGGTTAACGTAACGCTACGTCCTGAGGACGGCTCAGTGTCAGTGAAGAGGAAACGGAGAGAGAAGTGTCGTTTATGAACCTGCACATGTGCACACGGAGGCCGAGGCTCAATGATCAATGCTGAGGTTAATAAATAAATAAATAAATTGCATTAAACAGAGAGTGGAGCACATGAGAGAGAGAGAGAGAGAGAGAAGAGATGAGAGAGAGAGAGAGAGAGAGAGAGAGAGAGAGAGAGAGAGAGAGAGAGAGAGAGAGAGAGAGGAGAGAGAGAGAGAGAGAGAGGGAGAGAGAGAGAGAGAGAGAGAGGGGGGAGAGGGCAGGTCAGCTCAGGTTTAATCAGAGCAGCTGGTATTTACTTGATGTGAGGTGCAGATCAGTGCTGGTACAGACACAGCTACAATAGAGTATGAATGTGATAAAAACAGTGAGTGGTAGAGATGCAGCAAACATCTGGAGTTCATCATCTGATGATAATGTATTTGTTATTTGCTTTATGAAATGATTCTAACTTCTTGAGGTCTTTAAGTGGCTGAAAACCAGGGAGTATTTGACATTTTGGCTTAAAATTCCTCCTCAAAAATGTTCTGTAAAGGCTGAAATCAACTCGTCCAGTGTCAGAATAGTTGATTTATTTTTAATGCAAAAACAGTGAAAATTGCCAACACTTCAGGTCAGATCAGTTCAAGCCTTTAAAAACACTTTAAAAGTACTCTGACATTTCTGTCAGAGACTGTAGAAACCAGAACGTTTTCACATGTAAGAAGCTGAGGATCCTCTAGTGAGGGCTTGCATCTGCTATCAGGGTGGTTGTTGATTGTTTGATGAGTTAGTTAGTGCTGGGTTAGCAGCTGCAGCTCTGGCCCGGGGTGTGCAGGTATTTGCTGATGCTGTCCAGCTGACAGATGAAGTGGGGGGGTCAGGTTGGGGATGTGTTGGTGTGGGTGTCATAGCTACAATGACTCTGTGACAGGGAAAGTATCTCTTGCCCTTCTCTCAGCTCCTTCTTTGGGGCCCATTCATCGCACAAAGCTGCTTAAGCGCACTTAAGCGCATTAGCATTTGGCTGCCGGGGACCATATTGACCCTGCATTTGGACGGCCTAAATGAGTGAAAGATGGAGCGATTTGTTAGGGCTTTAGAAAGTTGCTTTCAGGGAGGGAGGGGGGTAGTTTGGGGGGGTAGAGTTGTTCCACTTTCTCTCAGGGCTCAGTGTTTGTTCTAATCTGCTCCGTTCCTCCACTGCAGGACTGATTTGTGACATTTCAGTCTAAAGGGCCCGGCTTCTTTTTTTTTTTCCTTTTTTCTTCCTCCTCTTCTCTTTTTTTCCGCCCCGGCTATATTGGCTTGACCCGATTATCTAATCTGTGCTTTGAATTTCAATCAGGTGGCCCAGTGGCTGCTGGTCTGGGAACCACTGGCCCAGGGATTACCTCATTCAACGGTCTTCAAACACAGATGGTCGAATGTTTAACTAATTGTTAAGAGAGTCCACAAAGGGGAATTTAACCGTGCACACAGTCCTCACCCAGGCCTGAGCAGGTCCCAGCAGCCAGGAGATGCTGCTCCTGCAGAGCCGCTCCGTTTCATCTCCATTTATACTGCATTGTAGCCGTACATCTGCACGTATCTACATATCTACATATCTACACATACCCCCCCCCCCCCCCCCCACACACACACACACACACACTTTATCCTCAGCAAATACCTGCACACACTGAACCAGCTACTATTAACTGACTGATAAAGGAATCAACTACTCCTGCAATAATCGATTGAACCCTTTACTAAACACTGAGAGGATCAGTTCTCAGCCTCTTCAATGTGAATATTTCCTGGTTTCTTTAGTCTCTTAGACTGAAGACTCACTGTCATTTTTACCATTTGTCACCAATAAGTAATCAATTAACTGAGATAAATCAATTAATTTTAAGAAATAGAGTCAAAATATTCAGATCTCATCTTCATAGGAGATCAGCTCTGCCTGCTCTCTTCCTGCTCCATGGACACGTTTAGCTTTTTAGCCTTTTTTCACTGTTTTCTCCTCATTTTGACTCAGTTTTTACGCCGTTCTGTCATTCTGTGATCATACCAGCAGCTGCTGCTTTTTCTGTTAGTTGGGATGGTTCTTTAAAAGTCTTTAGAGTAGAACAGAACAGGATAGAATAGAATAGAATAGAACAGGATAGAATAGGATAGAATAGAACATGCCTTTATTCTTCTGACAAAAGGGAAATGTCAAAGCATTTCAGATGCTCCTCAGTGTAGAACAAGCTGTTCAGCTCAGTGGGAGGTGAGAGGTTGATGTTCAGTGTGTGTGATGATGAAGATGATGATGAAGATGATGATGATGAAGATGATGATGGTGGTGTTTATGTGGTCCACAGCTGCTTTCTGTCTCTGCAGATCTTTGCAGTGAATGTAAATAAGTAAATGTGTAAATGTGATGTTTCTTCAGCAGCTGTAGTTCTGACCCTCCTCCCCCTCCTTCCTGTCTCCCCCCCTGCCCCCCCCCCTCGCCCCCCCCCCTCCCCCACCCCACCCCACAGACTCTGTGCTCCACCGCCACCATGCAGACCGTCAGAGCCGCCGACACCAACGAGGTGGACAAGTTAATATTCAGAGAGAGCGACAACGACCGAAAGGTAAAGACCTGTCAGCTCCGCCCCTGACCCTGGACGCAGCTCTGCCAGTGCCAGTCACACTACTGGTCCTCAGGTATCTGACTGGGGAGATCATCCCAGACAAGACATGCACTGGATTATAGTGTTTACAGGAGCTGCTTATAGAATCACCTGTTTCCAGGAGGATTAAACCCTCATGTCACGTCTGGTTCCTCCTCATCTCCTTCATGATCTGGAAACGTGAGAAATAGATTTACACATCCAGAGCTCCATCCTGGTCACCTCCCTAGTCATCTAATGTGTGGTGGAGCTCAGACTATTGATGAGTGAAAACGTTGTCCATTCACTCTGGAAATGATGTCACTGATGCACGATGATGATGTCATCAGCCTCTGCCGACCATCTTTATTTACAGTCACTCAGTTACAGTCTACAGCTGTGATATTGAGCTGAGACTTTGGAGTCCTGTAGAATGAGCTAAAGCTAAGCTAGGCTAAGCTAAGCTGAGCCAGACTCCTCGTCTGAGCCATGGCTCTGGAGGATCCTGATCCTGTCTCAGGGTGTGAGGTGGAGCTGTGGAGGTGTTCGTTAGAGCTCTGATCACACTGAGTTCATGGATTCACCTGTTAATCACGTCTCTGTTGCTCTGCTTCTCTCCCAGGTGGTTCTTCAACTTGAAAAGAAGCTTTTTAGTTATTTCAACCAGGACGTTTTCCGGGAAAACAATGGGACCTCAGTAAGTCACTGTCACACTCTCATTATTTTAAGCAGATATAGAGAATTTATCCCCGTGTGTGTCTGGAAGCAGGAGCCAAGCTCCACACCATTTATTTTAACAGTGTGTGTGTAAACGTGACTCTTCATTCTCTGAATAAAGGTCAGAAAAATGTATCAAATTAGAGAAATCCCCCTTCCAGCTCATCACTACCTCATAATTTCCCCTTTTTTCATGTGGAGGGAGGAAAGGTCTCGGTGCAGCCAGGTCATCTGACATATTTACTGTTCCCTGTGTTCGCGTCTCTCTCACTTTAACCTGATTACATTAGATTCAGCTTCAGAGTGATTCCACAGTCCACATCATTCACAGGGTTAGGCCAACGAAAGCATCAAATACCAGATAAGAATAATAGAATCAGGAACTATGAGATGAAGGTTTAAACTGCTAGGACTATTTATAGTCATCACACAGTGGTGAAGAATAGATCTATAGAGTCTAGAGTAACTCTGATATGTTCAGAGACAGTATCTATAGTCTGTTTACAATCACTGACATCAGCACAGTTAAACAGGACATCTCCTCCTCTGTTCTCCTCCTCTCCTCCTCTGTCCTCCTCCTCTACTCCTCTGTTCTCCTCCTCTCCTCTTCTGTCCTCCTCCTCTCCTCCTCTGTTCTCCTCCTCTCCTCCTCTGTCCTCCTCCTCTCCTCCTCTGTCCTCCTCCTCTCCTCCTGTGTGCTCCTCCTCTCCTCCTCTGTGCTCCTCCTCTGAGGAGTCAGGATGTTTTTACCCTCCAGAGCTGATAAACAAGCAGCAGAAAGCAGCTCAGCCTGTGACCGATGGCTGCGTTATGTATCGTACCGCCAGACGTGAATAAACTGAGCAGAAACTGTAGCTGCAGCCCCTCACCCCCCCCCCACCCCTCCTCCTCCTCCTCCCCTCCTCCTCCTCCCACCCCCCCCCCCCCTCCTCCTCCTCCTCAGCCAGTCAGACAAGATGGATGACATAATGGGGGCATCAGAGATAATCTGATGGTCATGGTCTAGTTAAACACACCATGTTATGATCCTTATAAAACAAACTACCTTTCCAAAAGGATAAATGTCCCCGCTCACGCACACACACACACACACACACACACACACACGCACACACACACACACACACATGCTCCTCCACCAGGGGAAGAGGAGAGGAGGGAGGGAGGGAGGAAAAAAGAGAAAAATCCATCGCATCCTTCATCAACTGCAAGACTTGTACCGGCTTGACAGAAATTTAATTCGAGGCAGCTCTTGAAAATAATTATTGTATTTTGAGAGGAGTAATCATTGGCCGGGACATGATTGAATGTGTCCATGCCTATTGACTTCTGCTATGATTAATAGGTTTGTTTAGTCGATATTCCCATCGAAATTGTATAATTAATTATCCCCGGCGCTGTCACGCCGCCACGATGGAGAGCCCTGATGAGGATTTGGGAAGATTAAATTTTCCGGGCGCTCGTTGCTGGCGACGAGGGGGGGGGGGCAGGAGAGGAGTGCACGTATGTTCACGTGTGTGTGTGTGTGTGTGTGGCCTCCTCCTCCTCCTCCTCCTCCTCTGGTCCCCATCGATTTTGTTTCAGTATCTCTTTATTGTAACTTTATCAGTGTGGTGTGGGCAGGTGGGGGCCCCGGAGAGGACGCCATGTTTGTGTACTGGCTGTAGTGAGGTGATGAACCTCCTTGTCATGCTGCACACACACACACACACACGCACACAGACACACACACACACACACACACACACAGACCATCTCCAGACACTTTAGAGATGAAAGGATGAGGAGAAATAAAGAAGTAATGTAACGTTTCCCTCTGAACTCATCATTTGTAGTCGCAGTCACAGCTGCAGCAAAGCACTGTTGTTTGTTCTGGATTTAAAATGTCGAGCTTAGAAAAACAGTTCAGAGGCAAAAAGTGAAGCCATGGAATGGCGAGCTGCTCTTCCTGTTCACTGTGTGTTAGGTTTAACACTAGTGAACCTAGTAAAAACGAAACAAACTCGTCTTCATCTTCTTCACTGAGTCGTCTCAGAG
>CM055200.1:22674991-22689991 GCA_029224185.1 Karalla daura | reverse complement strand
GCTGATCTGATTTCTCCGGCCCGTTTTTTTTTTTTACGCGAGATCGATGCAAAAATTGAATCGGGACCCGGGTCCCGAGCAGGAAATGCAGTGGACAATGAGGGGAGAGAGGGGAGGGATGTATTCTGCCCGTAACGTGGTTACCGGGAATGGGCTTTGAGGGAGATTTTGAGTGACATGAGGCCAGCGGTGCAACTCCATCATCAGGCAAATCATGAGTGATTCCAGAGCCAGGAGATGGTGTGGAAGACCTGGGTGGGAAGAGGAAGAGGAAGAGAGGATAGACAGAAGAGGGGATGGGAAGATGGAAAAATGCATTTCCTCAACCCTAGAAATGTATCAATCTACATATCACAGTAAAAACACCTTTTAGAGAGAACACCTTTCGCTTTTGGAGAAACCTCTGAAACCTCCGTCCCTGGAACGCAGCTCCTCTCCTGAGCTGCTCCTCCAGACGTGTCCATCTAGAAGCTGATCTCAAAGTGTGATGGAAACACTTTGTTCACATCTCCAGGTCACGTGACCTGACGTAGGGGTCACATGACCAGTTCCCTTCAGACCAGATGGACAGAGGAGGAGACTCAACTGTTTCTACATCTGATTCAAAGATCTAAGAAAACTATGTTCTGGACGTCCATCTTCCTCAGAGTGGAGGACCAGGACCACATGGTACCAGGGTTATTATGGGATGGAGCAGGACCACATGGTACCAGGGTTATTATGGGATGGAGCAGGACCACATGGTACCAGGGTTATTATGGGATGGAGCAGGACCACATGGTACCAGGGTTATTATGGGATGGAGCAGGACCACATGGTACCAGGGTTATTATGGGATGGAGCAGGACCACATGGTACCAGGGTTATTATGGGATGGAGCAGGACCACTCTCTGTCTTTACAGCTCATATGGAAACGCCTGTTGAAATTTTAGAAATATCCTTGATCTTGGCTTTTATGGGACAGACGTTAACAATTTTCACAGTTTTACATCATTTTATGAATCTATTAATCAAGGAAGTAGTAAGAGAGATTAATTGACTGTAGGAATCATGGATTGTTGCAGGTCTAATAGATAGATAGATACGTAGATTTCCTCAGTTTATGAATGGGACACAGAACTGATTGAACCAGAGCAGTTCAGGATCATGACGCTCCACCTGTCGGACTGGAACAAGAGGACAGTCAGTCCTGGGTGTGTTTGTGCAGTCGTGTCTCGGGGTCAGGGGTGAGGACGGAGGTAAACGGCTCCGTGGGATCCCGCCCGGAACGCCGAGGCTCTTCCCAACGCTGCAGCTCAGCTCAGCCAGGGCAGACAAACCAGGGCAGAGCTGCAGGACGGCAGGTCCTGTCCTCTCCATTCACCATTCATGAGTGTGGAGATGGGCTGGCGTGGCCCCGCCCACCAATTTGAATGGGAATGACAGAGAGAGGGATTAAAATTCATTGCAATTCAAGGAAATTCCACCCCGTCGCACAACAGGACGAATGTATTAAATGGAGCGTGGACTCGGTCGAGTTAAATTGAATGTTGTCAGTGGTAAAATATGACATTTTACTAGCAGTTTGTTGTTTGTGTTTCCTGAAATTTGAGACTGATGGCAGGGTGTCCACAGGGGTTATACGTTTAAAGGTTTTAGGAAATGAAAGCACCGTAACGTATCAGGTCTGGAGGATGTCTCCAGCCTGCTCCAGCTGAGATGAAGAGGAGATGTAGCTTCTCTCTGCCTCAGTCTTCATGGAAAACATCAACTCTGTGTCCAACCAGAGAGATGAGCTGGAGATACTGGTGGAGACTCAGAGAGGAGAACAGTCCTGGAGAACATCCAGCCAGGACCACCTCCATGTGGAGTTCTCCATGGAGCTGCTGCTGGATCCAGACTGAACAACCTGAGGCTCTTTGATAAGATCAGGAGACTTCAGTCATGTTCCTGATGGAGTCACTGGGATGTGGTGGAGAGATGAAGCTCTGGAGATGCTGGAGCCATCAGGCTGTTAATAGCGTTTAGGATCAATAACATCATTCCAACTCCTACTCCTACTACCATTCCTATTCCTAGTCCTCCTACTCCTGTTCCTATTCCTATCCCTACTGTGTTCCTCCTCCTACTCCTGTTCCTATTTATATATCAGGCTGTTTAATTCTTCTGCAAATGGCCGATGACACAGGAGTCATTCTGAGTGCGTGGGAGAGGATTGTTGTAGTGTTGGAGTGAGAATTCCTCGAGATAGGAAGTGCTCCCACAGCTGGCTCTCCTGGGCACACTGACGCCCTTTGTTGTGTTGATAACACACTCACATACAACAGGCCTGCATGATGTCACCCGGGCTGCATGTGTGTGTGTGTGTGTGTGTGTGTGTGTGTGTGTGGGAGCTGTGGATGCAGCTCGGAGCAGGCGTCCTCCATGAAGCAGGCTCCTTGTTGTGGAGTGCAGGCGCGTGACTCCATTTAAGCAGCTCCACAGATGTGTTTAATGACAACGCGGGGTTAAAGCACTGAGCCGGGCCCGGCCGGCCTGTGCAGCCGGGCCCGGGCCGGCCGCTCAACGGGAACATTGTTTGACGGAGCTCTGCAGCATCCATCACTCCAGCCAGCGCAGTGAGACAGGGACGAGGGGCTCAGGGAGGCGCTGCCGCCCAGAGCCCGGCCTTTGTCCGGGAACAGTCCTCCTGCCGGGAGGATTAGACGGACGCCATCTGCGCCTCCTGGTCGGGGAGGACGAGGAGCTGAGCCCCGGCAGGCCGCAGCCTCCGGCTAGCGATGGCATTTCACCGTGTTTGTCCTGCGCTCTGCCAATGTTGTGCCTGCGCGGCTCCCAGCTCTACAACACCGGAGCAAACATCCAGCTTTATTGATGACAGCATTTGGCTGATCTTTCTGAGTCCGTGTGTGTGTGTGTGTGTGTGTGTGTGTGTGTGTGTGTTGTGTTTTGCCAGGCCTCCCCTGACAACGGCAAACAAACAGAACTGCAGAGGCAGCGAGTCGTTTGAAACCCACACTTTCTGAGTCTTGTAGGGTTCCTAGGGGTGCTTGAAATCCTTGAAAATACTTGAATTAGAACGTTATGTTCTCGCATTATGTATAAGGATGGAGTGCTTGGGAAAACCTTGGAACAGGATCAATCCTCCAAGTTATATGACAGTCAGGAAGAAGGAAAAGAGAGAGAGTGGAGCGAGAAGAGAAGAGGAAATCCATTCAGTGATTTCCAGGAGAACAGGAGGAAGATATTCTCCTCTATCTGCTCAATAAACACAATGATGCAACACAATGAAACAATCACACATCTCTATCTCTATCTATATCTATCTATCTATCTATCTATCTATCTATCTATCTATCTATCTATCTATCTATCTATCTATCTATCTATCTATCTATCTATCTATCTATCTATCTATCTATCTATCTATCTATCTATCTATCTATCTATCTATCTATCTATCTTGCTATGTATCTATCTATCTATATTACTATCTATCTATCTATCAGAGGAACTCCTCTGGTGTAGTTCCTGTAGCCGTGACCTCCCACCCCTCATACTATGACTCTTATCTGTGGCCTCCCGCCCAGTCCAGCCCGGCCTCCCCAGTTTATACTGGTCTGGTCAGACACCAGCCCAGCCCTCAGTGTGTGGCCGGAGCTGATTGGTCGTTGTGTGGAACAGGTAACAGCTCTGGATGTGGAGATAAGAGGATGTGGGACAGGGAAGTTTTTCTGTGTGTGTTAAAGGAGATGACGGCAGCCTCTCCCTCCTCCTCTTCCTCCTCCTCCTCCTCCTCCCTCTGTGAGGGGAGAACACGCTGACTGCGGTGGAACAGGCGTGAGCGATGTGTCTTGGCCGGGTCAAACATTAAACCCCAAACCGAGCGTGAATGAAGGAGCTGGAGGCTCTGGACGTACCAGCGCACACACGTGTTCAGGAGCAGGAGCAGGAGGAGCAGGGGCAGGAGCAGCTCCCTCATGTCAGCGTTTACACCAGAGGTGACCACCGTAACAACCTGACCGACAAATAGAAACTCGAGGGGCATGAAATGTGCAAAACAAACAACCAGCAGCTCAGTATTGCACATAAACAGAAATGGAAACACGGCAGATGATTGTAAACGCTGTTTCCTCTCCTGAGCTGCTCCTCCAGACGTGTCCATCTAGAAGCTGATCTCAGTGTGATGGAAACACTTTGTTCACATCTCCAGGTCACGTGACCTGACGTAGGGGTCACATGACCAGTTCCCTTCAGACCGAGGAGGAGGAGGAGACTGAACCGGAGGGGATTTTATATAGAATTATGGGATGGAGCAGAAACAGATTTTACAGATTTTGAGTTACTGCTCCAAACAGCTAGAGTGGAAAACAAGAGTAGAGGATGTTGTAAGTTGAAGAATATCATCATTTTGTGATGAAATGTCAAGAATACACAAGAGAAACAAACCAAAAAGACTGAATAAAGTTACAGGATTTAAAGGCAGCGTTGGAGCTGATTAATCAGAGGAAACAGTTTTGTGTTCATCAGATTTTCAAAATGGTGCTTTTATTTTGAAAAAGACCAACTTAAAAGCAGAGCATGTCTCCATATATTCAGATATATACTCATCAGCTTGTTCCAAGTCGGATCTTTTCCAGGTTGAGATAAAGAGAAATCTGAATGACTCTTAAGACTTTAACCTTTTCACCTTCTTGTTTTTCTCTCTAACGTCATCCGTTTAACATATTAACCCCTGGGACCTCGCATTGTGTGTGTGTGTGTGTGTGTGTGTGTCACACACACACACACACACACACAGGTACCAGATTGTTGGGTTTATCAGCTCGGCCCATTAATTAGTGTAATTAGTCTTTGTGCTGGCAATAAGGCGGCGATAGGAGCAGCCGGGCTGCCGGCCTCACGCCCTGGCTGCGTTTGCCCTGCCACGATACGTTTGTCTGCGTCTAATCGGACGCATTAATCACAGCGAGCACGACGCGCAACATGTTTGCTGTTGCATTAGGACGCGTTATCTGAGGCCGGAGGAGGGTGCGGTGAGACGTCTACCTGCACACAGAGAGAGAGAGAGAGAGAGAGAGGCGATGTGACCCTTTGACCCTGCCCTTGTCTTGGCTCTCTGGTCCTCTCGCCCAGAAGTGACACACAAGGTGAGAAGTCGGATCAGTTTTATCGGAGGAAACACTCCATCCATCAGGAGGCGTGTGGGAATCCTGAGTGAAACATGGCATAGTTTACATGATTACTGAGCGTTAGTCTGACTTAGTGTGATTAAATGTGACCATGAAATGAAAAGTGACTAAACCTGAATCAACGTGACTAGCCAGCTCTACTGAATGTGACTTTATAACATGTAATGTGACTTGACATGACATTTTGTGTGTTTGTGACTGTGATTATAAACTCTGGGTTCAGAAGACAGTATTCATGTGTACAGATGGACAGAGGCAGTGTTTAGGATGTCTCAGTTTGTCATCGCTTTAGGAGAATATCAGCTTCATTTTCCCAGTGTTCCCAGTGCCGTGGAGCACAGTGCGGGTCCTGTGTGACCTGGAGCCTCCAGGTGGGTGGATGCCAGCGCTCAGTGCTGCTCAGCTGCTACAGTGGCCTCCTCCTGTCAGCTGAGATGATGGAGCGACGCCTCCTCCTCAGGTTTCTGTGGCTCTGAGTGTTCAGGGAAGTGGGCTGCTATCAGGGCTCTGGGAGTTCATTGTTTGAAGGAGGTGAGGGGGGAAAACTTGATTTTCTCTCAATCTCTTTAACACCAAAATGACCCCAGCTTGTTAGTCAATAAAGCTTCAGAGAGAGAGGGAGAGGGGCTCTCTGATTGGACGGCGCTGGGCAGGAAGCAGGAGCAGGGCCCGGGCCACCCTGAAAGTGGAGCAAAAGCCCTTTGAAGACTTTTTTCTTTTTTTGCTCTTTTTCCGCCCTCACTTTGCCTGTGTGTGTCTGATCCGTCTTTATCCCCTCTCCTCTGGCTGCCTGTCTATCTCTGTTTCACTCATCCTTTTCTCTGCGCTCTCTTTTATCCCGGGATCACTTCTTTAGCCCTTTGATTTGCATACCAAAACCCCCATGCATTTCCCCCACGGTTTAAGTGCTATTAATGCTAATTGGAGGCAGGGAACTTCTCTAAGTAGCTTTTCAGCAGGTCTGTTTGTACACCTGGCAGGGGGCTGTGTGTGTGTGTGTGTGTGTGTGTGTGTGTGTGTGTGTGTGTGTTTGTGTGCGTGTGTGTGTGTGTGTCTGTGTGTGTGTGTGTGTGGTGGTATCAGGGCCAACACGTAGCTCAGATTCTGTGGCTGCAGGATTAATCTCACTGATGTCATTGTACAGCTGAATATGATTCTGGTCTATTTCAGTCCAGGAGCTGAGCTCCACTCACACACACACACACACACACACACGCACACACACACACACACACACACACACACACACACACACACACACACACACACACGCACACACACACACACGCACACACACACACACACACGCACACACGCACACACACACACACACACACATGCACACACACACACACATACATGCACACACACACAGCAACATACATGCACACACACACACACACAAATGCTGTGCTTGAAATTAGAGCTTCTGTGGCTTTAATGAACAGATATTGTGTTTCCATCCCTCCAAGAATCACATAAAATATCACAACAAAAAACTCGTATTAGAAACTGTTACATTTGGAAAAACCTCCACAGCTCCTCTCCTGAGCTGCTCCTCCAGACGTGTCCATCTAGAAGCTGATCTCAAAGTGTGATGGAAACACTTTGTTCACATCTCCAGGTCACGTGACCTGACGTAGGGGTCACATGACCAGTTCCCTTCAGACCAGATGGACAGAGGAGGAGACTCAACTGTTTCTACATCTGAGTCAAAGATCTAAGAAAACTATGTTCTGGACGTCCATCTTCCTCAGAGTGGAGGACCAGGACCACATGGTACCAGGGTTATTATGGGATGGAGCAGGACCACATGGTACCAGGGTTATTATGGGATGGAGCAGGACCACATGGTACCAGGGTTATTATGGGATGGAGCAGGACCACATGGTACCAGGGTTATTATGGGATGGAGCAGGACCACATGGTACTAGGGTTATTATGGGATGGAGCAGGACCACATGGTACCAGGGTTATTATGGGATGGACCAGGACCACATGGTAACAAGGTTATTATGGGATGGAGCAGGACCACATGGTACCAGGGTTATTATGAGATGGAGCAGGACCACATGGTACCAGGGTTATTATGGGATGGAGCAGGACCACATGGTACCAGGGTTATTATGGGATGGAGCAGGACCACATGGTACCAGGGTTATTATGGGATGGAGCAGGACCACACTACCTAGAATTACAGCTCATATTCAGCCCTCTAAGTTTAGAAATAACGCTTTTATTGAGCAACAAGCAGCAGTAGAAACACAGCGAGTGCAGAAGACAAACATCCTCTCAGTCGCGGCTGGAAGGATTGCACCTGTGCTCAGGTTAGCCCACATGGCTGGAGCTGATTAATGAGGACGGCGAGGACCGGCGGTGATGGTTGGAGCCAGCTCCTGTTTGTTTCTGTCTGTTTTGTGACTGATATGAGGAGAGCTGCGACCGCAGGTGGAATAATAACGGCTTCTAATCTTGTTCTGTTACAGACGCAGAGCCAGTCGTCATATCTCAGCTCAGGCTTTTATTTGCTCTTTAAAACCGACTCTGCTCTGAAATGACACGGTCGATACTGTCCCTACGACTCTGACTTTATTTGATAGGCTCATTTGCTTTTCATGTGGCAGCTTGATGAATTAAAACTGGAATAAAATGACCAATTACATTCGCATAACTTCAATAATCTCAGAGAATAGAAGAGGAAATGGGAAGATTAGAATCTGCCTGCTTTTGTCCCACAATGGGGAAATGCTATTCTCAGTGCAGTAGAGAACACAGTTCTTCAGGTCAGAGCCATAAAAACTCACAGTTTACACTGCAAATCATTCAGTTCTTACCAAGATGAAAGAAACTTTGATTTAGAAGTGTTGTAAATTTATCTTGTTTTAAGAGTCAGTGCTCCACTTTATACCATAGTCATTCATTGTCTTATTTCAGGTGAAATGATCTCAAATATCTTAACTTGTTTTGAGGACATTTCCACTCAGATTTAGTGTTTTTGACTCTGATCTTATTCCATGTGAGTGAAACCAGTGTCACAGGCTCAGCTTGATGTTTAAAACGAACCAAAACTAGAATAAAATGAACAATTCCAGACATGTAACTTCAACATAGAGAGAACCGAATACAGTATGTATATATATATATGGCAATGGCATCTTCCTGTATTCATCCTATAATGGGTAAATTTCAAGCTAGCCTTGTAGCAAGACTAACTATGACTACTATGTGTAGACAGTGAGTGAAACTGAAACTTGAGTTTGAGACTAGAAACTTGTCTGGTCTTAAAGAGGGTGTGAAGGGAGGATCGACTGGCATCTTTAGATGTCATCCAAAAGACTGTCACCTTTAGTCAGAAGAAACTAAAACACACTCGTGGACATGACTCTAATGAAGACAAAGTTCACGTTGCTCAGGTTCAAGTCCTGAAGCGTCTGAAGAGTCAGGTCTGTGACTGGATCGACTCCAAGTCACTGAGTGGAACCTCGTCTGCGTGGTCCGGCTCATCGAGCTTCTCTCCACGCCTCCTCCCCACGATCTGCTGCGCCTCCTCCACAAACTCCAATCAAAGCTCCTCTTTCTCTTCTTCTTTCTCCTCTTTCTCTTTTTTGTGCAGATTCGTCCAGATGTGTGTGTGTTTATTTAATCATTAGGACGTGAGCGGCCGAGGAGGCAGCGTGCAGTGTGTGTGTGTGTGTGTGTGTGTGTGTGTGTGTGTGTGTGTGTGTGTGTGTGTGTGTGTGTGTGTGTGTGTGTGTGTGTGTGTGTGTGTGTGTGTGTGCGCGTGCGTGTGTGTGCGTGTGTGTGCAGCCTCCACGCTTCGCACGCGTGGCACTGGAGGAGCAAATTGGATTGGTGTTACAGTACGTAAGCCGGCGCTTACATCCTGATGAGCGCCTGCAAACAAATTGGATTGGTGGCGTGTAAATCTGCCGCCGTCTGATGAGCGGGCGCTCAAATTGAATTCTCAACAATGTAAATCTGCAGCGGCTCCACGGCTCCGCGCCCCACTTAGACCGCACGATTGTTCCCGGCTGTTCCCAGATACAATCTCTCACGGCCGTTTGCTGCCCAACATAATCTGTTTTTGATGACCCGGTGGGGATGTGAACCTCCCTCCTCCCTCTCTCACTCTCTCTCTCTCTCTCTCTCTCTCTCTCTCCCCCTCTCTCTATCTATCTCTCTCTGAAATGTCCCCATTGTGGGACGATTAAGGAAATACTTTCTTTCTCTACTTCTCTCTTTCTCATTCTATCTCTGTTTCTGTCTCTCTCCATCCGTGTCTTTCTCTCTCTCTCTGTTTCTCTACCTCTATCTCTCTGTCTTGCTCTCTTGTCTCACCTTGTCCCTCTATGTCTCTCTCTACAGTCTTTCTCTCCATCTCTTTCTTTTGTCTCTTGCCCCCACTCTATCTCCCTTCCCTCTCTCTCCTTCCCTCTCCCCCTCTCTCGCTTGCCCTCTCTCCCTCTCTCCCTCTCTCTCTCTCCCTCTCTCTCTCCCTCTCTCTCTCTCTCTCTCTCTCGCTCCCTCTTCTCTCTCTTGCCCTCCCTCCCTCTCCCCCTGTCTCTCCCTCTGTCTCCCCCTCTCTCCCTCCCTCTCTCTCTCCCTCTTCTCTCTCTTGCCGTCCCTCTCTCTCTACCCCCTCCCTCTCTCTCCCTCGTTCTCCCCCTCTCTCCCCCTCCCTCTCTCTCTCCCTCCCTCTCTCTCTCTCTCTCTCCCTCTCAAACACAACCTGTACAGTTGGCTGGGGCTGCGTTGATTGAGCTGTCCGTGTGTTGATTCAGGAGATTAGCCAGTGATTGGTCAGACGTCTGGGCCTGCTGTTTTCTCTGGGAAACATTTAGATCTCGCTCTCTGAGATAAGGCGGACGACATGACATCCCATATTTATGGCTCCTCCGGAGCCCTGGTTGATTCCCACAAATCATATTTACTGCGGCCCTTATTGCCTCCTCTCCTCCTCTCCTCCTCTCCTCCTCTCCTCCTCGTTGTCTCGTTGTTCTTTGTGCAGCTCTGCAGCAGAGATGAAGCGGAGGAGGCCACTTAGAAACGTCTGTTCACTGCAGGAATGTAACAAACTACTGATGCTTCAGGACTGAACCTCCACGCCTCATAACGTGGAGAATGTTCACTTTTTACTGCAGTTTATTATGCAGCAGGTATCTGCACCTGCTACCCTCCACATGTGACGTGTCATCATGAGACAGGAAGCAGCCTGCCTTATAAATCATTACCCTGGAACAGGTGAAAACATGTGAGTGAAGATCTGTGAAACTTCTTTCAGAGGCATCTAGGAGAACTTCAGTCCAGTTCTTCACAGTTTGACCGGTCATTAAAGCAAAAGTTGAACATGAATGAATCCAAAACTGAGATTATACTGTCAGTTTTAGCTGAAAATGAATGAATTTGGACTTTTCTGAATCCATAACATCTTCAGCTCCACCACAATAGTCTGTACAGGCACACCTGTCCCATCGCATTTTAGTTTATTTGAACTCCCATTTGAGTTCATATATTTTTGCATTTTATGCCTTTATATCTTGTAGCAACTAAAAGGATGCAAGAGTTTAACTGTAGTTACATGTAATTCATCTTGAATTTTCTATTCTTTAATGGACTAAATTAAAGGCAAACCACGTCCCTGTCATGGGAACATGAGACCTCCTCGACACTAGGGGGCGATATGTGTTGTAGCAGGTCATTATGGTTCCGTCAGCTCAGTCTCAGTCTGTCCAGAGATGTTCCGTCTTGTTCTCCAGTCTTCCTTCTGCTTCTGCGACTCTGGGAGGTTTCCGTCAGACTGAGGAGTTAGCACGGACATAGTTTGTTTTTTCAAAGTTAAAGTTTGATAACTCAAAAATAAAACAAGGTCCATTTGATGTGTCAATAGCTTACAAAAACATGTGAAATATATATGAATAGACAACATACATCAGACCAGCAGAAATGGGAACCTGTGCAAGGGGTTGCTAAATACGGTCCTAGCACCTCACTGTCTTGTAGTTTGATAGCACTGACGTGTTGTAGTTTATAGTTCATAGGTTTTTACTTTATACACAGGCTGGTTCTGCACTTTTTAAAACTGTGTTAAATATATAAAATTTCCTGTTCAAAGCATCAATCCACTTTCCTTTACATGAGGGAGCTTCATTCTCTGTTTCACACACGTTACATTATGAAGGTTAATATGAATGTTTTTCTTCCAGCACTCTGTAAACGTTCAGCTCTCAGCCTGTAGGTTTCTGCGTGTTTTCGACGTGTTTTTCACGTGTTTTTTCACGTGTTTTTTACGTGTTTTGACTTGTCTTGACGTGTGTGTGTCTCCTCCCCGTCCTCAGTTACCCGTATAGTGAAGACAGCAGTCAGGGGAAGCAGTACATGAACACCCGCTGCCCGGCCTGGTGCGACCGCATCCTCCTGTCCGCCTCCGCCCGGGACCTGGTCTTCAAGGTGAGTCTGCATCATGTCCCACAACTCTGTCACCCTCCTCCCCTCCTCCTCCTCCCCTCCTCCTCCTCCTCCTCCCCCTCCTCCCCTCCCCTCCTCCCTACCCAGAGAGGCTGGGCAGATGGAGGGATGAGGCGTCTGTGAATGTTAATGTGCAGAGCAAAGCCGTTGGTCCACCCAGCAGTTTATAGATCCCAGCTCCTCAGCCCTCAGAGCCCCGCGTCCTCTTCATAGACGCAGACTCACACGTTTGTCTCCGTCCCTCTGAGAGTCCAACGTGGCGTGTAAACCCAGGCCGATCTGCTGCCTCCTCCTCCTCCTCCTCCTCCTCCTCCTCCTCCTCCTTCCTCCTGCTCTGTTTGCAGAGTGAGTCAGAGACGCTGTTCCACGTCTTCGTCTGCCTCACACACAAACCACAACAACTCTACAACTCTGAATAATCCAGTTCATGTCTTACTTCCTGAGAGAACTCGAGAAACCACATATGAGACCCTTAGTTCATTTAAACAGAATGAAACATATTGTATAGAAAAAATGCAACGTATACGTATATGAAGTGAGGAGCAAAAAGAAAGAACACATTTCTAATAAAGAGAAAAGGGGAAAACCACCATCACATAAATAACTATAACAATGATCCCCTTATGAATGGATTCTGACACTTTAACCAAGTTAACATCAGTGATCTCCTCCTCTACTAGTACACACGTATCACGTATAGTTGGGTTGGGATCCCGAGCCGAGCCTCGGAGCTCCGGGTCGACCACGTCTGTGGCGGAGCATTGTGTCCGTGCCGCCGCAGGAGGCCTCGCAGGAAGTCCGGCTTTGTTGTCGACCACGAATGAGAAATTCCTTCCTGATCTTTCTTCTTCTTCGCTGACTGAAGCTGGAGCGAAACAATCGCTCTGAAAACTCTGAATCACAGCAAAGCTGAGAGAGAGAGGCTGAGCCTTACAGAGTTAAACCTGGATCAGCTCACATTCCTGCTCAGAGTCCAGGCCCCAAATGTGCAATGGAGATCTGTGGAAGAAGCAGGTGTCTGGACCAGTGGAGGAGGAGGATACGTACTGGTCTGAACCAGTGGAGGAGGAGGATACGTACTGGTCTGAACCAGTGGAGGAGGAGGATACGTACTGGTCTGAACCAGTGGAGGAGGAGGATACGTACTGGTCTGAACCAGTGGAGGAGGAGGACACGTACTGGTCTGAACCAGTGGAGGAGGAGGATACGTACTGGTCTGAACCAGTGGAGGAGGAGGATACGTACTGGTCTGAACCAGTGGAGGAGGAGACGTACTGGTCTGAACCAGTGGAGGAGAGACACGTACTGGTCTGAACCAGCTGTAAACCTCTGGAAGATTGTGAGAAGCAGCTGCTGTGTTGCTACAAAGCAGAAGAACACTAGTGGCCACGCTCCTTCTACTGTCCCATGGTCCAGACCAGGAGGAGACCAGGAGGAGGAGAGGAGGAGACCAGGAGGAGACCAGGAGGAGGAGACCAGGAGGAGACCAGGAGGAGGAGACCGGAGGAGACCAGGAGGAGGAGGAGACCAGGAGGAGGAGCGGATGAGAGGAGGACGTGACAGAAAGCTTTAAATCTGACTATTGTCTAATTAACAGTACAGTCAATAATCAGATATTGATGTTGATCCGGTCTCTGCTCTGTAAACCGATCATCTTCTGATTCAGGATCAATAACCAGACTACTGCTGCCCATGTTAACGTAGCCCGGGGCGACGCTTCCTTTAAAGCTCCTCTACTACCTGTAAACAGCGTATTCCACCTGCTTATTGTGTCTCAATCATGTAAAAGGTGACTCACACACACACACACACACACACACACACACACACACACACACACACACAGCTGTATTGTTGTTTGCTTTTCTTCCCCTCAAGCACCGGCTAATTGCTTGTAATGCAGGGACAGAGTGGAACAGTTAGTGTGTTCACAGATTGGCTGATGATTCACTGAGCACACACGCACACACACACACGCACACACACACACACACACACACACACACACACCCCTCCCCTCCCTCCCTCTCTGGCTCGCAGCGTACAGATTGTTGAGACATCTCGCCGTAAACAGGCCGGCGTGTGGCCTCATCTATCATGTTCCGCTCGGTTAAGTCGCCATCATGTTATTTTTCTGCTCGCCGGGCCCTAACACGCCGGGGGTCCCCGCGCAGGCTGCGCGCGCCCGCCCCCCCCCCCCCCCCCCCCCCCCCCCCCCCCCCCCCCCCCCCCCCCCCCGCCCCCCCCCGCCGGCCCCGGCGCCCGGTAATCAATGTGAAGCGGAGCGAGCGCGAGCCGCCGGGTAATTTGTTTATCTGTCTAAAGATTACGGAGGCCGAAATTCACACCGCTTCTTCTGCCGCCTTTTGTAAATTATCAAGTGTGTGTTTGATGAATGTATCTGGAGCTGCCGGGGGCAGCGGCGCGGGGCGGCACACACACCGCAGGGAGGGGGGTGTGTGTGTGTGTGGGTGTGTGTGTGTGTGTGTGAGGGCGGGGGGGGGGCACTGGGGTGACCCACTCCACCGCCGGATTGGACTGAAGTTAATCTGGATTGTGTTTTCTGGTTCATTCTCAGCAGCTCTGTCTCCTGCTGAAACACAGCGGCACCACCTCAGTGTGTGTGTGTGTGTGTGTGTGTGTGTGTGTGTGTGTGTGTGTGTGTGCGCGTGTGTGTGTGTGCGCGCGTGTGCCTGTTTAAAAAGTCTTTAGTTCAACCAGACAAGTGTGATTTATTCTCCACTCTGCAGATTCATGTGTGAGTGGGTAACAGCTTCTTTGTGAACACGACATGATATTGAAATGTGTTTTCTCTAGGAGATGTACACACACACACACACGCACACACACACACACACACACACACCTGCTCTGCTCAGGTGGTACAGATCACACTGACTCCTATATGGCTGCGTTCAGGGACAGGACTCTCACAAACTTCCAAACTTGTATTATTTTATGAAAGTTCAGTGAAGCGGCTGGAGAATATTTAGAGTTATTTCTCACTTTGTTTCTCGCTCTGAGTCGACTTTGTTGCTCTGAGCGTCGCCTCGTACAAAGTCTGAGAGACTCGTAATGAACCGTAATTACTCCACGCAACAGTTCCATTAACTCTTTCCATCCTCTATGCATTCATTATCTCCAACTCACAGATGGTGAAGGTAGAGAACACACACCTGCATTGTAGGACACACACACACACACACACACACACACACACACACACACACACACACTATTCAGTGTCTCACTCTGACCTAGGGCCAGATTGAGTCTCCAGTCGACCTCAGCATTCATGTTGTGAAGGAAACCTATAGAAACAGCAGGCCCACATGAGGAAAACATGATTTAACAGAAGCATAA
>CM055200.1:22599991-22669991 GCA_029224185.1 Karalla daura | reverse complement strand
GTTTCACTGCTGCTGACACCTGATTGGCTGCAGCAGCGGCTGCAGTACCTCAGGGGGACGTAGGGGGCGCCACCACGCTGCTCAGCCAATCACAAATCAGTGCGAAAATAATGAAAAACAAATGAAATAAAACAGTAATAATAATCTGTCAACGGGCATTTCAATGAATAACATTTGGTTATTGCTAAAATGCCCCTGCTGTCTTGATTACTGTGTACACAAAGTAAATAGAATTGAATAAATAAAATAAGTTACCTGTTGTAAACAAAGATAATTGTAATAGCTGGTAATTGCTCCCACCGTGGCTCTCATCTTCTCATCATTTCTATCTGTGCTGGTATTTTATTGTTGTCACTATTATCAGCTGACATTTTTTCTGCCTCTGGGTTTTCCAGAATAGAAACTAATCATCGATGCTCAGAAATAATAATCACATTTCCAATAATGAAGTTCAGTTATTGATAGCCAGGAATTTATCTTTAATTTATATTAAGCCCATACATTCAAACAAAACTCATAATAAAACAAAAAAATGCTTGTTAAATAATTTATTCATAATACAAAGTGTTTTTTTTCTTCCGATATTTCCGGAAGCAATAATACTCTTTTTTTAATCTCCAAAACAAAACAAAACAAAAAAAGACAACAAACCAAAATTAAACAGTTTCCTGTTCCGCTGTGAGACCATGACGCGAAACAGAACCGAGGAAGAGGAGGAGGAGGAGGAGGAGGAGGCTGCTGCCTGAAAACAAGCTGTTTGTACACTGAGTATTTACAGCATCTGTCTGTACAGAGTGTGTGTGTGAGTGTGTGTAGTTACTGGGAACACTGGGTGGGTTGTTACTGGGGGGAAAGGATCCGGGCCGCAAAAAATCAAAAGCAACAACATAACTTACGGAGTAAAAAATATTTACAATCTCACATATTTGCATCTCTAGAGGAACCGTCTCGTGTGGATTAATACCCTGCTTCAACCAGTGAGCTTCTCAAGCCTCACACCTGATTCACATGCGACTGGAAACCAGTTCAAACTCATACTGGAGCTCAAACTGCTGGGAAAAACAACAACAACAGGAGGGAAAAAAGTGTCACAATGTCACTTTGTCTGCACGGGGGGAACATCTCCTGCGGTGAGATGAAGAAACTAGCTGTGACTTTCCACCAAAATAAGACAGCGTGCTTTTACTTTGAAAAGATCCATTCAGGAGACATGAGGTCCGTCACTGCGTCAGTTAAGGTTTTATAGGATTAAAATCAAAGATTAATTCATGGAAACACCAGTTTGTGTTGCTGCTTTTTTATTCGTAGGACTCTTCTGGACCTTAAAACGCTTTAAATACAATTTACATTCAGATAAATCTGGACCTCAGTGACGTGTGAAAACCCTGAAATAAACCTAACGAGCCCGGCGTGTGAGCGCGTCCGCGCGCGCGCGCGTCTGTCACTGTGTGTGTGTGTGTGTGTGTGTGTGTGTGTGTGTGTGTGTGTGTGTGTGAATCCAGTTTGTTACATTTACACCTGCTGTGAAAACTCCAGTTGTTCGCGTAAAAACGGCGCAAAAACTATTTTCTGTCCGCGTGTTTTCATGTTTCTCGTCCTCTGAGTTCGTCTCCGAGTCTCCTCAGAGTCCAGGAGGAGACCAGGAGAGCAGGAGAGCAGGAGCAGGGTGCTCACAGTCTGATCCTGCACCATCTGGCTTCACCTCCATCTGAATCTGCAGCTCAGCTCAACATCTCGTCTCCTCTGCTGCTGCGCGTCTTTTTACGCGCTTCGGCGCGCGCGTCTTTTCTTTAATGTTTTTATGACTTTTTACACGTGATCTGCTCCCCGAGGTGAGGGATGGGGTCCCCCCAGGTTCTCCTCAGGTTCTCCTCAGGTTCTCCTCAGGTCTCAGTCCTCCTGGAGCGCCATCACAAGGTGTCGGAGCTGTTGCTGCAGGGGCTGATCAGCGCCAGGTTGTTCGCTTTGTGCTTTTTCAACAGTCTCGTGATTTTCTCGTCGTCTGAGTTCGGGTCCAGGGGTTTGTTGTACTCGTCGTCCTCCTCGTTGTCGGAGCTCTCCTTCATCTTCTCCGTCTCCGAGTCGTGCTTCTTCTTGGCCGTGGCCATCTCCGCGGCGTGTCTCTTCCTCCACTTGGTTCTTCTGTTCTGGAACCAAACCTGCACAACACACACACACACACACACACATGTTGAGCTCAGCTGCAAACCGCGTGAGTTATGATGCAGTTAATTCTAGCATCGATGCAGCGATAAGAGCACGCGCTTCTGTGTGAGAGATGCGATGAAGAAGATGTTTTTCTGATCTGGAAACAGACGCTCAACAGGTCGAGTCCAACAAGCACAGATAACCATGACTGTACGATATATCACAGCAAAAACACTCAGAGTAATACATTAAAAAAATATTGTTAAAATATTTATTATAATTATGATCAGTTTTGGTAAGCGCTGAGGTGTGTATTATTTAGGTAACATGTGAAATATAAGTGACTATATTTCAGTTTAAATCAGACAACTGCTACATCTGTGAAATGAATAATTTACAGGAGGAATTTATGTTTTATGTGTTAAATAAATGCTGCTCAAAACAATATTTACAGTCAAAGTTTGTTGAGGTGAAAACAGATAAAGCGAATAAATGAGAGTTGATGTTGTAAATTGTAATAATAATAATAATAATTTTACTATTTTCAAATAATTGTATTTAGTATTTTTAATGAAGTAGTCTAATATTAAATGACAAATAACAATGTAAGATATTTGTAATCTATAGTGGAAAACGTATTAGAAGTGACGCTCTTAACTCTCACTGAAGATGTTAATGAGGATGATTTAAAAAAAAAAAAGAAATCCAAACAGATGAATTAGTAATGTTATACACATGAAATAGAATAAAGTAGTTTAGCTTTTGTTGTCTTACCTTGACCTGGCTCTCGGTCATTCCTAGGGAGTAGGCCAGCCGGGCTCTCTCTGGCCCCGCCAGGTACTTGGTCTGCTCGAAGGTTTTCTCCAGAGCAAAGATCTGCTGTCCTGAGAAGGTGGGTCTGGAGTGCTTCTTCTTCCCGTCTTTGTCCATCATGATGTTGGTCTGAGCTGCAGACGGAACAATATCATACAGATTATTATAAATATTATCATTATTATTATTGTCATTATTATTATTGTTACACACTTCAGTGTGTTTTCAGTTTCATTTTAGACGCATCTCGAGGCTCAAACATCCAACTTTTACAATATAATTTTCTCCTATTTTATTGTTATTTTACAAATGTAAAAGTCCAGATAAAATAAAACTGTAATATTAACTGATAAACTAAATCAAAATCAACTGACTCATATTTGTCCTCTAGCGTAAGCCTCAGTTTTCTGCAGGTTGAGACCATTTCTGACTTTAAATGCGAGGTGTTCGTGGTGTTACGGGCCTCTCATGGGCCCTAAAACTACAACTAAAATCACAAGTTCAACGTTGTGGCTCTGTGGAAATATTGTAAAATTCAAAGTTTAATTTGTCTGATCAAGTTTCATCGTCAAAGACCAAAAATAGAATTATAATAATAGAAGAACAAAAAGCTACTTTACAAGGTGCAAATGTGCGCTGAGTTGGAGTCTGAGGCGTAGAAACTTAAACAATAAGATGAAACAGCCTCAACAGCCCGTTAAATGACGCGTTTACTGCCCAAATATTAACGATTGTTATCTATTATGTCGTAATAGAGTTGTTAATCCACGTTGAAAGTCAGTCAGTGTCTGGGAGGGTTAATAATATTACATCCCCGATCAAGATAAGATAAGAGAAGCTGTCTTTGTCCCACTGTCCACTGTTGCGCTGGAAATTTACATCTCAGCCTCACTGTTTAATGGACGCAGATCAGCGGACATAAACATGTGTTGTTGTCTTGTTTGTGTGTTTGCGCTTCCTCGTTCCGGCCTGAAAAGCACAACTAAACACAGCCAATTAAGACAAATATCTTCTTATGTCCTATTTTATTCTTGCGCCTGTGTAGAAGCGCAGGACGCGCCTTGACCTGCAGATAAATGTTGACTGTAAATGTAGATGTGAAGTCCAGACCAGCGGCCCATTAAAGCCCGGAAACTCGGTGAGGGTCAAATCATATTTTATGCGTTATTTTCAGCTTCAATATTCAATAGATTTACATTATCTGAGACTATAAATTAACACACACAGCCACACACACACACACAGCCACACACACACTCACACACACACACACACGGACACGCCTTGAACATTAAAACCGCCTCACAGCTTCGGTCAAAATGAGCCTCGAACATCCCGAAAACTCTTAATGGCCGCAGCCTCCGGTTTTATTACAGTTTTATTACTGATTTAAAAAACTCAGAAAAGCGTCATATCTGAGGAAAAGTCTGGGAGTGTTTAATACTATTTTATCCCTTCAGCAGATTTAGATCATTTGTGACTATAAATGTGTTGTTTGTAGTATTTCAGACATTAAAAACACAAAACACGTAACTCATTGCACAGATCCAGGTACATCCGTGTTATTTTATTGACCTGTTTTTTTTTTTAATTGACCTAAGAAAAATAAATCTTTGTTAACTGTGTCACTAAGTTGTAAGGTACAGCCACATATTCTACAAATGTATGATACGGTCTGCATCTTTTTACATTATTTTTATTCTTATTTAATTGCTATTCACATCACGTCATCACAGTGAAACAGTTGTAATAATCACTATTGAGCCGCGCAGGTTATAACGCGCCATGCGCAGCTGCAGCTGCTGTGGCGTCTCGCGCAGTGATTTTATCTTATTGATACTACTTTTTTCCCCTCGTATACATTTATATTTTATGATTCTAGGGGTTTACACCTGTGTTAATCACCTCTGATTTTTCACTCTCCGCTTTGCAGCGTTGTGTGAATTCCACCCTGACATCTTATCTTGTTCCATCGTGTCTTGTATCATCGCATCTCATCTAACAGACCGTCTCATTCATAACGTGTAGTTTCACACACACTCTCACACACTTTCACAAACACATACACACACACACACACACACACACACACTCTCACATCTGAAGACGGGGGCTACTCACAGGGACACGGCACCCTGGGGTCCCTCCAGGGCCCCCCCTGCATCACCCCGGGCCAGAAGATGGGGGCCCGGCCGGGCAGCTCGGCCAGGGGCTTGGGGTACCGGGACACGGTGGCCGGGCTGAAGTACATCCCGGCGGCGGAGGAGCTGAGGCCGCTGATGCGGGGGAAGCCGGAGAGCAGCTGTCCGGCGGTGGTGATGGGTCTGCCCAGGATGTCGCTTATTCCGTGCGGAGTCCCCACGGAGATCTGCGAGCTGAGGGAGGACAGCGGGGGGGCCTTGAAGCCCCCCGGGCTCTGCTGCAGCGCGTACGGGAACAGAGAGGTCTTCATCTCGGCCATGTTGTGCAGCGCTGCCAAGGGGGTGCTGCCCAGGACGAAGGCACTCTGCCGGCTAGGCTCCATCTGCCCCACGGCCAGCATTGGTCAGCATCCAGCACCGGAGCAGCAGGAGCAAGACCAGGAACAACAAGGAGAGGGAAAAAAACAACTAAAAACAGCTGCAGGAGGAGAAAAGAGGAGCCTGGAGGAGCCGAGAGGAACCTGGAGGCTCCAGGCTAAAAGGAGAAGGTCCGGGGGGGGTTTCCAGAGGGTCCGGAGACAAAGTTCCCAGAACTTCACTTCAAAGTCCTTCAGAGAGAGAGGGAGAGAAGAGCGGCTCGGAGTGGAGGGGTCTCCCCGGGGAGGAGCTGCAGGGCTCGGCTGGGCACCGCGCAAGCAGCTGCTGAGGAGCTGAGACTGGTTCTGAGGGATGGAGAAGCTGGACCAGGACCAGGACCAGAACTGAGGATTCCTGCGGCTTCTCGCGGCTTCTTCCTCTTCTTCCTCTTGTTCAGATTCAGCAGCTTGGACCGTGAACCGAGCTCGCGCTAAGAGCTCTGAGCGCCGCGCGAGCCGCTGATAATAGCAGCGGCCACCTGCACGCGCGCTGCTCCCATTGGACGGAGGAACCCAGTGAAGCTGCGCTCTGATTGGTCGAGTCGCGCGTCTTCAGAGGAGCGGTGATGCCTTTACGTGATGTGGGAAATATCAGCTCCAGTGAAGAAGCGCGTTAAAGGAAACTGCTCGGTGATTATTAAAACTGGATTGTGTTCTTACTGATAATCACAATCGAAAGTGAGGATAATGCTGTTTTAACAAACATTGATTTAAGATGTTGTCTTTGTATTTTACTGTTTTAAGTTGTTATTGATATTTATCTCTTGTTATTTTATTCATGTGTACAGTTGGATTTTTAGACCTGCAAAGAGAACTTGTAACGCAACAGCTGTGAAGGTAGATTTTTTTAGTACATATGTGAACCGCAAATCTAGACATAAATAAACAAGAAAAATACATTTGTAAATTTATGTAGTCAACTAGAAATAAAACATGGTATTTATTCTATACTAAAAGCACGTCACTGGTGCTCAGAGTCGCTTTTAAACAGTTATAAAGTCGCGGAGGGCGAAGGTGTTGTCTGAGTGCACCTGAACGCACCATCAGCTACACTCTATTAAGATCTTCAGCTGTTAATGAAGCGTCTCCCAGCGTGGAAATGATTGTTTCCACATATGCGGCATTCTCTCCCCAGTTTGCATATGTACAGCTGAAGCCGCAGACAGATCCTGTAACCCCGCAGAGTGAAGGTCCAGAGCATCCTCCACGTCTGCAGAGAACGGACAGGCTGGAGATTAAATTTGAGGCCCTACAGGCAGACAAAGCTCCAAGCTGCCTCCTTTTGTTACTGTTTCCAACTGTTTCCGTTGATAGATTTGATTTGCACGACTCAGTTTGTTTTTATTCACCCCCTTCTGCAGCAGATTGTGTTTGTCTGCGGAATAAAGATCCCGTGGAGTTGTTCCCGGCTGCGGCCTTCGCTAAATATTACACTTTCAGTCACTTTCACGTTGTGTTTCATGTCAGTGTGTGTTTGCGATGAGGAGGAGGAGGAAGATAAAAAGAAAAGCCTCCCAGATGAAAGTGGCTCATTACAGAGAATCAAGTCTTTAAAGGACGAGGCCTCGTCTTTATGTGACTCAGATAATCAGTGTTTTGGAGACAAACTGTTATTGCAGATGGATGCGTGTGTATGTGTGTGTGTGCGCGCGCGGGCGTGTGTGTGTGTGTGTGTGTGTGTGTGTGAGAGAGGGAGAGAGGCAGAGAGAGGGGAAAGCTCCAGTCATCACTCTGAGTGCTGCAGTATTTTATGGAGATGTGAGCAGGTTGTAAGAGTGAAATATGAGCAGGTTTGCATCTGAAAGGCTGCAGCTCCTGCACCTTAGCCGCTCACACTGGGGGGAAGACTGTGGATTTTAAAAGGTTTTCAACGCGAGGTGATTCACAATTCTGACTGTATTTCTTCAGCTGCGAGACTCGCTTTCTAATTCTGCAAATGGCCCTCTATTTCTAATCTGTATCTGTATGTTCTCCCCCTCCCCCTCCTGTCCTCCCCCTCCCACCCGATCATATACATTGATTTTATCGCCTTGTTTGAGAGTCTTTCCAGAATGATCACACCAGAGGCAGATGCATGTTCAGGACAGAGGGGGTAAATAAATCCTGGCCTGAGCTCACCACCTTCATGTTCTGGGTTCTGGGTTAAAAACGCGAAGCAGAGAAATGATTCTGATCCATGACAGATCAATGACAGAAAGATTGGCACTTGGTGCAGCTCCTCAGCAGCCAGGGAGCAGAGCTGCCAAACAGTTAACATAATCAATGAGCGCGTTTCTCCTCCACCTCCTAAATCCTGCTCTAATTCACAGCTCCAACTCTTTAAACTCACATCTGCTCAGGGAAATAGACCCAGAGGGGTCGCGATCATGATTGATAATTATTGGAAAATTATTAAACCAATGGAAATAACATTGATCTGATACTGACCCAGGGCTGACAGATTTATTCTTATTCAAACATATCTGAACGGAATTATCTCATTTGGAGTTTTGATTTGGGGCAAAACGACTGAATCAGATGCCAGAACTACATTGGAATATAATTCAATCATAATAAAACAATAATAGAAATAAAAATAACGCTTATTACTTAATTAACAACAACAATACTAATATAATAACGGTTATGATGATATAACCATTATTACTATTATTATTATACATCGATGACTATTAATATAATAACTATCATTATTATAAAAGTTGACGTTTTCAGTGTTTTTTCTATCTATCTATCTATCTATCTATCTATCTATCTATCTATCTATCTATCTATCTATCTATCTATCTATCTATCTATCTATCTATCTATCTATCTATCTATCTATCTATCCATCTATCCATCTATCCATCTATCCATCTATCCATCTATCCATCTATCCATCTATCCATCTATCCATCTATCTATCTATCTATCTATCTATCTATCTATCTATCTATCTATCTATCTATCTATCTATCTATCTATCTATCTATCTATCTATCTATCATTGTCTGGCTGATAAAGCGCGAGGCTGCGGTGCAGATAAATGAACTTGTGTCTGGTGTTTGTGTTTAACTCCATTCATTTTCTGCGCAGTCCCTTCGGTCTCTGGGGTTAATGAACAGAATAAAGATAGGAATCTCCTCTGCTAGGAATCGAACCAGACGCAGATGGGATCAGATGGAGCAGATAAGCAGATGTTTCCACACAGAGAAGCTTGTTGCGGCTCCATACAGACACAGAGCAACAGAGACAATAAAGAGACAAACGGAGAAGAAGAACAACACAGAATCCTCTGAGATAAACGTGTGAATATAGACTGAAGACCTGAGGCGGGACTGGGACCTGATGGGAGGCAGACAGCGCTCAGAGGAAGAAACCAGAGCTGGATACTTTAAACAAGGTCGCCACCTAGCGGCAGATCTGATCGAGCCTGCTCAGACCCTCTGAGGAGGAAATGTAGAGTCTTAAATCTTTGTGATGGAAACGTATTCACACGCACAAGAAATGTCAAAAAGGAACAAAAGAAGCTAAGAAAGCTTCAACACTGTGAATAAACTGAAACCAGATCGAGTGCATTTGCAGCTCAGGGTGATATAAGTGAAGGTCTTTATTTTGTTTATTTGATCTGTTCTCGGATCTTATACAAGTATCTATGTCATCTTTTTCTGTCTGTATCTGTCTAGTATCTATGCAAACCTTAACAAGTGTTACAAAAGCAAATAGAAATCCTCAAAATAAAATGACTTATTTTATTTTTCTCACGTTTTTGCGTCATCAATTTTTACATTGTTGCACACATTTGCATGTTTCATCACCTGAAGATTAGTGTCTGTGTTCACCTCTGGGGTCGTAGTGTTACAGCTGTTTGACTGATTGATGTCAATTTCATATATTGAAGCTGCAACTTTCTGTTGAATCTATGATGATAAAAGGTTGATTTGATTTCATCTGCTAATAATACATTTCAAATATGCAAGAGAATATTAAACTAATATTTATGGCTAGCAACAGACAGGCTGACACAGATCTGCAGCTCGTTCACCGTTTCTTTAGGAACAACACAGACAAATCACAGGAAACACACAAACTGAGCAACACATCTCAGAGGTGTCAAGCTCCTTCAGTTCCATCTGTACTCACACTGAGCTGCAGACTTCTATCCAAAGCGACTAAATCTATCTAAAAACTTCAAAGCCACATCTTTGATTCCTCTGATAATCTATGAATCTGGTGTTTGTCAATGGCTCCTGTGTGTGTGAGGAAGCGTGTGAGCCCTGTTGATCCACTAGGTGGAGCTGAGAAGAAGGAGAAGAAACAACAGAATCCTCCAGGTTCAGAGACAAATATGAGTACTGAAGAGAATGCATTGAAACACTGAACACTAACTTGACTAAACAAACCATTAGTTAACATCAACCCTACCGTGAAAACATTCACTATGAGCACAAAACATCATGACCATAAACAAGACAATACACTTGACTCCTCCACCACTTGGACGGTTTGTTGTTCTTGATCATCTGTTTGAGCTGATTCAGTGATCGAGATGTTTTCAGGTTGGAGCTGCAGGTGTCAGACCTTCATATGAACAGGTTCTGTCACTGACAGTGAACATAGACCAGAGGAACCACAGACTCTCACCTTTGAGTTGTACCTTAGTAATATAAGTCGTCGACCCTCATCTATTCTGACCTCTACCTGAGAAGCCTTGACTCGACGTTTCACCTGATTCATACTTCACTTCGCAGTTACAAGGACTTTTCCTCTGTAATTCTACTTCTGTAAACATAACTATCTCAAAGCCCTTTATCCCCCTCGCTTCTTTTCCTTTTCCTGTTTTCTCTAAGTTTCGACTGGTTTTACAGACAACCTTGACTATATAATATGTGGCATATTTTATAAGGTTAAACACTGTCACTAAATACTCAAAAAATAAATAAACGTAGTAGAAGAGAGATGAACTCTGTGTTGGATTTAGCGCTCCCCTGTGGTCACCCCAGGAACAGCATTTACCGTTCAGTCTTGTTCAGAGACAGAATAGATAAACACTCTGGATGAATGGATGTATTGATCATGATCTGAATGAATTCACCAACACGTTCAGTAAGATTATACTTAGTATAAACCAGTGAGAAACTGTGAAGAAGCTTCCCAGGGAGAACACTAGGAGGGAGAACCCAGGAGAACGCAGGAGAACACTAGGAGGGAGAACCCAGGAGAACCCAGGAGAACACTAGGAGGGAGAACCCAGGAGAACCCAGGAGAACACTAGGAGGGAGAACCCAGGAGAACACTGAAGCACAAGAACACACAAAGTAGAACGAGGAACTGAACCTGAACCTGGATTCCAAGTGTACATCTGATGGTCACTAGCTGGAGCCCTGTGGTCAGTGGGAAGGGAGCATGGGTCGGAATGTTCTGGAATGTTTAGTCTGGAATCCTGGTCTTATCATCCATGGTGGATAGGGATGAAAGGGCCGCCATGTTTAGTCCGGTATCCAGGTGTTGTTATACATCCATGGAAGAGAGAGCGAGACAATGGTGGACTCGGCACAGCAGCTGCAGTAATGTAATGTAACCCTTGATAAACTTTGTGAAGTGTGAATAGATATATTCATGAAATGAATGAACGCAAGTTATGTAATATTTGATGAATTTCTACCGTCCTTGTATTTTCCACATCCGATCAAGTCGCTGACAGTATTTGACGGTAAGTGAGGGCACTACATGTAGTGCACTGTATAGGGGTTGGGGGTCAGGGGTTAAGGTATAGGGGCTAGGGGCTAGGGCAGGGGTAGGCAACCTGTTCCACAAAGAGCCGCTGTGGCTGCAGGTTTTTGTTCCAACCAGGCAGCAGCACACCTGATTTGGCTTCTTCAATCAACTGACCTGAGTCTTCAGACAGTTGACTGGTCGACCTGTGTGCTCTGGATAGGTTGGAACAAAAACCTGCAGCCACAGCGGCTCTTTGTGGAACAGGTTGCCTACCCCTGGGCTAGGGGCTAGGGGCTAGGGGCTAGGGGTTAGGGGTTAGGGGTTAGGGGCTAGGAGCAAGGGGTTAGGGGCAAGGGGTTAGGCTTTCAAAATAAAACAGGAAATGACAAAACAAAACCCAAACAAAAGACTAACCTCACCACGGTGTGACAGAAACAGACAGCACTAAAACAATCTGTGCAGTCACCTCACAACAAGAAGGTTACTGGTTAGAATTAGTTTGTTTTTCTCACAGTATACAATACTACAGCCCAAAAAGATGCATGTTAATATTGATCATAGACTCTAACTGTCTCTAGATGTGTCTGACAAGAGGAATAGGTTGAGTGTGTCCTTTCTTCCTGTCTCTGAGATTCAACAGAGATGGTTAGGTCGTGGATGGACAGACATCTCCATTCAGACATTTCTCATCAGTTGAGTGTGTAGACTTTGTTTTAGACTAGTGTGGACACTGTGACACCTCGGCATGGGTTCATTCCACAGCTTGAACAATGAAACAGACTTAATCCTGACATGAGGCCAGAGCCGGTCTGTCTCTCTGTCTGTAGGGACAAAGTTTGCTCTTATTGTTTGGTCATTTAGAAATCTAGCTCAAGCTGCCTCTCAGAGCAATAACTGTGTGACCCGCTGCAGGCCTGAGACGGTGGATGATGCATCCGAGCACCACATCAACTTCAGCTTAGAAGAACGTTGTTTTTGGCCGGAGAAGAGCTGGACTCACAGAGCACCTCACCTGCACGGATCCTGCAGGATTCTGGAAAATCATCCCTTCAAATTTCCCTGGGATGGTCCAGTAAACGCAGGCTTAACAAGAGGCTGCACTTTATTGCTTTATGTTTACAACCAAGAGCAGCACAGCTCCACACATACACACACACACACATACACACACACACACACACTGATTCCTGACTGTGCTGCAGGTGACACAATCGATTGTCAATATCTGATGGGAAAGAGCATCAGATTCATTCCGCTGAATAACATTTGCAGGCTGCGTTCCACGGAGCTACCGGAGATGTTGAGTCTGACCTTACAGATGTGTGTGTGCAGATGTGTGTGTGTGTGTGTGTATGTGTGTGTGTGTGTGTGTGTGTGTGAGATGAAGGCAGCGCCCAGCACCTGGAGGTTGCTGAGATAAGACACATGTGCCGCCTGCAGCCTGGAGCGTCCCAGCTGCCCCTGAGTCATCTCCTCTCAGACTCAGTCAGGTGGGAGAGTTCGTGGAATCCGTGGAAATCCGTGGAAGTGCTCGCTGGTCTGCCCGCCTCGTCTCCCGGTACAGTCTGACATCTGAGGACGTGACCACGCCGGAATGTGTGTCGGATGAGCTCAGCCACATCCGTAGCTCTGCACATCCTTTGATCGGCTGATAGCAGCCGGGGGGTTACAGTTCAGGCTGGAGCTCCTGCAGACCATCGTTTCTCTGGTCCCTCGTTCTCTCAGTTCACGCTTGTCGATCCGTGAAACGTGGAATTGTGTCGATCCGTGTTTCACAAACGCCAAACTGGAGTCCTCAGATACCTCTCAGACGTACTCAGTCCATGCCACAACGCTACTAACGTAGCACAGCTGCAGAGAGAGCTGAAGGAAACCTTCACATTTACCCCACAGGATGTCCTCATGTTTTCACACTCAGGATGTGTATGCACATGGGCGCTGATGTGGTGGAGAGGAGGGACAAGGATCGGTTCCAGACGAAGAATAACATGGATGCATTCTGCTTTAATGGCAGATTAGAGGTTAGAACGTCAGGTTGAATGGCTTTACATGGTTCAACATCCAGAGTGGAACAGCTGCTCATGGTGTACGTTTACCCTGTTTATAGTGTGTTTGAAGACTTTACTCTAGTTACTTTACTCTAGTTACTTTACTCTAGTTACTTTACTGTAGTATTGTGTTACTGGAGCTGAGCTGGTAACCTGCTACAAGCAAGATGGAAATCCACAGGTAACATCAGGGAGTAAGTGAAGTTTATCTACATACAACTTTCACCTTCACAAGAAAATAAATTCAAAGTGAGGATGAAAAACACAAGGCGGAAATATCATCAATGAGCCAAATGTTAGAGGAGAATTTAAGGTGTTATTTATTAATTTTTTTAATGAGTCCACCGTTGAGCTTTGGGGAGGCGGCTGTTCCAGCGTCGATAAGAAGCTGATAACCGAGTTCAGACTTTATTTCTTAAAAAAAGTCAAAACTATTTAAATCACTGTCTCAGCTCCTGCAAATGTCCCCACAAGTACTGGCTGATTATCATATTAGCTGATCTTCTAAAACATCAAAACTGCTCCAGTTGGTTTACCACCAGAGCAGTTTCCTCTACTTTCCTGAGGTAAATCTATGTTTCGTTTTTGATTTTACATGACTGTGATTTGTGATCGATGAGGTCACCATTTGACCTTTGACCTCTGGGGGCTGAGCTCGGATTGGTTCGTCCTGCAGCGTCTGTTCCTCTGAGAGCGACAGACAGAGCAGACGACAGGATGCCTCGGGCTGCATCTGCTGCAGATGTTTACAGATGTTTACAGATGTTTCACCTGCACGACTGCAGCATGGAAACACAAAGGTGGTGTGTTCCACACAGTTTTGATCTCTTGAGAGAGGATTCAGCCTGTTAAATGGTTCTGGGCTGTATGTGTGTGTGTGTGTGTGTGTGTGTGTGTGTGTGTGTGTGTGTGTAATCAGGTAATAATCAAGTATATAATATAATCATGTACACATTAGTGCAGCTTTAAATTCTCCATCAGTAGCAAATGGATTTCATCTCGTGCCTTGCAAGGACCATTAGGCAGATAGACAGAAAGACAGACAGAGCTAACTGCTTTAGTTGAGACATTTTGTTTGAAGAATGTATAAATATGTATAAAGAAATACATTGAATTGAACTGATCATCAACCAGAGTAAAGCCATGCAGGACTGTAGAAGTGTACATATAACAGACTCTCTGATTCTCAGTTCAACCAGAGGAGCTCTCAGGAGATGGGTGTAGGTCTCCTCAGGAGATGGTGTAGGTCTCCTCTCAGGAGATGGTGTAGGTCTCCTCTCAGGAGATGGTTGTAGGTCTCCTCAGGAGATGGGTGTAGGTCTCCTCTCAGGAGATGGGTGTAGGTCTCCTCTCAGGAGATGGGTGTAGGTCTCCTCTCAGGAGATGGTGTAGGTCTCCTCTCAGGAGATGGGTGTAGGTCTCCTCTCAGGAGATGGTGTAGGTCTCCTCTCAGGAGATGGGTGTAGGTAACCATACACAGCTTTTACCTTTAATGTCTTAAATGTTGTAGTGGTTCCCTGAAAGCTTTCCAGACAGTTTCCTAAACCAGGTGGACAGACCTGTTCAGGTGCAGAGGCTCTGGGCAGCAGGCTGCGGGGATCGAACCGCCGACCCTCCGCTCAGGCTGTGTCCGAGCGGCCGGCCTGTCAGAGCGGTGACGGGTCGGGCTGAAGGTGTGTTACTGTAACGTCGTCTCAGTGGAGGGACTCAGACTCCCTGCAGACGACCGCAGCGTGGCACTGACATTCAGGCCGTCGGAGTGATTGACAGGTGGAGACTGAGCTGTTTTACAACACATTACAACACCCCCCCCCTCCGTCTGCGCTCGCCCTGTCTGCATCTGTTGCTTTTTATTTGGGTGTCGAGCGACGGCATGAGATCGCTGTCAATCACCAAACATTAACCTTTCCCTAAAATGTTAATGCCTCGAAAAAACCAATGGTTTAGAGTATCCTGAAAGTTCATTTGTCAGTGATTTCCAACAAATGATGTCTGTGTCCTTTTGATGAGACAGTGTTTCTACAAACCCAGCTGCGAGGGAAAACATTTCTCCACTCTCTATCTATCTATCTATCTATCTATCTATCTATCTATCTATCTATCTATCTATCTATCTATCTATCTATCTATCTATCTATCTATCTATCTATCTATCTATCTATCTATCTATCTATCTATCTATCTATCTATCTATCTATCTATCTATCTATCTATCTATCTATCTATCTATCTATCTATCTATCTATCTATCTATGGTAATGCTAATGCTAGCAGTTTTTAGGCTGTACATTTCATCCTGTTAATAGACCTGCGATAAAAAAACGTTTTCTGTTCCTCTTCAATGAACCACAGCTGAGCGGGAGAGAGGAGGAGGAGGAGGAGGAGGAGGAGGAGGAGGAGGAGTGATGTGAGGTGAGGAGCACGACGCTCCACGTGGCGTCTGCTGCTCTCGTAACCAGTGTCAGATGGGAGATTAATGGAACGGCTCCAGTTAGGCAAATATCAAGGGTGCAGACGGGGCTGCTGGGGCGCAGGGTCGAGCTGATGGATCGCTGCGACTCCTCCCAGAGGTCAGCGCCCGGCCTCCTCGCCTCCTCGCCTCCTCGCCTCCTCGCCTCCTCGCCTCCTCGCCGTCCCCACTGGAAATTTACATCGTCTTCCTTCGGAGCGGAGCAGCGAGGCTGCGGGAGGTCTGCAGGTTGTTGTTGTTTTTCCAGTAAAAGTGTTGGAGAGACACTGGGCCAGGACTGGTGAAGGGAACTAACAACAGCTCAAAGGAAAGGAAAGGAATCCTCTGCTTCATGGATGGAGGAGTGGCTGCACACCTTCAGTCAGAGCATCTTAGAGTCACTACTTTGCATCTGGGTTGAAGGGAACTGGTCATGTGACCCTTAACATCAGGTCGTGTGAACAAAGTGTCTCAATCACAATTTGTTATCAACAAACAAAAGTTTTTTCTCTTAATTCAGGCGTTTCCATCACCAATTTGTCATTGTGATATTTAGGTTTTGCATATTTTTAGAGGTGATAGAACTGCACCTGAAACCCAGAATCCCACACATTCTACAGATACATGTGAGTCCTGCACCCCCCCCCCCCCCCCCAGCAGCTGCAGGTACAGACGACAGAGCAGGTGAGAAGTGGCAGAATTAAAGGCGGATGAAGGAGAAAAGCTCGGCGGGATGAAGACAAACGAGCGTCCGGGCCTGGCAGCGTTTCCCGGGTCGGGACCTGAGACGGGCCGTGGAGCGGAGCGGAGCGGCGTGCCCCCCCCGGAGGAGGCTGCTCCTTCTTTAATCAATGTTTTTAAGCGGCGTGTAAAGACTTACTTTTTCTTTTAAAGAGGCAATTAACGTCTGCGTTATTGATCGATCAGCTGCAGCTCTGGGGGCGCGGCGGGAAAGCTCAGGAACATTCTTCCTTTGTCCGAGCTCGACAGCTCATTTGCTCCCTAATAGAGATGAACTGGTGGCGAGGCAGGAGGAGGAGGAGGAGGAGGAGGGGGAGGAGGGGGAGGAGGCGCTGCTCCCTCTACGCAGGATGGGAGGAACAGGTTGCAGGTTGCTCCCCGTCGACGCAGTAATTGATTACATTCATCAAACAGCAACACACCAAAAGCTGCAGCCTGGGCTCTGAACCCTCAAATGAAGATGCATTAGATGAAAAAAACAAAACAACAACAACAACAACAACAACAAAACTCTTCTATCTCTGTCTGAGATCCAGGTGGTTAAACCTCATGTTCTGTTTGGGAATTTTCATCCATTTTCACCTCATCTTTACTCAAATTTTTTACCCTAATTTGGCCAAATGTAATCTCTCTAGGTTAAAATTTCTATGTTCTGGGATGAATAAAGGCATTTTCTATGATGAGCTATTCTTCAACTTTCACTATATTACAATAAATTCTTTGTCAAGAAATGTATCATACGTTAAGTCATTTTAGTCGTTTTGTGACATTTCATGAAAATGGAATTTATTGAAATTTTGAATATTTAACTACTAATAACTACAAATTATTGACCTTTTTCCAGCTACATTTCCATGTATCACGGACCCATTGAAAGTTTTAGACTCGAAAAACAGGAATTCATGTAAGAGTAAGATCTTTAAGAGACCTGTAATCTTCCATTTGATGTAACATAGTGAAAGTTACATTAGTTAGTAACATTAAAGGGGACAGCTCCTCTGTTTTTACTTTCATAAAGTACATTTTACAGCTGTTACTTGTACAGCAGAGGAGACGGAGCTCGGCCTCATCGTGTGTCAGTGTCTCAGTGATGGGAGGCGGAGCTTCTCAGGCAGGTAAACATGTGACATCACAGAGCGAGGAACACACACACACACGCTGACGACTGCTGCTCATTGAGGACAATGACTAACGTCAGACGCGGCTGATTTTGGGGCTGAGTCGGGATTGGGTTCCGCTGACCTGGCTTCCTTTCAGACGACGGTTCAGCCGCACTGAAACTATTATTTTTCATTGAGCGCCGTGGTGAATGACCTGCATTGTCAGCGTGTGCTCGTATGAAAGCCATTCAGGCTGGAATAATCCTCCCGGCTGCGACGTTTTAATAAGATTCTGCACGACGCTACCCGTGGAAAAGATGCATCTCCTGTCGCACATTCAGGAAACTCACAGAGGCTCCGTAATAACAAAGAAGAGAATAGAGGCTGTGCTGCACAGAACCAGGACACAGAGGCTCTGATTATCATTTTAAAGTGATGAAAGCTGAAGCATCCTACTGATTAATGGTAGGAAGCAGGTAAATTCAAGAGCATCTGAGAAACGCGATCCTCGGTTACTGGATCTTCGCCTGGTTTGATGCAGAAATTACACTTCCTGTTTGCTAGAAGTGGAGCCGCATGGAAAAGTCATTCCTACCTTAGCTGTGTGGAATATCAACAGTCTATTGCAGGCCAAAGATGTTTAGCAGGTTCAAAAACATCATCTCATCCTCCTCCAATCTCATCCTCATGCATGCATAGATTTAGGATATTAAAACGCAGCGAAAAAATGTGAAATATGAGCGAGAACGTGACATAAAAACCTCCAAAAAAATGAGACTCAGGACACGACTGACTGAACCTCTTCAGGTTCTTCTTCAGTCTCTGGTTCATCGCTCCATAGTTGCAGCAAAGCTCCAGCTCTCCAATGAAGGAGAGCAAGATGAGGAGCTACACTGGTTAGAAGAAACATAAAGTCACGTAGAGGCATGTGAAGTAAGGTGGAGTCATGCAGAGTCACTTCCAGGTACATAAAGTCACATGTTTGAAAATGGCTCCAGAAAATATGGCTGAGAAAATAAGATGACAAAGGAGCAGTAAAATACAATCTGAAGCATTTCTGATGAAACCAATGCTACATAGCTTCTATGTTAACACCAGAAAACAAAGATAAATTCTTAAATGTCAATTCAACCAGACTGGTCGTCGTGCTGCAGAGAGCAGGAACCGTGTCCGTGTACAGACGTCCCTCAGCGTTCTGCCTCGTCACTGCTCTTCAAATAGCCGTGTGTAAAACCTGTCCCGCTGACCCACAGGCCTCTCTCTGAGCCGCCTCCCTGGGTCTGCTGCTGTAATGACCGGGGGGGGGGGGGGGGGGGGGGGACAGGGGGGGTGGGGGGGGCGCCTCTGCTCCCGCTGAGCCGCCGTCTCAAGGTCAGCTCCTTAATGAACGCCTCTGCTCCGGGAGCCTCATGTGTTTGTCTCCCTGATGGAGGACGACCTCTGTCTCTGCAGCTGCAGACTGCAGGGCAGCCAACCCCTCAGTAAGCAGAGCAGCTATTGGCTGCCCTAAAATGACATCATCGCCTAATTAGTCCAAATCACGATGCACATACAAGTGTAGTGGATGATATGGGAGAGGAATAATGCGGCAGGAGCGTAGAGTGTAGCTACAAGACGGACGTAGTTTTCCCGTCTGAAAAGTGACTTGCAGTACCACTGAGATCCACTAGGGGCTCCAACAAACACCTGCTCAGAATAGGTCATTTTGAATCATACAACTAATGTTACTCCTGACAGAGCGTGACCTGGTCGCCATTCAGAGTTACACTCTTTGGATTCAGACTGTGTTCAAGTTAGTCTCTACCTGGTTGATACGACTGGGTTATCCTCTGATAGCTAGTATGGATCGTTTGGATCGGAGGATGGTGGAGGTTCAACGCTCCCTTTCAACCAAATATGGTTTCTCCTGGCTCCAAAGATTCAAGATGACTTCAAGAGCAGCTCTTCACAAACTAGTGGGTGATGTCACGGAGGGCGGGGCTTGAATAGGAGGAACTGGTTAAAAAACAAACATAAATACAATCTTTGTCTCTGAATCTCCTTTATCTTTATCTCAGTCTCATTTAGTTGCTGCATTTTCTGCATTTCCTAAGACTTTGCGAGTGTTTCCAGACACATCTCTTAACTATTTCCCATCGTATATACCTGAACATGTGTCAGTCTTGGGTCCAGGTGAAAGTTGAGTGAATATAGTCCGGTGCACGGCTGAACTGAGGGGATGCGTGTGACGGACACAAATCCTGCAAAAGTAAGTTAAACCTACCTCAGCAGTATCTCAACCCTTTTGACCCAAAAACAAACAGAGCAGAGCAGAGAATACGAGCAGCTCATTTTGTTCCAGATTATTAATGCAATAAAGTGGAATTTACAATAAGCCTGGGAGTGCAGCAGCTCAGAGCTGACGGAGCAAACACCGAGAGCTAAACGTGACATGATGGCAGCCAATCTTTGCTGGTTCGGATCGTACCAATCTTAAACTACTTAGACTTTCGCTATTTTGTACATTTTCTAGTTTTGGAGTTTTCAGCTTTTGGTGAGCTGTGTTACAGCCTTTTGACATTCTGCATTTTTTACTTACATGTTTTTTAAAAGCCAATCTCACATACTCTTAAATGTCTTTCTACACTCTCGTGGACAAAAGTACAAAAGCACGTTTTTCTTTCATAAACCTCTTAAAACCAAACATTCAGTTATTTTCAGGATTAAATATTATCAAAAAACACAAAACTAGTTGAAACAAAAGCAATGAATAGAGGAATGAGACCTTCACTTGGGGATCAGACTCACCTCTCAGGTGCCCCTGGTAGTCTCACTCCATACTATAACATTTAACAGGCAAATATACTTTTATAATGATAAAATAATAATAATTTCATGGATCAGCCCACAATGGGATAATGGCTGAATCTGATGGAATATGATGAAAATGTGAGCCATCACTACATGTCTTCAAAATGAAATGCAGACATTATATAATGCATGATTTTCTATTGTAATAGCAGAGATTAAAACGTGGTTTTAATGGAAGTCAGTGGGACGTGGAGATTAGAGGGAGGATCTGGCTCTACATGAAAAACACAGTTGCAATCTAATCAATTCCATTGCCTAACCATGTTCTACTCCCTCTGCTATTTAGTACAATATATAACAAAATATGCATTTTGTGCTAACTATATGGAAAAATAGCACATAAAAGATTCAAACTGGCATTTAAATGGTTAAATCGTGAACAACGTGGAAGTTGCATAAGAGACTTACACAGATTAGAGGAGGACAGTTTGAGGAGGGGTCTCAGAGCTCTGAAACTTCAGAGTAGATGAGATTTGTTTTTAATTCAGCTGATGGATCACGATCCAGGATCATGGTCCAGTCAGCATCACTCCTCACATCTCTGCTCTCCTCTCAGAGGAGGAAACCGCACCTGAGGAGTGACGTTTCCTGGGCCTGCCAGTCACACGTCACCTGTCGTACCTGGGAGCGTGGACTCCGCTTTTCATCAGACCTGAAGATCTGCACAGACCCTGAGATATGAAGTATGAGGAGTGAGCGTAGAATTATGTAAGAAAATGAGTTGTTTGCAAAGGCAGATGACATTAAAGCCACCCTGACCTCTTTATCTGTGTGTGAGTGCTGCTGTTTGGATGTTGATCCAGGTTGTGTATGAACATATTTCGCCTGATGAAATGCTGTTAAGGTGTAAAATACTCTGGAGACGTGTCGCTTTTCTGGACACACATGTCTGAATAGCGTTAACGGACGTGATAGAGACACGTCTCACATCTGGCGTGTTCAGAAGGGTCGATCAGAGAAGGATTCCCAGTCTCTGTGAAGATTGACAGTGTTGTTTCAGGTGATTTGGAGTCGATATGTATCTGTTCTACCTTAGGATTAGGTATAGGCGAGAACAGGGCCAAACTTCAAACTTCCTGAAGTCACAGTCTATAAGTGTGTAACAGACCTGAAGATGAGCATCACTGTGTTTTAGACACAGACAGGTGTTTTTTCAGTGTTTTCAGCCTTCAGTTTATGGCAGAGGAGAAACAAGACAAAACGCTGCCCATAAACTGAGGCTGTAACTGTGACTTACTGCGCGCTCCTCTCGTGTTTGCCAGGTCACATCTGCATGTGGGCAGTAAAAGTTTACGCCATTCATCCCAGCCAGGGATCTTCTTCACTGTTATACGGCCTGCTGTCGCTGCTTTTACTGCGCAACAATGTCAGGATTTAGATTGGATTTCCTCATCCCAGTGACCCCCGAACTGGGAGCCGGGAAACACGTTTCCAGATGCTGGCAGCACATTCAGCGAGTGGCTGTCACCAGGAGGAGGCGCTCCCTCTGCTCTGGCCTGGAGGAGACGGGTCTGTTTCCACCACAGACTGAGGAACCTGCCTCCATCCTAGTTCACCAAAGGGACCTGGCATGGCTGGACTGAGAATTTAACCTTGTTCTCTGATGTTGATATAGAAGCTACAGAACATCAGTCTATTCTTCAGCCCTTTTACAACCTGGGAGAGTGGGAATATTACACTCTGTTTCTGCATAGCATTGCATTGCATGCTGATCTTTTTTTCACTATGTACACATTGTTGCTCTCCTTGTAAAGTGCTCTGAGATAACAGCTGTTATGATATGGCACTTAAAACAAATAAAAGTTGAAGTTGAAGTTGATCTGGCAACCACATACAGGCTTTACTACATGTGAACCTGAGGGACCAGAGGCTGAGAAAGAACCTGAGGAAGAACCAGAGACTGAGGAAGAACCAGAGGAGGAACCAGAGACTGAGAGAGAACCAGGAGCAGAGACATTGACATTTCAGCACAAAGTGCTGCAGACTCAGTCCTGTCCTTCATGTCCTCACAGTTCCTGAACACATCACACACCAAGCCTGACACCCATATAAGGACCAACGTCCAGCGAGGTCTCCATTATCAGAGATTAATGGACGACGCGGAGGTGGTCGCTTCTGCAGAGTCCATTAATTCCTGATAATGGATCCCTTGAAGGCCATTATCCTGCTTATACCATGGCCACTTATGAAATAAATAAATATTAAATTCAATAGTTATATTTTAATGTGTTTCAGAGTTAAAGTTGTGAATTTTTTTTTAACATCTCATAGCTGAGCAGACTGTTCCCAGAAACCTGCTGTGGCCTCAGAGTGGAACCAGCAGCTGATCCGTGGCAGGAAGTGACATGACGGCTTAACGTTGGGAGTCATGATGCAAACTGGGCCCTGGAGTACAGGGTTAGGGTGAGGTTTCTGTTTCTGTTTTCTTGTATTGATGCAGAGGAAAAGTGCAGCTCCCGGTGCATACCTGGCCCAGGTGGGCGGGGCATACTGGAGATCATGAGCATTTAAAGGGAAAGACACGAAAACGGAGCATTTAGAGCAGAGCTGTGAAACTGGTGTGTAGAGCCCGGCTGTGCTCAACCTTTGGGTTTCTCCAACCAAAGCAAGTTACCAACGTTACTTTTGGACATCAAGGAATCATGTCAAACAAGGATAAACGAGCACAATATGTCTTCTTCAGTTAATACCACCCATTCTTGCTGCATGTCTGCAACAAGGTGCGTCCAGGCGCCATTGGCAATTCACAGCAGGAAGTCAGGTGCAAGTAACTAAGTTCTCAGTTTCTCTTCTGTTTCATCCCTATCCTCAAAATATTATCCTCGTAATAACGATAAAATCACTTATGCTATGTCTAGTGACAAATAACCAAGGCCTGTGGTCTGAGTCTCTGTTGCCATGGTTACCGACCAACAGTTTTAGGCAGCACGGTTACTGGGATCTGGATACTGGGAACCGGAACATCTTTATGGGATGCAATGATGTGGTTTCGACCACACTCTCATTCTGATCAGTGGATCGATCCAGAGGAAAACACTGACTTTATGTTCGTGTTTATTCAAGTGTGAAGCAGATCTAAACATCGCAGACCTGCGTCCTCTCTGAGCTGCATTAACAGCTTCTAGTCTCATAGATCTATGATATACATTCCTGCCGCCTGTCAGTCAAATGGGTAGACTTCCTGTTGTGTGTTAGCTCAGCTGAGAGCACAGCGGACGCCCAGAGGAACTATGGGTAGTTTACGGCCTTCCTGCTCATTCATCGGCCACTCTGGGAGAGGTGTCACGTCAAAGTGATGGACGAGCTTTTCTTTTATAAGCTATTTGAATTAAAGGAAGCACATATAAAAATCTGTTAAAGTCACATAAATTTTGATGTGAAGAAGAGACACATAGAACTGGTTTCAGCATTCTCAGTATTTTAAGTAAATAATATTAAAAAAATTATGCTGACCTGATATTCAGATGATAGAAGAGCATCAATGAAAAACAGGAAAAAAAAGGTTATGAAATATATATGATTATATATATATATATATATATATATATATATATATATATATATATATATATATATATAATAAATTTAAAATATAATAAAAGATCAGCAAAAACATTTTTAAAAGATGACGGAAATCTGAAACAAATTGAAAAAGGAACATAACATAACAAATAAAATAAATAATAAAATAAAATAAAAATGTAATAAAATTAATAATAAATTACAACAAAAATAAAATAAAAAATATATTATACTAATAATGAAAGGAGAGAATAATGATAAATAAAATACCACAATAAAACAACACAAATAATAAAAATAAATATGTCTGTATAATGTATTTTGAAGCGACAATGTTGCACTGGAACAGCTGACATCAACAGGACCTTTTTTTTTACTTTTTTTGACATGTCCCTCTCCTCTACCTTCTCATCAAAACTGGGTCTTAAAGGGGTTTCTCTCCGAGCTCTGAATGTGGACGTGATGTGGTATTTTTCACATGTTGCCCAACAGGTTAATAGGTTTATTCTGCTTCGTTAGTCTGAAGTCTTCTCAGAAGGGTCTGTGTGTCTAAAGAGGAATTAAGCCACAGTTCAGTTGAGCACATCGCTGAGATGAGAGCACCTCCTGACATATTTTCTGCAGGATCTACACTCCACTGGGCCATTAGCCTTCAGGCTGTTCTTCTCAGCTCCTAACTCGGATCCTGGCCCGTCCTGCCAATCTGCTGCCGCCTGCTCACGCCTGATGTGTCTCTGTTCCCCTGCTGAGGGTTTGGGGTCGAATGAGTATGAGCCAACGTTTTTTTTTTTTTTTAATCACGTAAAAACTGTGTGATTCCTGTGACCTGGTGCACTGGGGGAATACAACCTCGTCTACACAGAGAGAAACGATCAGACTGAGCACACAGAGCACACAAGCCACTGTTACTAACATCATCACATCCTCATCGATATGGACATTTCAGGCTCGGTATGGAGTGATATGTACGATATGTGTGTGACCCAAACCATAGAATAAGTGTGAGGACCTGTCTCTGTTCTGAAAATGAAGAGCGCTATGACTGTGGTTCTTCCTCAGTCTCTGGTTCCTCCTCTGGTTCCTCCACAGTCTCTAGTTCCTCCTCAGGTTCCTCCACAGTCTCTGGTTCCTCCTCTGATTCCTCCTCAGTCTCTAGTTCCTCCTCAGGTTCCTCCACAGTCTCTGGTTCCTCCAGAGAAGATACGCTGGTGGGAAGGAACAAGCAGGTGGAGGCGCTGCAAAAAACATGGAGTATTTTTGGACTTTCTCTACAAATGACTTTGAATTCCCATGGAGTGTGTGTGACAAGACAAGAAGATAGAATAAGATGAGATAAGATCAGACACCTCCATCTCCCTCGGAGACGACTCCTCATCAGAGTCCAGACTCCTCACACCTGGTCCCTCCTGTCTCAGCCTCATCAACCTCCACTGTAGCAACCATTTCCTCCCTTTGTCACACTTCTTCTCTGGAGCATCATTAAATTGCTATAAATGTATTTTTTATTGATGTTTCCGTCTCATCATTACAGACTGTCTCTGTCAGATCTTATGACGTTGAATGAAACTCTTTGTTTCTTTGCTGCTGCAATTTAACAGACATTTAGACAATGTGGTGAAGACTCATTAGGAAAAACCGAGATCAGCTAAAAACTCAAAATCTAAAAGTGTTTCTTTGTTGAATTAAAGCAGTGAAAGTGAAGCAGAAGATGCAGGTTTAAAAAGAGCTGCAGAATACATTTAATCTGCTTTTCAGCAAGAAACGTCTCATCCATGATAACATTAGAAACTAGCAGCATCACTGGTTTGTGACCTTAAATCTTATGTATGTATGTGTATGTGTGTGTGTGTGTGTGTGTGTGTGTATGTGTGTGTGTGTGTGTGTGTGTGTGTGTGTGCGATGGACAAAGTGGGTCATGTTGTGTAATAAAGAAGCAGGAAGGGAGGAACATCATGTCTGCCTGGTCCCCATGTGGTCTCAGTGGGATGAAGAAGGGAGGATGGGGGAGGAGGGCGAGTGAGTGAATGTGTGTGCGTGTGTGTGTGTGTGCGTGCGTGTGTGTGTGTGTGCGTGCGTGTGTGTGTGCGTGTGTGTGTGCTCAAGCATGTGTATGTGTTTTTGAGGTGACACATGGTTTTTCTCAGCGCAGACAGATCAACATCTCTCTAGCCTTCTCGAGTCTCCAGGCAAACAGCTGAGACTGGAGTCCGCCTGCCTCACCCCTGCCTCACTGTCACCCTCACCCTCACTGTCACCCTCACCCTCATCCTCACCCTGTCCCCCATCACCCTCACCCCCACCCCCACCCTCAGCCACGTCCTCACCCTCCCCCTCTCCCTCATCACCCTCACCCTCATCCTCACCCTGTCCCCCATCACCCTCACCCCCACCCCCACCCTCAGCCACGTCCTCACCCTCCCCCTCTCCCTCATCACCCTCACCCTCACCCTCACCCTCACCCCCACCCTCACCCTCACCCTCAGCCACGTCCTCACCCTCCCCCTCTCCCTCATCACCCTCACCCTCACCCTCAGCCTTAGCCTCAGCCTCACCCTCACCCCCACCCTCACCCTCACCCTCACCCTCACCCTCACCCTCATCCTCATCCTCCCCCTCCCCCTCTCCCTCATCACCCTCACCCTCACCCTCACCCTCACCACCCTCACCCTCACCCTCACCCTCTCCCTCATCCTCACCCTCAGCCTCATCCTCACCCCCACCCCCACCCTCACTCTCACTCTCACCCTCACCCTCACCCTCACCCTCACCCTCACCCTCACCATCACCCTCACCATCACCCTCACCCCCACCCTCACCCTCACTCTCACCCTCACCCTCACCCTCCCCCTCTCCCTCATCACCCTCACCCTCAGCCTCACCCTCACCCCCACCCTCACCCTCAGCCTCACCCTCACCCTCACCCTCAGCCTCATCCTCACCCTCCCCGTCTCCCTCATCACCCTCACCCTCACCCTCACCCTCACCCTCAGCCTCACCCTCACCCTCACCCCCACCCTCACCATCACCCTCACCCTCACCATCACCCTCACCCCCACCCTCACCCTCACCCTCACCCTCACCCCCACCCCCACCCCCCACCCTCACCCCCACCCTCACCCTCACCCTCACTCTCACCCCCACCCCCAACCCCACCCTCACCCTCACCCTCACCCTCACCCTCACCCTCACCCTCACCCTCACCCTCACCCCCACCCCCACCCCCACCCTCACCCTCACCCTCAGCCTCAGCCTCACCCTCACCCCCACCCTCACCATCACCCTCACCCTCACCATCACCCTCACCCCCACCCTCACCCTCACCCTCACCCCCACCCCCAACCCCACCCTCACCCCCACCCTCACCCTCACTCTCACCCCCACCCCCAACCCCACCCTCACCCTCACCCTCACCCCCCACCCTCACCCTCACCCTCACCCTCACCCTCACCCTCACCCTCACCCTCACCCTCACCCCCACCCCCACCCCCACCCTCACCCCCACCCTCACCCTCACCCTCACCCTCACCCTCACCCCCACCCCCACCCCCACCCTCACCCTTCTCCTAGATTTGTGTTTGATCTCAAATTTCCAGCACGGCTCATTAGAGTCACATTAAAACTTGTGACCCTGGAATGACGACGGTATCCCAGGAGCCCGAGCGTACGTTGGGATGTCTGACACATGATGTCCTCATGATGCCTCCCACACGGTTTCCCCTCCAATGTTCACCTCAAACTACAGAGACTGAGGGTGGAATAACAAGGGCAAGCACTCCACACACATTTGATCTCATAAAACCTCATAAAATCTGAACACTGGAACCTCAGAAATACAATTCATCTGACATGTTCACGTATGTTCAGGGATATACTATAAATAGAGTCTTTCTGCACCTGCATTTGCACTGAATTACACTCATGTGGGAATTTCTGCAGACCATGGATATGTCTGTATTTCTGTAACATACATTGTATATTGTAGTGGAAGTTTCTCTGCTGAGAATCATTCGTTTTTAGAGAGACCTAGTTCTTGTTTTGTGTTTCAGAATTAATTTTCTTTTTTTGTTCTTGTTTGTCAAGGTTGAAAACTTGTTAGAATCTTTTTTTTTGCCCATTTTACACAAACACACGTTACTCTTCCTCCCAGCTCCCACACAACCTTGTATTATTCAAGTATTTTTACTTGAGTGAACGCATGAACAAGAACACACACACACACACACACACACACACACACACACACACACACACACACACAGCCCTACGCTCACGCGCAAACATGCCTATCTAAATCTGTCCGGTTTTCTGGGAAGTGTCTGTTCCTGGAGACGTGGATCAGGGGCATCCAGTCTGAAGGTCCGGCGGCGCTGCAGCTCCTGACAGACAGCCAGCTGCTCCTCCTCGCTCCTCACCTCCGGCCACACTCATTTAGAAACACCGAGCTTCTCCACGCTGCCACATGGGGAGCTCACAGCCCTCTAATCAGCACTTTCACCTCCACGGCCTCAGCTCTGACCTGACCACACACACACACACACACACACACACTCACACATACACACACACACAGACACACACACACAGAGGGTTGTGCTGTGAGGAAATCAAAGCATCACTTTTCTCAGAGAGAAGACGTCTCCGGTCCATCCTTCTCACTGTGGTTTGTCTCGGTGTCTCTGGACGGATGTCGTGTCCTGTCCAGACCAGACTCGACTAGACAAGCGCTCTGAAGACTCTGTCACACCGACTGGAAACAAATCAGTCTCAATTATGTCACGTAGTGGCTTCAGGACGGCGTGAGTCCCCTCCGTCATTAAGAAGGAGCCTTCAAATCAACTTTATTTAAAGAGCCAAGTCACAACAATGTCTTCCTGCGACACTGAGACACACATCAGGTCTGATCCAGACGTTGGAATCAGTTTTCTATTGCTCAACTTTGTATTCATTCACTAAAGTTGATTAAACTGTGTTTAGAACTATCAATAAAGTTCTCCTGATTCTAACAGATCATGAGTGAACACAGCAACAAAAGCAAAGAAAACTTTCCAACATGCACCAAATTTTTAGGCAACTTCTGAACTCATGGAAAAATTAAGTTCAGGAAATGACACTGAACTTTACGGGTCTAATTTGAGAACTTTAACATGTGGGATTAAACAGGCCCCACCATGACCTGAGCTGCTGAATGCAGGAGCCTGAGAGGAGACAAGTGATCGTCTGCTCTTGTACATGTAACTTACTGTAGCCCGTGCAATCCATTCATTTGTGAGAAGAAAGTTTTACATTTTCATGGATGGAAACGAGCCAGTTTGCTACTCTTCATTGTAGGAATGAAGCATCTCAAAGACGTACATTGACGTGAAGCCTTAAATGGTTTCGTTTGAAGTGAAAAGACGTCTGATCAGAGAGCTCTAGCGCCTTATCCCAGTCCTGCAGAAACACTAACAAACCTGCACCTGGGCCGAGACTTCAACCTTCCCGAGGAAGATAAGCATCACACAAATCTGCTTCTGGCCGAGCGCAAAGGATTCGAGTCGTTTGATTCTTTCGCGCTAAAAACAAGAGGTGAGACACGGGTAACTTTTCCCTCATAATAGGAAGTGATCCGACATTTACGGACGTGCCCCCGGAGAGGAGCGTGGAAAGGTCAAGCTGCAGCAGCAGCAGTGGAGTCCCGGCCGGAGCAGAGTCGCTGTGCAGCGAGGAGCAGCGAGCGCAGCTCCGATTCAGCCGAAAGGTTACCGCACACTCGCTTATCTGCGCCATCACAGGAGGCACGCTGCAGCTTTATGAACATGTGCAGGGGGACGTCTGGCATTGTGTACAATTACAAAAGAGCAATTAGCATTTATATGGGCTCCACGTGTGGCGGGCGGAGCGTGATTAAGGTAACTACAGGAAGGCTAAAGGCTGAGCTCTGATTACCACCGATATGTGTGACTTAATGAGAGCGCTCAATTACCTCCCACTTTGCTTTTATGTCCCTCTTTCCGGCCAATTAACACGTGTTGGTGAACATGACATCCAATGCAAATTAGATGAAGGGCGAGGGGGGGGGTATGTGTGTGTGTGTGGGGGGTCTGAACTTTTGCACCCTTTTATTTTTTTCTGTTTCTTATTCATGAATAGGTGCTGAGGTTGCGTTTCGGCAGTCAGAGCTTCCATTGGATTTCATCACAGCGTGTTCATGGTTAAATACCAGAACAACACCAGAGAGTTTCCCAGAGACACTCCTCACACACCCAAACTCATCAAACAGAATCAGAAAGAATGTTTTAAGAACATATTTAAGAGTGAGTAAGTTAACGTACGAGATAGTGCAAACTTCCTCTCTACAGGAAAACCAGAGGAAATCCTAAATTATATACAACCAGCCATCAGCAGGTGTTTGATTTGGACCCTCGTCCTTATTATGTAAAGATCGTCTTTATGCTGCTCTTTCTCACCGATTAACACGTGTTGGTGAACATGACATCGAATGCAAATTAAACCAAGGGAGAAACAGATTCTGAACTTTTGCGCCCTTTAATTTTTTGCAGTTTCGTATTCATGAAAGAGAGACGTAGGTGCTGAGGTTGTGCTTCACACTCCAGTGCCACAGTCAGTCAGAGCGGCGTCTCCCAGCTTCCTCTGGTTTGACCAGCCTGTTAATGGCTGGATAAATGCCAGACCATTTCCCTTACCTGCATCTTCCCAGAAAGGCGCAATTATCATCTGTCTCCTGATGGGAGGTTGTCTGGGCCTCTCATGTGGCAGATAAGAAAGTAGGCAAATAAACCAGGGTGGGGTGGGGGATGGGTGGGGGGTGGGGGAGGGCTGGTGTGTAATGCCATTCAGCCGACTGGCATATGAAGAAAGGTCCTGGGATGAGTGTCATCAAAACAAGTCGCCAAAACCTCCCTCCGTCACTTCCCTTCCCCTGCCTGGCGCAGACGGGCATGCGGCCACGGCCTCGACGCTTTGATCTCACAAAGGTCCAGAAATGATGTGGCGGCGCGTCATAGGTCATCAACACGATGCAAACCAGCCCCGAGGCCCGAGGAGTCGGGAGGCAGCACATTCAAAGGAGAGAAATCAGAGAAGAGACAGATCGAGTACAAAGCAAAGTGGATCTGAGACTGAGACGCTGCCAAGTTCCCTGGAAGTCTGCAGAGACTTCAGACACAGAGCAGACAGACAGGCAGACAGACAGGCAGATAGACAAGTAGGTAGACATACAGAAAGAGAGACAGACATGTAGACAGACAGACAGACAGGAAGATAGATAGACAGGAAGATAGACAGGTGGATAGACAGACATGGAGAGAGAGATAGACTGACAAACAGGTAGACAGAGACAGGAAGATAGACAGACAGACGGAGACATAGACAGACAGGCAGAGAAAGATGGGTTGACACAGAGACAGACAGATGGACAGAGAGACAGGATGATAGACAGGTAGATAGGCAGGCAGGTAGACAGAACAGAATGGTGGAAATTTCTCCTCAAGCTGGTCCAGAACAGTGGTGTGAGTTACAGAAATGATGCAAAACATGCAAAAAACAAAACACAAAAAACGCTGCTACTTAGAACTGCTCACAGACATGATGCAGGACCAGAACCATCCAAACCTACAAAATGAATGTGACAGAAGAATGCTACAAATCCTACAAATACACAAAACCCAAAAACAAACCCAAAAGAGAAAAGCTGTGTAGTCACACTGAACTGTGGTGCTCCTCCAGGCCTCTAGGGGGCCCCAGTCCAAAGGAAGGACCAGTCTCTGGGTCCAGATCCGACACAAGCTCCATGTTCCTCTGAGCGTCCTGTGTTTCAACAGTGTTTCTCAGTTTTGCTGTTTTTGTTTTGCACTTTTTTTTTGTGTTTTTGGATTTCTCTGTATCTTTCATCACACTCTGCATGTTTGAAGGTGTGTCTGTACTTACCTGTGTACCTGAGGAACATCACATCCGTCAGATCACATGCTAGATGATGTTAAGTGGCTAACAGCACGTGACCCTCCTGTTAGCAGCAGATTCTGACACACTGAATGGTAAAAATCTGATCCTGTGTCAGCGTTCCACTCTTCAGGGATGCAATAAGCAGAGCCGTGACCGGTCCCTAAATGCACTGAGCAGCGCTTTGATGCTTCCTGCCTGAGTGATTTAACCACTTAACATCACTTCACATCACCATCACTTAACTCTCTGAACGCTCACGTCCGAAACTTTCCCAACTGCCTGTTCCTGACACCGTCCTCAAGTTTCAAACTAGCAGGACACGCACACAATACTGTCAAACTGTCCTTCCTCTTCAGTGATATCGCTGAAGGAACAGAATGCTGTCTGTAACAGGTAAAGCTGTCGGTCCAGTGTTCTGATGTACTTTGTTTAAGGAAAAGAACATTTCTACTCCATTCATTATTCATCCCTCATTCTGTTCCAGCCTGTCTTGTAAAATCGGTCAAAGCGCAACATCCTCTGCTCCATATGCTGCAGGCTGCCTTATGTGTGAATCATATGAAAACCTCTCTGTATTGATTGTGATTGGGACAATTTCTACTACTACTGATGATTGAAATAAAATCATTCATTCAGACATTTTCTATGAAGTGCTTCCAAAACGTCCTGTGGGAGTCCAAATGTCCTAGAAAGGTGGGAACATGGGGCCGAGTTTTAAGAACAATCGTATTGCACTTTGCACTGGTGAAATCCTGCAACCTCTCCTGATATTTACTTCATGTTTGTCGTGCCGTTTCACATTAACGTCAAACAAAACAAATTCACACATTTGTGTCCTGAAATCGTGGAGGAGAATTTTTGTTTGGTGCAAAACTTGAAAACATGCAAAACATGAATTTCCAGGAGGACACGACCTCAGTGTTCACAGCCGCCCTGACGATAATCCAAGGACACACACGCACACACACACACACACGCACACGCACACACGCACATACACACACGGTGCAGCGTGTGATGACAAAGAGGATAAATCCAGGTAACTTTGCGCTGAGTCGTTCAGGTTACATGATCTATTAGGTCAAGATAAACCGGGCATAACTCGTGTTATTAGTCATTCTGGGAGCGTTCCTGCACCTTTCGTGCCTTTTATCCCACGTCGTTTATCTTCCAGTAACTGTTCCGTACGTAAAGCTACGGCTGCTGTCAGATGTGCTTTTGTTTGGAGGACTAAAAAAAAAAGGAAAAAGGGAAAAGAATCAGATTTTTTTTCAACAGAAGGGCAAAGAGGAGATGCTGAGATCCTGTATACTGCGAGGCTGCGATACCGTCTCCTGAAGCTGTTATTGAAGTTCTTGGAGTCGTGTGAGATTTAATAGAGAAAACGTTACCATTTGAATTGAAGTCTCCAAATGAGATTATTGTTGATTCCTGGATGTTTCCTGCGTAGCCCTCGGTATGAAATGCAAACCCTGCAAAAGGACAGATCCAGCCGGCCTCCTGTTAGCAGCCCAGCAGCTAATCTGCAGATCAATAGCGCTAGGTGACCTGTAATTATACATTATTAACGGCTCGGCCTGAACATTGATTTGTATTGTTGCTTCAAGAAACACAGAAGAGGCAGGAAGGTCACACCCAACTGGGGGGGAGGGGGGGGGGGGGGGGGGGGGGCGGGGATCATGGCTCCATGTCCCATCATCCCTCCTCCAAATGGTCCCACTTCATACACCTAATGATGTTTGTGTCTGAATGTAGACGGAGGAGGAGGAGGAGGTGGGGTTTGTGCGTAATCATATGTGGTTCTTGCCTGTGTGTGTGTGTGTGTGTGTGTGTTGGAGTGGGGGGGGGGCGGTCTGGGTGGGGGGTTGTAATGCAATTCCCTCCAGATCAACGGCAGAATTTACGGAGGAGCCTCCAGAACAATCAGCGAGAGATCTTTCACTAAACCATTTCTCAAAACTCGCTTTAGAAGCGCCTTCTTGGAAATAACAAAAAAAATGTCAGAATGGCAAGAGGTCGCCCCCCTGCCCCACCTCGCCCCCCCCACCTCGGTTCCCCCCTCCCCTCCCCCCTCTCTTCGCCCATCAAGCCTGCTGGGAACTATCGATCCGCCTGATTTTGATTTCACAAAGAATGAGCGCTGTGACCTCTGTTTGACGGCTGGACGCCAAAGATAGGAACATGACGTTTGTCACATAGGATTAACCTGCCTGGGGGGGGCGGACACCCCCCGATCAATAATCAGAACTTCTCGAGGACGCTTCAGAGCACAGGAACCTGCGTCGTTTCTAGGAACTTGGAGTGTTTCCTTAAAAAAACCTGAAGCTCTGAGGCCATGGAGAGGTCAGAGTGGGATTTATTATATGAATTATTGAAAAGTCTCTTCATCTCTCCTCTGCCAGATCCAGCGCTCTGAGGCTGAACTGGAGCATCCTCTTCCAGACTGTATTCTCTACATTTGTTAAGCGTCTAGCAGTGTTCACTAACTGACCTCGACCAAAATCAGGTGCATTCACTAGTGGCAGAAAAGATCTTTCAGTCCGAGGATGAACGCCTTCAAATCCATGTTCATCATCACAAGTAAAACTGTCTGCAGAGGTAAAGGTGAGTTCATGGTGCAGCTCCATCGTCATGCACGTTAACAGCATATACAGTATATGGGTCCTGTGTGTGTGTGTGTGTGTGTGTGTGCACAGGTTGTTCCCTGTTGTCATTTTATGGTGACTGAACAAACCAAATGCTGCAAATACAGAAATGAAAAACATATTACAAACACATAAACATACAATACTTATGTACTGTGAAGATTCTGTATTGTGAAGGCGACGTTCTGTTGTGTGAGTTTGACAGTTTCACTTTGGGGGATGAATAAAACACGTCACTCTTATCTAATCTCATCTGAAACATGTGATTTTGCTTGCTCGTCGTGTCTGTGATCGCAGCTTTGGGTGTTTTTGCTTTTGCGTCCTTTGCTTCTTATCTACAGCATCTCATGTCATTTCACGTTAAGTCTGGCCAGGTGATGTGATGCGATTATTGTGAGGTACTTCAATATAAAATGCATAGAGTGGGAACAGAAAAGTAGCAAAATGAAATCCCTAAAAGAGATTTCCCACCAGGACGTCTCATTTCATCTGATTCCATATCTGCCTTCAGCAGAAGTCGGGGAGAAGTGAGTCACATTTTCTTTTCTCGTAGCTTGAGACTCAGAGAGAGAACCACGGGGAGGCAGGTGGAGGAAACCTCGGAGCAGGTGTGAGGCCGAAAAAAATGATTCACCTTGAAACAAGTCGCAGACGGATCGGAGCTGTGAGCTCAGGTGGGCTCGTCCTCCGTGTGGACAGACTGTGTGAGCAGCTTGACCTGCTTTTAAAGAAGGAGGCCTCGACATACTTTACTGACTCCCACCGCTCCAGAGGAGGACCAGCCGGAGCTGCGTGTGTGTGTGTGTGTGTGTGTGTGTGTGTGTGTGAGAGCTGTGCCTGTAGTGGCCTTATTATCGGGTCCACAGAGGGAGTGTTGGACAGCCTGGTGCAGCTTCAGCATCAGTCACATGTCGGGACGCCCTCGGAGCTCTGAGATCGCCTCGTCCACATTAAACATCTGCTGGAGGCGACAGCTGCGCCGTTTGGCAGATGGAGACGGAGACGCTGGGAAAAAGTCACGTCGTCGTCTGTTTTCAGTGCAGAAAAAACACACGTTTGAGTCTCGATTCTGTTCCCAACACAGGATGGAGCCGACTGCAGGCTGCTGGCAGCAGCTGTAAAACATCTGGATCCACCTGAAGATGAAGTTTGTGTCCTGTCGTAATCGACTGCTACTCTGCAGGCTTTATGTTTAATCCAGTTTATCTATTTATGTCATTTGCATATTTCTTCTCCTGCTCTGTCCTCCATCTTCTTGTTTTTATGTCATACTTGTGGGTTTGTGCGTCCTTTGCTCCTGCTTTGTGTCTGTGTTTACAGCTTCTATTTCATGTTGAATTTGTTTGTTGTGTTTCTGGTCAAATAAACACAGGAGCACGTGTGAGTTTCAGGTGTTGTTGTCAGTAGATCAGAAAGATCAGAGCAGCAGGATGAAGGCGTCCGTCACCTCGTGGCCTCCAGGCTGAACTCGTCACACACACTTTGACTTTTGCTTCTCAGGAGCTCCACTGCTGCTGGGCTCTCCACTGCCTGTGATGACTGGTGTGAACTCTGACCCTGCTGCTCGTGGCTGTTTGATGCCAGCGCTGGAACCTTGAATGTGTCCTCACCACACACACACACACACACACACACACACACACACACGCACACACACACACACACGCAGGCAGTCTGCGGGGTCGAGCTACATTAATTAGCGGACGAGTGCTCTGCACCTCCTGAGTCTCGTCTTTGAATTTCATTCAGACTGAAACGTTTGTTTGTTTGTTTGTTTGCTCGACACAACCCAGCGCTTTGAAATCTCAGACCAGCACAGAAAAAAAAATCCCCCTTTTTATTACATTTTTTATGTAGTGTCTGATAACCAGACAGGTTTGTGAGAGAAAAACACGCGTTACGCTACATGAATCCACAACTCTCCTGTTTTTGTGTGTACAGTCAAATATTTAACTACAGGTCTTCTCATTTTTTACATTTACTTGTATATTCAGATTTTAGTACGTCCAGACCCATCTGAATAATGTTAATGACACCCATACTAATTAAGTCACGTGACCTGGAGATGTGAACAAAGTGTTTCCATCACACTTTGAGATCAGCTTCTAGATGGACACGTCTGGAGGAGCAGCTCAGGAGCTGTGATCAGAGACGTCTGAGAGGTGTTTTCCAAATGTAGATACTTCCATCACTAATTTGTTATTGTGGTATTTTCTGTGTTGCTCATTCTTTGACGTGTTTCTGACCTGGAGGAAAACCTGAGGTTACGTGTCACACACTGGACGCTGTGACAGGTTTATTCCTCTTCCTCCTGACGCCACAATGGAGAGTGCTGAGTGAGCTGCTGCTATGTAGTTAATCTAAGGACTGTCTGTCAGTTTCCCAGTACCCCCCACCCCCCACACCCCACATCCACTCATCCCCCCACCCCCATATTGGCCTGAATCCCTCAATTCAATTCAACTCAATCTGGAGCAGCCAATTCCACAGGTCAGCGCCCTGCTGGACGCCTGCTTACCGGCTGATAGAGCAGTGGGATGAGATGGGATGGTCAATTACTGCTACATTACCACTACTACCACTACTACTTCACAGAACACTGTTAGTTTAGGGTCCGACCATGTTCTCTGGTCCTCACATAGAAGCTATGGGACAACAGTATACATATTATGGTCTGCAGAGACACATCCAGCCTGAAATGTTGGAGTTAGAATGCAGAAGAACTCCAGATGTCACGACTCTACTGGTCCCCAGAGGTAACATGGTGCTTCAGTGTGGAACTATACGTGCATGTGGACAGAGGGGACAACGCTAAAGTGGTTCTAGAGTGGTTGGATGTTGATTGGAAGTTTGTAGTCCTGCTACGTCCTGGTCCAGGTATGGACGGAGGTTAAACTGTTTTCTCATTCCAGGTTTCGTTGAAGGAAGATCACAGAAAGTATTTTGGCGAGTAGAATTAAAGGTCGGAGTGAAACTAATTGGATTTGTTCTGTCGACTCCTCTGGAGCAAAGCACAAGGTTGAACTTGGCAATGACACTTCCAAACACCTGCCAAACAGCGGCCGGCCATGCAGAGGCCTGGACGGGCCGCGCCGGCCATAAATCCTCATTTACGTGATGGTCGCTGAGCTGTGACAAGACGCCTTCCGCCAGACGGAGCTAGATCAAAGCCGCCACGGCCCAGACCAGGCGGCGGGAAGCTGATTCACCTCCCAGGGAAAGTTGAGAGGACGGCGACTCGACCTTCAAGTTCACATGAAAGTGGAACATGGAGTAAATGAGTAAAGGAACCATGGAATACATTTGGAACGATTCCATAGCTCGCTAATCCTTTTGGGAACGTCGGATTCTTGGTGTACGATTACTGAGATACGTCAGGTGGGAGCAGCTTAGCGTCAGCTGCAGCTCGTCACTGCGGTTGTTCTCTCAGACACGAACAACGTGTCCGGGTCTCGACCTCGGAGCCGGGGCCACCGCAGCCCATTCATGAGACGTCTCCTCGGGATGAAACGCAGACATTTTTCCTGTCCGTCCTGAAAAGGCTGGAGCTGAAAGACGCTCTTTAATGAGGCATCATTTCCAGGGAGGTGACACTGTAAATGCAGCTCTATGCAGGTGTTTTGCATGTAGAAGTGTCAGAAATTGAATTGACAATGTAAAGAAAGAGGGACTGATGGTAAAATTATGTCAAAGTGTCACAAAAACATCTGAATACCTCTGATTTCAAGCACTCTACAGAAGACACGTGATTTAGGGTAAAAGTAACTGAATAATCTGTTTCGAGCAGCTATCAGAGATACAAGGTGCAACTAGAATAACAAACTGATCATTTATTGTCTATTTTAAGGTCTTTTTTTAATGCCTCATTTCTGAGCAGGTTATGACATCATAATAAATGCAGCTCAGTTTTTACTTTTTATGGCATCTACCATGTAAATGTGATGGACGCAGAGTTTGAGTTGCCTGTTTGAGCTGAAGGTTTAGGAGTGTGAATGCTGTAGGGCCCATTTATTAAGAATGAAATGTGGCACTAAAAGAATCACATATGTGTCTATAAATCACCAGGTTCCTCCAGTCTAAATCCACCTGCACCGACTCTGCATCTCCTCAGAGCTGAAACTGGTTCGAGACACTAAAACCTCTTCTTTAAAAGCCGGAAGTCATGAGTAAGTGATGGTAAGTGATGCGAGCAGGTGGTCGAGGTGTGTGTCTCCTGGTGTGTTTGTTTGGTCCAATGTAATCAAAAGCTGTGTGTGTGTGTGTGTGTGTGTGTGTGTGTGTGTGTGTGTGTGTGTGTGTGTGTGTGTGTGTGTGTGACTCTACCTCTTGATGCCACATCCTTTGATTGTAATTATGATGCAGCATCAGAGAAAACGTTTTGATACACGTGTGTGTGTGTGTGTGTGTGTGTGTGTGTGTGTGTGTGTGTGTGTGATTGAATCATCTGGGTTAATGGAGCACACGTTTGCACACGTCCCTCAGATCAAATGTAATTACTATTAAGAACAGTAATTATTGATAATAATACCACTAATGACAATATAGGTAATAACAATTATACCATGCGCTATAATTATTATATTAATATGAGGTATAAAATAAAGGTAAAATAAAATAGGGATTATCATGTTATTTAAAAAGGTCTGGTACACACATGAGCTTAATAATAATAATAATAATAATAATGATGATAATAATAATAATAATAATAATAATAATAATACTAATAACAACAACAACAACAACAACAATAATAATAATAATAATAATAATAATAATAATAATAATAATAATAATAATAATAATAACAATAATAATAATAATAATAATAATAATAATAATAATAATAATAATAATAATAATAATGAAACATCACTTGATTAATAAAGATAATCCCAGGGTCAGTCAAAGCTCTCCAGCTGTGCTTCAGAGGCTTTAGAGGAGAGCTCCAGAGAGATGGAGCCACAAACCTACAACCAGAAGGTGTGAAGACCTGAGACCTTCATGGAGATGGTCATGGATGTACCTGATCGTAAAATCCTACATGGACAATGTAGTGAGAGATGATTAATGATGATTAATGCAACAGTATCTAGTCGGAACACACCACAGTCTGGACTCAGACCAGGTGCCGGCTGGTTCTGAGGACTGGGCGCAGACAGACAGGCAGACAGGCAGACAGGCAGACAGACACGCTGCGTCCTCTTGCAGCTCCTGCAGCAGCTCCTGGTTTCGGAGGCTCCTATATAAGAGCCAGCGGAGCCGCAGCCGCGGTCACTCCTGCTCCTCTTCTCCTCCTGGAGACGTCTCCGCCCCCTGAGCGCAGCACAGACTCCCCAGCAGCTCCGCAGCCGGCGGCTCACCGGCTCCGCTCCGCTCTCAGGACAGGATTTGTTCCCACTAGTTCCCTTCTTCTCTGCTTGGTCCCAGCAGCTCCAGTCCAGGAGAGCTCTTCACCCAGGTCTCCATCGTGGTCCTGGACCGTCTGATGGACTCTGTGCGCACTGCGCGTCAGGACGCACAGGAGGAGGATGCGGCGCAGCGCGGACCGGAGTGAGAAGCTCCTGTAGAGGAGGGCGAGGAGGAGGAGGAGGTGGAGGAGTAGGAAGCTTCTTCCTCTTCTCCTCTCCTGGTCGTGGATCCTCCAGGACCATGGATTCCCTGAGCCTGTCCGTGAACGCCGTGTCCTTCACGGCGGAGCCGCCCCGGACCGAGGACCCTTTCACCGGTCCCATCCGGAACATCGCGCCCTGGAACTTCACGGTCCTGGCGGTGCTGATGTTCGTGGTCACGTCTCTGTCCCTGAGCGAGAACTTCCTCGTCATGTTCGTCACCTTCAAGTTCAAGCAGCTGCGGCAGCCGCTCAACTACATCATCGTGAACCTGGCCATCGCGGACTTCCTGGTGTCGCTGACCGGAGGTCTCATCAGCTTCCTCACCAACGCCAGAGGCTACTTCTTCCTGGGCAGGTGGGCCTGCGTCCTGGAGGGCTTCGCCGTCACCTTCTTCGGTAGGTCTCCAGATCCAACATCTCCAGTTAAACCCGGTCAGGTGTCTCCTGCTGCTTCCATAGGATCCGCCTCAAACTTGACCTGGATTTGAGGTCTGAAGTTTGCTGCTTCCGCCGCTTCTCACACACCTGCAGCGCGTTTTAACAGCTCCACGCTGTTTTATTTCTAGTTTTGCTGATTGAGTCAATCAGTCAGATTTATTGATCCCAGCGTCTGTCAGCAGCAACAAATCTTAGTGAAAGTTAAAACCAGAAATAGATCTGTTATTCCCAAAAGTAGAATGAGAATAAAAGAACAAAAGTACAGACAGTTCTGTCTTTACCTCTAAAAAAAGCTTGACATTGAGTCCTTTAGTGATTATGTATTACTCATAGCTGGGTACTTACATCTTTCTCAAACTCAGATTTAAGCACCTTTCAAGCACTTTCAAGCCCAATATCCAGCCTTTCCAACACCATGAAGACCACACATGATGATACATGCAAGAAAAAGTCTGTTTCATTCCAGTAAAAGGGTTAAGGGAGATTTATGTGATGGCGTGGGGTATTAGTGGATAGCACAGCTGCCTCAGCTGGAAGGACCTGGGTTCAACTCTGTCGAGCTTCACTGTGTTAAACCTGGTCAACTCTCTCCTGATGCTTTTATTGGCTCGAGATGAAGTTTTATCAAACATCTGGTTTATTTCTTATCACACACACACACACACACACACACCTTGACCTGGATTCACGGCCGTAGCTTTGCTGCTGTGCAGGATGCATCATGTGCAGCTGCTTCCCTCACCTTTCAGCTCCCAGCTGGTTTCTGGGAGTGTTTGTTATCACTGTAAAGGAACCGCGAGTTAGACACAGCTCTGCCACAATCAAATTCATGTGATTTTCAAGCCCATTTTTTATTTAAAATCACATCAAATTTAGCATTGTGATTAAAAACACCAGACAATGCAATGATAATGAACTTCTTTTTAGTGCTGAAAACATTTCTGATGGATGGCACTGTCACTCATACCCATACTGTCCTCCACACTCTCTGTAGAGTAGACCTTGTTCGCTTTATCTACCATTCATCCTTGAGACTCAAGCGCTCGTACGAACGCTCTAATTAGCTGTGGGGTCAGGGCCGGAGCCACTGAGGGTTCAACGAGGCTGGTGTGAAGAGCCTGGAGTGGCTCTGGACAAAAGCACTGAGACTGAACCTGGAGCAGAGCAGCTAAGGAGACAAGAGGCAGAGAGCAAGAGGCAAGAGACAGGAGGACACAGAGAGACAGAAAACAAACAGAGAAAGGAGACGGTTGGTGACCTGTCAGGTGAGCACAGGATGTAGAACTAACAGAAAGCACCCAGAGGAACTTTCAATGTCTATTTGCAAGGTTTTCCATTTCTAGGTTTTCTACAATACATAATCACACAACTACGTTTTGGAACAACGGGAGAATGAATGAAACTTTTCAAAGTTTACTTAGTTTACTAAGACTGTGCTTACTGTCTTGCCTGACTGGGTCAATGGAAAACAATCATATTTCAAGCGTTGTTTGTGAATTTAAGCACTTTTCAAACTATATTTACCAATAACATGTCACTGAGCAGTCGATGCCCTAAAAACTGCAGGAAGAAAGCTAAAAATACCCAGAAACAGTTTTTTTAGTCACTGTTGCAGCAGCTCTCTGCAGCGTTCACAGGCTCACACTGGAATCTTCACAGATCTGAAGGTGTTTTGTACCGTTTTATCACTCTCGTCTCGCTGGCTGCTCCGTGCTGCATCTGCAGGGCTGCAGGAGACAACTTCCACAACTGCAGGTGTCAGTGTTGGAGCTTTTTCAGACACGTGTTGTGAAGGTGCAGAGGGTGCATCCTGCACAGCGGCAAAGCTGAAACGTTCAACGACGTGTCTGTAGAATGAGAAACTTCACCTTCAAGAGTCACCTTAATATTCATGCAGAGCCATCATGAGGAGTGACTCTAATGTCAATGAAAAGAAAACTTTCTTGTTTAATCAGCTCTAAAAATAGTTTTCTCTTAATCTATTGATGCTTGAATAATGGTGCTCTGCATGAGTAAACTTCATTACTAGACTTTGAGGAAACTGAAAGCTAAGCAAATTTTATTCTGATTTGTCCAAATTATGAAAAAGAAACTAAACAGGAAACTTCAAGTCTCTGACTCGGTGTTATTCGGTACGAGATCTTTTAGAAACCTGCTCTTGCAGCCGGGCTGCTGATCTGCAGTATGTGCAGTAAACTTAGTGTAGGATTAGAGACAAAAGCTCATTGTGAGGCTGAATCCAGAGCTGTGCTCAGGGAGCTCCTCACTCACGCTGCAGAGCATGACTCGCCATAAGTAGGTTACCAACGCTGTGACCACCAATAATCGGTAACTAAGTCAGTGGATTGGGCGGTTTCTGCTGGATCTGTGTGTGTGTGTGTGTGTGTGTGTGTGTGAGGACACAGCATGGGCATCCACAGCACAGCAAATCAGGAGGAAGGAGGACACCTTAGTTCAGCCTCCTTATTGGATTTCATAACAAGGTTTGGGCGACGTTTCTTTGTCCGCTCTGATTCTTCCACATGGACAAAGTGAGACAGGAGGTCACAGGACGACCGAGCTCAAAAAAACCCACCTGATCTATCTTCATCATCTTCATCACTAGTCGTGATGAATTTCCGTCCCAATATGATGATGAGTCTCATATGAGAGAGATATCGAATCCCAAATTGCTCTCACTTGAAATCGTTTAACTTGTTGGGCTTTAATGAGACAACGTTGGTCATTATTATGAGTTACAGTATCACAGGTGGAGCTCTGCCAAACCCTCCTCGTAAAGCTTTAGAAATAGACTTTAAATAATGATAATGCTGTTAAGAACCAGCAGAGTCGCCGTGGGAATGTTTCCGGACAACGGTCCTGGTGCATGGATGCATTTACCTGCAATAAAAAAAGCACATTTATCTATAAAGGAGGAGCGTGAGAAAACGGAAATGTGTTGAAAGCGCTTTGACTTAGTAAATTCTGCCGGAGGACGCCGGGCTGATGGATAATCAATAGCCCAGTGAAGTGGAGCACACACCTTCAAGAGGCTCTGGTGCTGGAAAGCCACTCCAATTTTAGTCGTTGCAGCAGTTTCATTGATTGACAGCTGTGCTGCACAGCTATTACCTGTGTCTGTGTGTGTGTGTGTGTGTGTGTGTGTGTGTGTGTGTGTGTGTGTGTGTGTGTGTGTGTGTGTAAAGTAGAGAGATTAAGCTGAGGTAGCTCTTACTGATGAGCCGGAGGCTTGTTATTCTGGTCGGTGTGAGAATATTTTCCCTTTCTCTTTCTTCTTAGTTTTCCAATCTACGTCCACCTGTGTCATGCAGATAAACAGTGGAATAATAGAATAGAGAAACAGGAAGTGAAATCTATTTATTGTCCTAAAAACAGCTCGGCAACACCTCTGACGGCCATGTCCTCTCAGTGTTAATTAAGGGTCTGGTTGGCTAATTGAACACCTGGGTTTCCTGTGTCGGCCCGTCGTGCAGACGGGAGGAGTGCCTGGCTGTGCACCGATCGCTAATTAACTGGTCTGTGAGAGTGACTTATTACCATCGTTAAAGTTGCCGTCTCGTTAGCCCGCTACGAGGGCCTAATGCACTTATCATGAAACTATTTCGAGCTGCGGCATCGCAGAGGACGAGGACACTTTGTCAAAATACGTAGAAGCATGGACGCTCTGCAGGGGCAGGCAGGAGTCTGTGTACGTGTGTGTGTGTGTGTGGGGGGGGGGGGGCGGGGGGGGGGGGGGGGGGGGTGGAGACGTCTCCAAACCTCTGATATCAAGAAACTAATTAGATCTGACTCTGCTGAGAGAGACAATCCAGCAGAGATGGAAATAAATGTGCTATGTGACATTCCAGAAAACACAGAGCTGTGGTATTCAGAGCTCCAGGACTCTGTGTGTGTGTGTGTGTGTGTGTGTGTGTGTGCGTGTGTGTGTGTGTGTGTCAGACGTGCTGACCTCCTGCTGTCTGGCCGCAGGGATCGTGGCTCTGTGGTCGCTCGCCGTCCTCTCCTTCGAGCGGTTCTTCGTGATCTGTCGACCTCTGGGGAACATCCGGCTGCAGTCCAGACACGCCATCGTGGGTCTGCTCTTCGTCTGGACCTTCTCCTTCGTCTGGACGTTCCCGCCCGTGCTGGGCTGGAACAGGTACACCGTCAGCAAGATCGGCACCACCTGCGAGCCCGACTGGTGAGAAACGCCAGCTTCTTACTTCCTGTCACCTGTGAAAACGTGAGAACGTCACGTCTACAGATTCTGCTGAGCTTCAGCTTTTTTCAAGCTCACATCCATTGTCAAACATCTCCAGCACCAAACAGCTTGTTTATAGCTCTAATATGTGACGTTATGTGATGTATGCGATCATGTATATACATGAATTTACGAGAATACAAAATCTCTCTGAAAAGAAAAATTTGGGACCAATCAGACCAAATCCTTCTTTTTGTCAGAATCCACACATGGTTTGTTGTTTAGGCCCCAAAGCTGCTTTGGAATTATCTGTTACCAAAATATTCAGAAACTGCTTTCCAAGGTCAATTCCAGTTCTCTGAAGCTTGTTCGACTTACATAAGCATGCAAATACAATCTCGGAATGAAATGTGCTATAGAAATGCATTTTCAAACAATATTACGATCTTTTGAAACCCTCAGAATAATGGAAGTCAAGCTATTTCAAGGACTTAAAGTCTCCAAGCAAACATTGTGATTGCAGCCAATCAGAGCTCATACATCCACACAAACAACATTTGATTTACCTCCATTGAGTTGTTGTTGTTGTCAAGGTCCCAAACCTGCGGTTGCTCATCTCATGGAAACATTCAGACGCTTTTCAGCTTTTCACAGCACTTTTCAAGGGCAGTTCGTATGCTTCTCCAGTGCTTTACAGATCATAAGATTGATAGTATCCTGAAAATACAATCTCAAAGCGATGACTTACCTGTGTGCCACAATGAAAGAGATGCTATAGAAGTGGCCTTGTGCTATAAACAACCAAATGATGGTTGCAGGAGTAGACTGGCAAGAAATCAAACTCTTTTGTTAGTTTTTGAGATCCATGCACTGCTTCATTGGAAAGTAGATGTTGATTTGACTCCTGGATCACTTATGAAACAATCACATTTGAAGCATTTTCAAGCTCTTTTATGATCTTTTCAAACCCTCAAAACAATAAAGATAAAGCTTTTCTTGGACTTCAAGCACCAATAAATGTATCCATTGTCAGAGTGGATCAAAGGTCATAAATCCACACAAACTCCACTTGATTCCGCTTTATTGAGATGTTATTGTGTCTCTCACTGCGTCGGATCATCTGGAGTCACTGCTGCAGCTTCTTTCAGCGTGCATGAATCTTTCTCTGTAATATTTAAGGATCAAACGTTTATTTGTCCGGCTTGCGCTGCGTGGCTGCGTGTGCAGCAGTGACTGCGGGCCGGGCCGGAGCAGGACGACGGTCTAACGCTGGAGCGCTGGAGGCTGAGGAGCAGGGAAAGGTCAGAGCAGCAGGAGACGCCAGGATTCACACGACTCTGCTGCGGGTCGCAGGCGTCCCACTCGATCAGGTGTTAGAGCCTCAGCGGAAGAGGAACGACAGCAAACAGCAGGTAGAGAGGGAGGTTAGGACAGAACCTGGCAACCCGCATCACTGTGAGGAAACCACACTGCTGAGTGGCCTCCTGGATGTGAACAAACTGTTCATTCACTTCAAAAAAACAAAAGTTTTAATGAAGCTGGATCAAACCGAGATGAAACCGGATTCAAGGGAATGATACCTTGGAAAAATTGCACTTATTGGAAAATGATTCCTAGAAATCCCTGAAGATGTCTGGACTCAGACACGTTACCTCCCTTGACCTTTCCACGTGTTTTTAGCTGTTTTTGTCATTTGAATCCCACCTGAAGCTCATGAATACATGAGAACTGAAGCTGGAAACGTTCTCAGCTCAACTTGTTTCAGGAGAGTTAGACTCAGCTTTGTACTTTCTGCTCCTGACCTGAGATGTTCAGCAGGTCCAGACGTCATTTCAGTATAAACGACAGATTTTAAAATGTCAGCTTAAGGATGGATGAAGATGAACAGAGGATGAATGCCCACCACTGTCCACCTGGACAAGGATCTGTGGTTGCCAGATATTGTGCAGAAACAGGACATAATGAGATGAGTCCAACAATGGAGAAAGAGAAGAAGGTTTCAGGTTCTACTGAGATATGAACTCAAGTCACTGGATCAAGTCTACTCATTACACCATAGAACCAGCAGCTAAGATGCTAATAATACTGCCACAGCTACAAATAGGATTATAAAACAGACTCTGAGGCGTTTATAGTGTTCCTAGCTTCTGTATTAACACCAGGGAATAAGTATAAACACCTTCCTCCTGTGTCTGGTTCTTTCTGCTGGCTGGATTCCCTCAGTGGGAACTCCAAACTCTGACCTTAAAACCAGACGTTAACCCTTCGATAACCCCTGTGACTCAGCGCTGACCTTTATCTAGGAATAAACCTGCTATTAATTACTTTCCTTTGGAAGCACAAACAGATTACAGCCGTCCTAACCTGGGCCCTGTGGCTGCATTAACCGTGTGTGTGTGTATGTGTGTGTGTGTGTGTGTGTGTGTGTGTGTGTGTGTTGTGGAGGAGCAGGTTCAGGTCTGACCTCGGCCCTCGGGGCTCCATGCGGGTAATGCAGTTTAGCTGCTTTGATCAGAGACGTTCAGATAGAGGGGCTGGATGTTCGCCTCCACCCCTGAGGGGTGGGGTGGGGTGGGGGGTGGAGATGGCTCAGACAATACTACTAGGGCATCACCTTCTGGAGAAGGAGCTGCAGAGATCACCTGAAGCACCTGGGGCTGCAGGCTGCAGCTCCAGGTGCTTCAGGAGCAGCTCCAGGAGCGCCAGGGGAAGCTGCGTGATGCATGTTAAAAGCCTCGTCCATGTGCATCTCTCCATCTGAGCCAGACATGCAGAGGCTGAGCCGCAGGAACGGCCTCTGCATGTCAAAGAGGAGCAGAGAACAGGAGTACGCTCCCTCTGAAGGAGCGTGCAGGAGCGGGGAGGTGGCGGGAGGTGGCAGCGTCCTTGGTGAGAGGCTGAGGAGCCTCCACACACACACACACACACACACACACACACACACACACACACACACACACACACACACACACACACACACGCATACACACACATACACACACACACACATTAATACTATAAACACACACACACACACATTAATACCATAAACACACATACACACACACATTTAAATAGAGGACAAACTGGGCCCTGGTCTATCTTAGGAACAAGCATGAGGAGTCACAGCTTACCTTAGCTTTTCTACCTGCTGCTTCAGGTGATGACAGGATAGACACTAGTGGCCAATACAGTTTTTCCAACTAAAATCAGTAAAGTATTTCCGAAACGTCACCTGAGTACAGTTGCAACTTTGTGGTGTTTCTATTGAACCTGAGAAGAAACAACGTCTCCACATCCATTAACGGAGACTTGAGGAAGATGGACGTCCAAAACATTTGGTGTTTCCACAATAAATTACATATTTTAAGTAGATTTAGATTCCTTCTGTGACAAACCTCTAAGAGATAAGTACAATTACACCTGTGCATGTTTCTCCATGTCAATAGTATACAAAAGTAGTAAATACATAAACATTATACACAGATGTACCTTAGTGCAGATGGGCCACCATAATCACACATTACACATATTGCACAGTTGAGAGGTTCTCAGGTCTCACACATCTCAAGGCGGAGTAGAAACCAAAAACAAAACATAACTGAATAAGAGAATGTTGCTTTGTTTGTAGTTTTGTGGTTAAATGTATGCACGTGTGCATGGTAACTTTAAGTCAATATCTTTTACTTTAAGTGTATCTGGAGTCAATAGAAGGTTTTTACTGCTGCAGCTTCTACATGCTGGTTGCTCCGTTCACATGTTTCTGTGTGGAGCTGTGCATACAGAGATTTACTGTTGTGATGAGGAGGCCTGGGCTCCAGCTGTGAGCTGCTCTAAGCCTGCTCTCTGCTCCGCTCTTATCTCCTGCACGACCACTCCACATCTGCAAACATCTGACGCCCAGTGATTTAACAGAGATGTTAAACTTGAGCTGAACTTGCTGTTGCTGCTTCTTATCTGGACCTTAGATGGATGTAAGACACATTTATCAGTCTAGAAATATGAGTGATTGGAAGGAGAGATGTTTTTAGACCAGAAGAGACACTTTCTAAAATCAGAAGCACATGTTGAAGTGAGTGAGTCCACAGATGTAAATAACTAATGAAACAACTCATTTTTATGTCTTTCACACTCCAACACGTCCAACTAAAGCTGCGTTCTTATTGATTACTTTGGAGTCGTTTATACACATTTCTAATACTTTTCTTGTTTTGTTGTTTTTGACTAAGCATCAAACCTGGTTCTGATCTGAAACAATGAAGCTCACAATGACAAGACAGAGAAGTCTGCTCTAGTCTCGCTGTTAGTCTATCAATATGTGAGATTACTATCTCGATTGGGTTAGGGTATATTCTACTCTATTCTATTCTACTCTATTCTATCAATGCATCTGGAGCATGTTGGCCAGCGCGTCCTCTCACCTCCGACCAGCAGCTCCAGCTCGACTCGATTTGTTTTGTTGAAAAATGCAAATCAGAACGAATCCAACAAATCTTTTAGGAACCGTAAATTACGATTTTGTACACACACATCGGTGAACGCATGACTCACCTGGCAGGGCTGCACGTGCTGCATTTCACACACACACACACACACACACACACACACACACACACACACACACACACACACACACACACACACACACACACACACACACTCACACACACACACACACACACACACACACGCGCGCGCGTCTGCCAGTTCCTTACACATTAATCTGGAACTTGTTTCGTTTGGACGGTGGCAGGTATTCTCATGCAAATGACATAATTAAAGTAAATTAGTGGCCTCCAGGCCCCATAATTGTGTCACAGAGATTTGTCTCAGCTGTGAAATTTTCCCTTTTAACTGGAGCTCAAATGAGGTGCAAAGACTGCCGTCTTTCTCTGCAGCCAGATAAAAGCTCTGAATGTCAAAATGACATTTCACAGACGGCTCGCAGCCGGGACATTATGGGACTGTTAAAACCACTTAGCGACACGAGAGCAATCAAAGCCATGTTTCCGGCTCCATATGTCAAACTATGGATGAACCTTTTTAGTTATACTGATAATTCATCTGCAAACATTTCATTAACGTCTCATCTCAGGAGGAGAATGGTTGGTTTTGAGCTGATGTGAAGCTCGTAAAGATCTCTCAGTGTGTCTGTGTGTCTCTCTGTCTCTCTGAACAGGTACTCCACCAACATGATCGATCACAGCTACATCATCACCTTCTTCACCACCTGCTTCATCCTGCCGCTCGGGGTCATTTTCTTCTGCTACGGGAAGCTCCTGAGGAAGCTCAGGAAGGTCGGTATCAGAAATGTGACACAGAAATGTGCTGTAAACCTGATGAAAGCCCAGTGGAGCTCTTCACAAAACAGAGTGCAAAGAAGCGCAATTAGAATCTGTCCGTCTGTCTGTCTAGTCCAGGCACCAATGTGAATAATCAAGATTCCCTTAAACTCTGCACTGGATGAAACACTCTGATACTTTTCTTCCTATGAGTGAAAGTAGCGTGCTACAGTAAACATGGCCAGGAACTAGAAAAGCTTTCCTGAATTTCCTGATTTGGTGATTCCATCACAAATCTGTTGATCTGGAAAAACGTCAGTGACTCGGGCTCAGTGTCACGTCCTGTTGTTCTGCTCCATCAGACAGAACACTCCAGTCATTGTGAATGGGGGGATCTGTAGTCCCGCCCCCTTCCATGAACCGCCAATCACCTGTGCTGTCACAGCAGAACCAGGAAGTGATAACATGTCATGTCGCTTCACCAGCAACGCAGGAAGAGCAGAGATGAAAATCATTCATTTACACAGTTTTAACCTCAAAGCCATAGTCTATTAGTCTATCTGTAGTGTAATTTCAGTTTCAATGATTTTATGAGGATAAATAAAGGAACGTAGAAAGTTTTCTACATTCATAGATTCACAGATTGTGTGCATGTATAACTGAGAGGGAAAAGAGCTTTTTAAACATCACTCTGTGGTAAAGTCGATGTTTTTTTTGTTTTAGTTTGTGTCTAATCGGGCTGATAGACACGGCTCTGGTCTCACCAACATGGCTGCCGAGTGGCACAGCTCTGGCTCCATCTCCTCCTCTTTCCTCCTCCTCCTCCTCGCTACGACCCCTCCAGCTCATCCTGTATGTCCCGGTGTTTCCTCCAGGTGTCCCACGGCCGGCTGGCGACAGCCCGGAAGCCGGAGCGGCAGGTGACCCGGATGGTGGTGGTGATGATCGTGGCCTTCATGGTGGGCTGGACTCCGTACGCCGCCTTCTCCATCCTGGTCACCGCTCACCCCACCATCGAGCTGGACCCGCGGCTCGCCTCCATCCCCGCCTTCTTCTCCAAGACGGCCGCCGTCTACAACCCCATCATCTACGTCTTCATGAACAAGCAGGTACCTGGAAATACCTGGAAATACCTGGAAAAGTGTAGTGTTTGTTCTGGCTCCTCCAGAGGTGGTTGTTACTGAGAGGTTCTGGAGGAGTCTCTGGATCTCCTCAGTACGATTTGTGATTCTGTGAAGCAGCTTCTCATCCACACACCAGGTCTGTCATTCCGGCCAAAACCACCAGACTTCGTTTGCAGAATCTCTGATTTTATCAGCGTAAAACTAACTTCATTTAAAACAAGATAAATACTTGGTGAACTACACGCTCCAGATGATTCTGACTCCATTTTAACACATTATCACATCACGTAATATATAACATATAGCATCCAGTGGCACTATGCAACACAGAACAAATACTTGGTTACAAATACTTTCACTTTCAGGAACATGTGATGCTTTAGTAACAGCTAGGGGGCGCTGTAACTCTCTGCACGTCTCCCAAACAAGAGAAGAACACGCAGCGTTCAGCCTGTCACATGCAACATGCTAACTGCTTCATTCGTTTAAGGCATTTAGATCAAGGTTCAGATGAAGTTTAGGACAGATCCAGTGTTTCTATCCAGGTCGAGGACGTGAACTCTGAGTTTCTCTGTTTCTCTCGTGACGTTGGGTGTTGTTCTGCTGGAGCCGCTGACAGGAAGTGAGCGACGTGCTTGGTTACGTTGGAGGAAACCTGTCAGTGTTTGTGACGTCACATGAAGCTTTATTCACTATTCATATGAGAGTGAAACACCTTAACAAGCTTTCCATGTTCACACACGCTGCTCCTCACCGCCTCCGAGCCTCTGTGGAGGTAAAGCTCTTATTCTACATGACAGGTTCTTATTCTACATGCAGTTTAAGATGCTTCGGCTTTGTTGAACTATGGAAATCATCATCACTCTGAGCAGTGACGGGATGAGACGTGAAATATGAGACGCACACACTGGACTGAGAGTCTGTAGCAGTTTGGTTTCCAGTGTCTGGTGAAATGTCAGTGTCTCTGCTCCTGGTTCCTCCTCGGTCTCTGGTTCCTCTTCGGTCTCTGGTTCCTACTCAGGTTCCTCCTCAGTCTCTGGTTCCTCCTCTGGTTCCTCCTCGGTCTCTGGTTCCTCCTTGGTCTCTGGTTCCTACTCAGGTTCCTCCTCATTCTCTGGTTCCTCCTTGGTCTCTGGTTCCTACTCAGGTTCCTCCTCATTCTCTGGTTCCTCCTTGGTCTCTGGTTCCTACTCAGGTTCCTCCTCAGTCTCTGGTTCCTACTCAGGTTCCTCCTCAGTCTCTGGTTCCTCCTCAGGTTCTTCCTCAGGTTCTCCCTTAGTCTCTGGTTCTTCCTCAGTCAGAGACATGCGAAGTTAAGTAATCATTCATCTAAGCTGACCAGACAGCCAGTCAGAGAGTGAAACATACATGTGATTGCCAGATTAGCATGAATTGAGCAAGATAGTGTTATGCATGTCGTGTTAACACTAGAGAAGGTGTCCTTTAAATCATGCTTAGGTGACTTGTCTTACTCTCTTAATAACTGAGTCTGATTCCTGGATTGAACTGGACCAGAGGGAATTATTTTGAGCTGGGAAGAACGTGGAGTTGTGGAGAGCCAAGCAGAGACACAAAAGACACGTCATGTGGTTGGCAGGTGAGACAGGCAGTCAGAGTGACGTCTGTGTGCGGTTGCCAGATCAGCATGAAAGGAGCCAGATCTGATCAGAAATAAATAGGATTGGAGAACACACTCAGAGGCATTTCTGAACCATGAATGAAACCACATGAAACTAATGTTCCATAGCTTCTATGTTAACACCAGAGAATGGGATCGACCGGCCTCCTTAGAGGCTCCTCTAAGTGAGAACAGGATGAAGAGTAAACGACACTAAAAGCTGTGGGGGACAGTCAGGACCTCTGTCTGTCTATATGGGGGTGATGTTGGAGCCGGGCTGGTTGCCTGTTCTGCTCTGCTCCACAACTGAGCTGCACAAACGGGTCAGCGGACAGAACAAACAGGCTCGGTCTGAGCAGACGCTCACACACTCCTGCAGCTGCTGGAGTCGGATGACCTCCAGGAGTGAAGTTATCCCCCTCCTCCCCCTCCTCCCCCTCCCCCTCCTCCTCCTCCCCCTCCTCCCCCTCCTCCTCCTCCTCCTCAGAGTTACGTAACAAGGCAAAGTGATCCGTGGTCTCAGGGGGATTTCCGTGATGCACGACCAGTGCTGCGGCTCGCTGTCTAGATCCAGTTTTTACAGAGTTCCTCTCCTGGGATCTCAGCAGTCAAAAGGTCAGAGGTGAGAAAAACAGTGTAGAAACATCAATTTATCACTCCTAGTCTCATTTAAAGGTGGCACAGTTTGGGTGAGTGGAGTTTTTCTGCTTGTTCCCTGGTGTTAACATAGAAGCTCTGGAGCAGCGGTTTCAAACCTTTTTCTCTCTTATTTTTAGATCTATGATCTCCAGCTATAAGCTCCAGTTGTTTACTAGGCTAAATAATAATATAATAATAATATATTTAATTGTAAGCACCTCTGGACATTCATTGTATCAAATACAAGTAAACATATAAATGCAGTGATAAATATAACAAAACAGTATAAATAAAGTTACCTGAACCATGTATGCAAATGCAAAACATTTCTTTATTTGGAGGCGGGATTTAACAGGTTTACGTCACATTATGTGTCTCAGATTTGTTTAGCTACAATGTCAATGTTTGAAGTGAATCTGAGTGTAATGATTTAGTAATGCTGAGGTAAATATGCTCTTTAAAGTTCTCATTGAAGAGTCGTTCCACGTGCAGCCAAAACAGACCGGGATCGATAGGAAACGAGAGCAGAAGCAGAAAAACAAACAAACAAACAATCATAGAACAGATCAGACTGGACACGAGCCGCTTCTATGCTGGAGAGAGAAGTAGATGTTCTCTCCTCAGGAGCTCCTGCGTTTGGGGAAAACTTTATTGATTCATCTTGAGAAACGTTTGAGAACTGTTTGTGCGCTTAATAAAAACAGAAGCTGAGCTAAAACTCGTTCATTCCAACTAATATGAACTGGATGGATTAGAGTGTTTGGAGACTTTTCTGCATGATGAGAGCAGGTGAAAAAGGCCTTTTCTCAATGGTTTGATTGGTTGTTTGAGGCGGGGGTGGGGGTGGGGGGGGGTGGGGGGGTGGTGGGGTGGTGGGGGGGTGGGGGGTCAGACCGCCTGATCCACATGATGTAACACAGAGTCCGTGTGAGTGGGACGAAATGAAGCCACGATCTAGTCTAATATTTACGGCTCTCAGGATATACAGCGTTAAGGTGGATTTATACTCCAATAAAAGTCTTAAGGCGGCGCAGACAGGACATTGTTCTGTAATTGATGGGAAAAATGAAGAAAACAATGTTCCAAAAGGGAAGAAAAAACTACAAATGAGCAGAATGTTGTTGACCTTCTGTCTTCACCTGCTCACGTTCTGTTGAGTCTCTTTGTAAACTTCAGAGACGTTTATCTCAGAGATGTTTATCTGTGCGACCATGAAAACCATGATGAACGCGGTTACATGGTTTTAAAACCAGCACCATGAAGTGCTACATGTAAACCAGGTTTGCACAAAATCTGGAATTTCAATTCAGTTTATTGAAGAGTTGGAATTCACACTGAATCGGCTCACATCCTCCTCATCATCCCCACAGGATGTTGAGTCTGTTTCCCAGCAGCCGTGAACATCCTCTGAGTGAAGTCCAGCATTTCCTGTGTCTGTGCCTCTGTTGTGGCTGCACTAGGACGACCAGGCTGACAGTCCTGGTCCTGCTGCCCCAGGAACATCCCTGTATGAGGTGTTTTCTATGGCCCAGGCCTGAGATAGGTGAGATAGGTGTCATCGCCCTCTGTGCTTCAGCTTCAGCTTCAAATTGAGGAAAATCTGCTGCAAACGTGCCGGGCAGATGCGTTTCAGGCTGTTCGTTTTGGCATTAAGATGACCTTCTATGACCTTACTCTCTGTGTGCCAGAGTGTTAAAAGCTCTATTTTTCCAAAGTTGGAAGGAAGTGTTACACAAGTGGGGATGTGCGCGTTAGCAGCGAGCTGCAGGTCTGGCTGCAGCCCGCCGCTGACATTAGAGGGGCACGCCGCTGCTTTCGGGAGGTTTGCGTGTGAGCGAGTCGGGTCGTTCGGGGTCAGGAGTCGTGTTTTTATCCCCGCGGCTTCACACACAGGGAGCGGGCCGCCCAAAAAAGGTCAATTAGCGTTTTAAAGTAATGTGGAAAGCAACGATTGTGAGGCTGTTAGGGAGGGCGGCTTCACAGCTTTAGGAGGGGATATCGACAGTGTGTGTATGTGTGTGTGTGTGTGTGTGTGTGTGTGTGTGTGTGTGTGTGTGTGTGTGCGTGTGTGTGTGTGTATGTATCCCATGTGTGTCCTACTAACCATTAACCATAATCTATTTCATGGAGCAGCAGATATGATGATTAGTTGCCTATGAGTATTATATATTATATATTATAGATGGAAGGAGTGACAAGACGTAGGAGTGGAAAGACGTAAAAAGAAGGTTACAAGATAATTACCCCCAGAGAAGTATAGATGACCAAAATCTTTAAGGTGTTGTCCTTGGTTACACTGCACCTCTGATGTCTACCCTACCGTACATACATATTCTGTTCTATTCTATTCTATACTATCCTGTTCTACTCTATATTAATGTCACCTGCTCTAGTTCCTGTATGGTTCCTGTAGATGTATTAGCAGTGTTATTATCATTATTGTTGCTAATATATTGTCCGTCTTGTTTTCCTCCCAGTTCCGGAAGTGCCTGATCCAGCTGTTCACCGGCATGGGGACGATCCCGGACAGCAACATGAACCAGACGTCGGAGCGTCCGGGGATCACGGCCGAGAGCCAGACGGGGGAGATGTCGGCCATCGCGGCCCGGATCCCGGTGGGCGGCACCGTGTCGCCCCGCTCCGACGACTCCCCCACCGACTGCGGCTCCTTCGCTCAGCTCCCCATCCCCGAGAACAAAGTGTGTCCCATGTAGGAGCCCGGAGCCCCCCCGAGCCCGGCCCGCCTCCACTAACCCCCGGTCTGTGTGTTTCAGAGCCGCTCTGGACAAACACTGAGGCTCGACTCTTTAAATACGTGAAAGAGACGAGGAGGAGCAAAGGCGGCGTCTCGCTGGGCTTCGTCTGGACAGAGCTGGACTCGCGTCTTCAAGTCTTGTAAATATGCGCTTCTTCATTGTCACGTTAGAGGGCACGTGGTTCTAGCAGCCTCGGTGTGAGAACGAGGAGAGAGAGAGAGAGGGAGAGAGAGAGGGAGAGAGAGAGGGAGAGAGAGAGAGAGAGCACGCAGGCCCTGCCTTGAATTAGCAGCGGGCCGGGCAGGCGGTGGGGAGCGTCCGTCCTTTCATCTCGCCCTCCTCTTCCTCTTTGAAGACGCCTTCAGACTCGGCCCTGTTGTTTTTATGCTGTTTGGCATCACGTCTTCACTCACCTCTGCTCATCAGGAGGACGAGGCAGCAGCAGAGTCCCTCTCTCTCTCTCTCTCTCTCTCTCGCTCGCCCTCTGAATTTGGATACTCTGACTTTAGTTTGCTCCTCGCAGACGAGTTCGGGTCAAAGCTTTCATCTCGACGGCCGACGGGACACAGAGACGTCAGTCTCCTGTTGTTGACGGAGACGGAGGACGACGACATGTTTCTGAAGTGCCAGCAGGGGATCCACACACACACACACACACACACACACACACACACACACACACACACACACATGCAAGAACATACACAGCAAACAGACATGCAGTATGTATGGGGTGGGCAGTGCGACCTAGAATCTGAAACATGGTATATTTATTTGTGTTTTCATGGTGATGGAATTGTTGCAGAAACATGAAAGCGAGTCTCGACTTTCAGAACTGGGACGAATGCGTTTGTTCAATGAATGAACATAGTGTGATTCATTACCACAGTCTGGCTGTAACTCACACAAAGAAATCTCCAAAAGTGCAACTTTACCAGAAATGCAGCAACATGCTGGAGCTGCTCACATACGACCAGCTTCTCTGGGTTTGGGGTCAAACTCAGAGTCGAGCTCCAGGTCAGAATGCTGCAACTCTGAACTTCTGCTAATCTGATCCAGGACCAGTCCTGCACAAACTATCACTGTTCACATATCAGCTTAATATTACCATACCATTAAATGACTGTACCATGCATTCTGCATGTATGTGTATTTGGCCCTGTTGCCCCCCATGTGACTTATGTATTTGTTTACACATATGGTATATGTTTACATACGTATATGTTTAGTACTGAGATGATCTGAAGAAGGAACTGTTGCATGAATGCCACCTGGTTGATCCAGTCCCAGACAGACTGGAATGCCCACCCCTACACACACACACACACACACACACACACACACACACACACACACACACACACACACACACACACACACACACACACACACACACACACACACACACACACACTCTGTCAGACTGCAGATCTCTGCCTTTATTATGACGAGCCCCCTACAGGCACTGTGTTGTACTACACCGCTGAATATTCTAGCACAAGAGTGTTGTTATAAAGGAAGCACTGAGTGTCCACAGGTCACCAGGTCACCAGGTCACCAGGTCAACAGGTCAACAGGTCAATAGGTCAACAGCAATATTAGAGCTATTCAAAACTGTCTCAGCACGTCGGTGTCGCTACAGTAGCTGTAGCAGTGGGTGTTAACGTGTCCTCTACGCAACTTTGTGCTGCATGTTTGTTCACTATTACTACTGGATATTTGTCGAAAACACTGTCGTGTGACTCACTGTGTTTGATGAAGTTTCTAAAAGTTGTCGGTGTCCGTCCAGCGATGTTCTGAGTGTGTGTTCCAGTCACGTTCGGCCTGGTCGGAGTCGCTCCGAGCAGCTGTGCGTCTGTGCCAAACTTCCCCAGTGATGCCTCCGTGTTAAAGCACACACACATGTCAGCAGAACGACATCACGCACCAGCTCAACTCTGCCCGACTCCCCTGGAGCCCCTGAAGTCCCCAGCAGCTGATCCATCACTTCATGATGTGAAAGCTGACTGAATGTGAGAGGTTCTTTATGGTTAAACTGTTTCTCTACTGTTAGAATATGTTCCAAATGTTGAGAAGAGAGCGATGAATCGATACCTTCAGTCACAGCATCAAGCTGATACAAGGAATGTGAAGTCACATGAGAGGCAGCCAATCAGAGGGAAGTCACGTTTAGTCTCATGTAGTCATGTAAAGTAACGCAAAGTTATGTGTGGTTACTTTGAGTCTCGCAACATTATCAATGCTCTTCTAAAAGTCATGACTGATGGGACTTCAGGGGTTCTGTAGGAGACCAAGCTGCTTTCATCAGTTTTTTCCTCCATGTGGAAAAGCTCTAAGATCAGAAAGCTCCTCTTCACCTTCTGCAGCCGCTGGTTTGGTTTCCTCCGTACTCACAGCATTCTGACTCTGACTCTGAGCTGCCGGGAGGCTGCGGCTTCATTTTCACTCTGATCGCTTTGTTTCTTTTCTCACTCGTTTCCCTCCGGCCTCGGCGCAGAGGGACGACGTGCGACGGCCTTTTTATGGTCGCTGTTGCTGCCCAGTGTCATGTTTGGAAGCCATATCTCAGGTCTGGCCCGTTCTGTTGCTATGGTTTGCAGAAATAAAATAGTCCACTATATCCAGCTCTGTTGCACAGCAGCATCTTTAATGTGTATATTTCATTTGTTTTTCTTGCATTACACTCAAACACCAAATGGGATTTTGCAGCATTAGCATCTGGAGGCGCGATCTGTGAACCATCTCCAAAGGCTTAAAATGTGGTAAACACCAGGAACATAGAGATTTGTGTCCTGATGCTGTTTTAAAACATAAAGTCTGTTGATTTTCAGATAAAAAGTGTTTATGGAAAGTGTTGGAAAAGCACAGGCCAAATGTAGCAGTAGCAGTGAACTATGGCTTGGATGTCTCGTGCTGTGACCTCTGGAGTTAACGTCAAACAACAAGTGTCTCAGCCTCTGTCTGCACCTCCACCTGAGCAGGTTGAAGGAGACCTAGAACACAAAGAAACTCTGTTACATTCAGTGGCTGAATGTACGATTCACATGTGAAACAAACTGAACTGGACTGTGAGTGGCAGGACAGACAGCCAATCAGAGGGAAGTGGCATTTGGTCTCGTATAGTCCTGTTTAGCCACCTTAGTCATGTGATGTGAGTGGCAGGTTGCCATGTAAGCATGAAAGGAGCTGGATCTCTAAACATATTCTGAGGCTACTTAGCTGTATCCGTGCTGACCGTCAGATTTGGCAGCTACGTTTTTACAAGATAATCTCAGTACAAGTCAAGTTTAATGAAACAGGAGTTGTTTGTAAAACTTGTTCCACTATTCAACTCTGAGGAAGAGTTGGTGAGGCTGATGACAGAAATGGGCTGAGGACAGTCTGAGGTTTTTCTGGAAACCAGTGAAACCAGTGTCCCATAGCTTCTACGTTAACCCCGGAGAACGAGGAGAAACGCTCCATCCTGCCATCCTAGGTCTCCTTTAGATACCTCAGCTCAACATGAACATGAGAGCACAGCAGCTCAAAATGTCTGCTGCTGTGTGTCCACACACACACACACACACACACACACACACACACACACACACACACACACTCACACAGGTGCGGAAACAGCAGGTGTGCAGAGGGAGCCCTGCACTTGTTGGTTGTGTTGTACTACCAGGGGCATGTGTGTGTCATATGGTTTTCTTTTCTTTTTGTTTTTGTTTGTTTGTTTTGTTGTTTTGTTTTCACTGTCACATGAGTGCTTTTGTCTGGAGTTTGAGTTCCACAAGTTTACAGGTTATAGGTGCATGCTGGGTATGAACATGTCTGTATTAAACTATATTTTCTGAAAAGCAACTGTGCACCGTGTTGGTCTGTTATCATGTGGTGCCTTCACACACACACACACACACACACACACACACACACACACACAGACACACACACTCATCCTTAGCTGCAGCCCCTCTCCATGTCCGTGGTAACCGTGGCAACCAGGCACAACAAAGATGGAGACATCTTGAGGCATCAAAAAATGAAAATGTCTTTACTTTATCAAACAAACCTGAAATGAAATGATTCAGTCTCTTTCTAAAGAGAAGAGTTTCACTGTCATGTTGTGTAAGAACATGATGGGAACCCGACACCAGACAACATGACGACAACTGAAATAAAAACAATAGCTCAACTATGAACATCTTAAACTGGACGAGCAGGAAAACCTGGCCCGCATCATGTAGCTATTTCATAACTAAATGCAGCTCATATTTATTTAATAAAAGAAAAGATGCGTTTTCTCTTTTGGAGATTGACCTGCAGCTGGAGGTTGTTGTGTTCCTCTCAGAGAAGGTGAATGTTCTGGGCCACAGTCCTCAGTGTTTCCAAGCAGAAGAGTGTGAACTAGGAGGAAGAGCTGAGAGCAGCTTCTGGATGGTGCTAACACTGGAACACGCTGTTTTCTTATGCTGCAATGCTGCAATAGAGCTGCAACAACCAATCGATCGATTGATTAATTGACTCATAAAATGAATATTTTCATAATCAATTGATTGATTTGAGATTTTTTGATTAGCATTTTAAAACATTGAGAGGGATTGCAATGGATTTGGTCAATATTCTGATCTCAGCTTCAAAAGTCGTGAATATTTTGAGTTTTCTTTAGTCTTTGATGAAAAAACAAACAAACAACTACTCGATTAATCTGGAAAATAATCAACAGAGTGATCGATTCTTGCAGCCCTACATTGTGACTTTACCTTATAACACTTACATTTCTTGTTGTTGCAACATTCTGTTCGTTGTAAAATGTTTTTTTAATCTTTTTGTGACACTGAAACATTTTGTTCCTTGATCTCCTCTTTGACCTGCTGTCATATCAGTGTCATATCCAACATGTCTCATATCTCTACTGAGGCAAAGTTATCTGGGGACATAAATCTGGATTGTTTCATGGTTGTGTGCAGCTGGTGTCAGGTGTGAGTCTCTGTGATGTCTGCAGATCCAGACACGCTGTGGTCCAGGTAAATGAGGGATGAGAACAACGAGTTCAGCTCGTTAACATCGCCTGCCGTGATGCAGAGCATCAATAATAGAAAGAGGAGCAGATGAAACGTGAGCCTCACCAGGGTCCTCTCGTCTCTGGACGCCCCCCTTCAAGGTCTCCTCCCAGCTCCTGGTCTGCAGGTCGATATCTGGAGACCTGCCTGTGATGATGGATGTTCCACCACGTCCATGCTGGAGGAGGAAGTGAGGTAGCGTGGCCTGTGACACAGCCGGCCTCGGGAGGCCTCCACAGCGCGTCCCTAGAGCCGCGTGCTCCAGATGAGACTGTGAGACATGACACACGCGTGCAGCTCGATGTGAATAAAAACTGCAACCAGCAGCGTTTGACCTTCTCGGCTGATGGAGAAGACGAAGAAAATCTGGAGCGGGTTGTGATTTACAGTGGACACGAGGCCGTTTATCAAAGATTCATTTCACAGAATCATTTACCTCAGCGTCCTACTGGTCTCTGTTTGCACCTGCACTGCCTCCATCTCCCCGTCTTTCATGTGCACGCATCAGAAACTCTGCCCGAGGCGTGTGCATCGTCCTCTGAGAGGAGCAGAGGCTGAGGAGCTTCTGGAGCTCGTTGGGATTCAGTGGAAGCTTCTGGAAGTGTCCTTTGAAGCAGTGACAGCAGCGGCTCCACGTCCAGGTGAGCTGGTAAATATTTACACTGCTCCTCAGACCAGGAGCTGAGAGCGACAGCCGAGATGAAACCAGAGGAGAGGAGGAGGAAACAAACAACAAGCAGAGGCCACAACGTCAGATCTGAGATCTGCAGAGAATGATGAGAGAACGATCTGCAAGTTTCCAGCCTGTGATGTTACACACAGCGCAGCCTCTGCAACAAAATACTAAAATCACAAGTCTTTCTCACTTAACACAGGTGTGTTAATTACACGTGTTTTCAAAAAGTAGATTAAACTTCATCTTAATATCTCTGACATTTCAATTAATCAGTCAAACTTTCTTCTCTGTCATGCAGAGAGGGCAGTGACACCCTCCATCCCATAGATACATAGAAACAGGAACACTCCCTTACTGGACACTCAGACCTGAACTGTACTTCATATTGTGACATCTCAGGAGGTTCATGAAGAAGAGAGGCAGGAGACACACTGACCACATGTGACTGTGAACATGTGACTGTGAACACGTGTGAGCATCAGCTCCATCGTTGTTATCGTCTCCTGTCGCCTGCTTTGCGCTGATATCCAAACACTCCCTCCGGGTTAATAACTCCTCCCTGGGGAACTTTTCCACCTCCTCATAAATCACCAGAAGTGCTCACACTCTGCTCCAGTCGCCGCCGTGACAGCCGCTGTCCATCATCCGTGTGAACCCGGCGCCGAGACGTGCAGATGAAGGTGAGAGCGATGGACGGCGTTCCGGACTCATCCGTCTTCTCTCCTTAGGATGCCGAGACGTGGCGGCGCTCCGGCCCGGGCGTTCCAGGGAAGGTCGGCGAGGAGCTTCCTGCAGCTTCTAGAAGCTCCATGGAGCAGACCAGGCCTCAGCGAGCTGAGTCTGGACCTACCTGGGCCTTCACCTGAGCCAACCACACACACACACACACACTGACAAATGAATTCATGAGCGTCCTCTACACGCCAAAAAGTGACACAAATCTATATAAAGACTATATGAAGTGCAACTACCTCTCCATGTGCAGTAAGCATGGAGGAATGAATGCTGATGCCAAAGAAAGTCACAGAGCAGTCACATAGGTCACATAGGTCACATAGGTCACATAGGTCACATAGGTCACGTAGGACTTCAAGAAGGCTATGAGCTCTTGTTTCACTCCCGCCCACTTAAACTCAAACCGTGATTGGTCGATCATCACTCCATCACTCCCATTCATGATGTCCTCCTAATCAATGAACCAGCTGACCAGGCTTCGATCAAGACGGCCGATTCTGATTGGACAACATGTTGACAGTGAACTTAACTTTAGAACATGGATGAGAGAAACATACTTATTCAATGCTTATATTGTTTGGTTCAGAATGTTTTAGGTCCTCCTCTGAAGGCGTCGCTCTGTTGGACAGATTAAAACTTTTGAAAGGAACTTTTCACATTATTATTTCATATAGCTGAATGTTTGTGGAACTGAGCAGCTGTTTGACCAGCTTTCCTGGGGCCTTTTATAACAAGTTCTCAGCAACACTCGAGGCAATATTTTTCTGATTCTGATGAATCTTTAAAAGATAATAAGAACTTAAAACACACAGAAGGACAGAGGGGAGGCAACCCTGAAATCCGCTAAGGTGTAAAAGTCGTCTCAGGTTCTTTCCAACTTTCCAGAAACACCAAACGATCCAGCTCTGACCAGGAGATGTAGCAGCAAAGAAGCTCTGACACAAACAGCGAAAACTTTCAGTTCAATCAAAGAATAAATCTGGGACGTGGATGTTCCACATGGGAAAAACACGTTTTCAGCTTTCGATCTCTCCTCAGGTCGCATCGTTTCATCTCTCTGTGTTTTACAGCCGGGAATAACTCCTGGCAGGTCAGAAAGTTTGACTCCTGAACTTCTCGTCTCCTCATTCCTCCTCCTGCTCCTGCTCTGCTCGGACCCTCAGGGAGGTCCAGATGAGAAATCAAAGCGCTGATCGTTTATCAGAGCGACTCCCACGCGCTCAACCTCGAGACCCGAGACGGACGGAGACGTCAGGAGGCGATGCTGCGAATCTGCTCTGATCAATACAATCAATCAGGAGGAGGAGGAGGAGGAGGAGGAGGGGGAGGAGGAGGGGAGGAGGAGGGGGAGGAACGCCAGAGGTCATTTGTCCGTTGCACACTCATTTGATGGCTGCACTTATGGACTTCGTGCTCTCGGTGGGAAACTGAAGCTCTCAGGCCCAGACTGAAGCTGCTGCTCCTGCAGGAGCTGGATGGATGACGCCTCCTCCTGACGTCTCCTCCAGTGCCTCTGTCCCCAGCTCACTGGTCAGACTGGGACTCTCCGCTGATTGGATCTGGCTCTTTATGATCCTGGAATCACACCCAGCGGATGTTTAGCTGCCACTCAGAGTTATGATGCTGCGTTCAAGGCCTCCGGGACAAAACGGAACCCAGGAAGTTCAGTTCAGTCCTTCAGTTTGAGAGGAAACCTTCACATTTTGATTTTATTCATGTATCAGATGTTCTGTACAAGCTTTGATAAACTGCTTTTAAAGACAATATTTTCATAATGTTCTTGATGTTTAGCTTTAACCTAAATGTCACAACCTTTTACAACCTAATTAATACAATTATAATTAACTACCACCTAATGAGTTATAACCCTAACCCTGAACTGAATCTATTTGAGATTCAATTATTTTTGTTTAGCAACTCAAGTATTGTTCAATCATTCCATTCAGTTAACAAACTCAAAACCAACGTGTGATGCACTTGCAGGAAACATTTCCACAGATTAATGAAACTAATTAAACCTCTTTACACCAATGTTACAATGAAATGTATTTCTGTTTTCTTTCACTGGGACAGAGGAGCAGCGTCTCTGCAGCTTTGACCCAGTAAATAAGAATCACAGTGATCTGAACCAGACTGGATGCCTTACATAGCCGCTGGTGACACATGGAATCACTTTAGCTCCTGATTTGACTGGAATCCTGACTCGCCGGGAACGTTTCAGGTCAGTCAGAGCGAGAACAAACCAGTCAGAATCAGCTTCTACGTGACCCGGGTCTACAGGTTCCTCTGCACGTTCTCCTCGGTCTGAGGACACGCTCTGCTCTCTGCAGCTTTGCACCTGAGCCAGTTCTGACCCCTTCAAGTTTCCCTTGATATTCAATGGAAGTTTAACTCCAACTAAATTGCATTTTTGTGTCTATGATTTCTCGTTTGATTGATCTTGTTTCAACTGTCCAGTGTTTCTTCACCTCTGCAGATCTCTATGTATCATCTAATGTAAGAACAGTGAAAAACAATGAAGTTGTCTTGTCTCTGTACATACAGTAACACTTCCAAATAAGGTGCCACAATAAACAGTACAATAGCAAGTACTAAGACTATAGTAAGGGTTGTTCATTATTACCTGTGTGTCTAATTGGCACAAGTTAATGGTTCTCAAACATTGAGTCTGAGGTCCTACTGTAGCTACTTTACTGTTTAATGTGGCCCCTTATTTGGAAGTGTTACCGTACATACTTCTTAATTTCATTCAGTGGTTTGTTATGTTTATTCTTTATCTTCTTTTTACCTCTTATTTATTCTGTTTTTTTGTGCTTTAAGCTTGGTTGCCAGGTCCTGATCCAGATCCTGGTCATAACATCAGAGTTTTCCTCAAACTTGATCCAATATTTATCGTTTCATTTGCTCTGAGCAGATGGAAAACAAAACGATACCAAAGAAACACAACAGACGAGGAGGCTGGAGCGTCTGGCTCTTACGTAAGTGTGTGTGTGTGTGTGTGTGTGTGTGTGTGTGTGTGTGTGTGTGTGTGTGTGTGTGTGTGTGTGTGGACTAGCAGACTAACCATGTTCACGTGCCGGGCGGCTCGTAGAGCTCGTAAAAGGCCAGGTCTAATTGCTGGTGTATAAATATTCCACAACATCAGTCTTTTTTCCTCCAGATGAAAAAGGACATTAGGGCTTTCTATTTCCCCCCTGCACTGTTAAACCCATCATTAATTGATAAGATGTCATCATTTTGTCGAGGCTTCAGCATGAATATTTGATCTGGGATTGTGGCTCTGATGAAAGGAGCCTGAACGTGAAGGCTCCTGTGTTGTTGCTATCGTCAGCTGATCCCAATGGAAACTAAAAATAAAACCAAATGTCAGTGATAGATTTTGGCTGGAATGGGAGATGAATTTAAATACTTTCTAAATTGGGCTGTAAAATAATTAGTCTGGAGAGATGATGTGACTCCTCCTGTCACCTGCAGGAGAGCTCTGCGGGGTAATGACACCGCGTCTCCTCCCAGGGCTGTGCCTCATCAGAGATGAAGCTCCCTCCACCAGTTTGTTGTGGATTTGACCACAAATGAGATCAAAGATGAAAAGCAGGTAAAGAGCAGGTAAAAGCAGGGTGTGAATGGGACTGTGCCATGTGGAGCGACCCACCTATCACACCTCATGGTAAATAAAAGGTCTCGAGGTAACAGTACAAAGGTTTAATACAGAGGTTCATATAGACAATGAGCAACCACATAGATCTATGTAAATCTAGAAACACACACATAGATGCAAAATAAACAAATGAATAGACACATAAACATAAACCTGACAGTGAAAGTTTGTGCTTCTCTCTCTATAACATGAACATCAGCTGACAAATATCATCCCACAATCTCTGTGTATTTAATATTCCAACAAGTGACAGTTTTGCAATCATGATGTGATTGTTTACCTCGTATGATTTGTGTTTTTTTTTAACTCTTTTCATCATATTATCTTAACTTGTCTTTTCTGCATGTACAGGAAACAAACTTTTGTCACAAAACTGTCCAGCTGTTCTGAGCTGCACCTAAACATCTCAACAGCTGTTTTTTTCAGGCTTTGAAGCCAAAGATCACGATGAAGAAAGACTAGGACTGACACACACACTGTAAACGAGTACAGAGTGGAAGGAGAAGGAGAAGAAGAGGAAGGAGAGGAAGAGGAAGAGGAAGAGGAAGAGGAAGAGGAAGAGGAAGAGGAAGAGGAAGAGGAAGAGGAAGGAGGAGTGGAGGAGGAGTGTAAACTACAGCCAGGACATCAGAGGATGACAACATTATACATCACAACCTGCAGAGTACGAATCCCAGAGGACACCAGGGAAAGGTGTTGAGTCGCTCAATTTCTTCTTCACTGCAGCGGAACAGCAGAATACACACACACACACACACACACACAGACACACCGAGAGACAAGACAAGAGGCAGAAATTCCCAGAATACTAAGATGCTGAACCACTTGGTGAAACACAAACATCAGGAGAGAGAAAGACAGAGGAGAGCGGAGAGGAGGAGAACAATGAGAACTGTAAATAAAACTCATACATTTCTAAAAAAAACTTTAAAACAAAGTGTTTCCATCTCACTTTGTTCACATCTCCAGGTCACGTGACCTGACGTAGGGGTCACATGACCAGTTCCCTTCAGACCAGATGGACAGAGGAGGAGACTCAACTGTTTCTACATCTGATTCAAAGATCTAAGAAAACTATGTTCTGGACGTCCATCTTCCTCAGAGTGGAGGACCAGGACCACATGGTACCAGGGTTATTATGGGATGGAGCAGGACCACATGGTACCAGGGTTATTATGGGATGGAGCAGGGCCACATGGTACCAGGGTTATTATGGGATGGAGCAGGACCACATGGTACCAGGGTTATTATGGGATGGAGCAGGACCACATGGTACCAGGGTTATTATGGGATGGAGCCGGACCAGAATTACGTCTTATACGCAAAATAGAAACACCTGCAAGTAGCAGCTGGGCTTTGTGGACATTTGAGAAACATTGATTTTATTTTGTGGAGCCAGGAATAGAAACACAGATGGAGATAGAGACAGAGACAGAGACAGAGACAGAGACAGAGACAGAGACAGGTCTCAGGTCTGAGGAGATGGAAACTCTTTCAGAGGCAGAAGAAGTGAGTGATGAAGGGTGAATTTGCAGGGTTCCTCTGCCCGGGCCTGAGGATCCAGAGAGTCTGAGTGATAATGAGTTTAATAGACCGGCTCTGAATCACACGGTGTTCAGATGCTCTTACAGCAGCCTGAGTGCTGCTTCTGGAGACAGAGTGAATGTGGCCAAATGAACCCAACGCACTCAGCAAACACTCCTCATCCATCATTAGGTTGTGAGGAGAAAGGCCCGGATCAGAGGAGGAGGTGAGACAGGCGAGTGAGGAGGCAGAGGAGGAGCGGGGACTCTGCCATTCACTCAGAACCACATTTGGACAATAATCACACAGAGGCTTCAATAGCATCTGTAAACCTGTGGACTAAATGAGTGAAAACATCACAGGTTTGAATCTAATGAACTTCACGCATTGATTTCTTTTTTTCTTTTATTGCCTCAGTCGTTCCTGACATATGATCCACTTTAAAGAGCTGACAGCTGCAGGTGTCTCTCCAAACAAACATCCATTAGCTGCTGTTGTAGCTGCTGTTTGTGTAAACTGTGACGATCTGCTGAGTGTGAAAGCAGCTTCCTGCAGCTTCAGGCGGGATCAGAACTGCTGCAGCCACAAAGTCGAGTTAAAAAGCTGCTGAAAGGCTCCGAAAGAGCTGAACACTGGAAGCACAAAGTCAGAGGTCCCAGAGCTTGCAGGTCCACATGTTGACATGGAGCAGCTTCCCATTAACTCACATTATCCCTCAGTCTGGAGGCGCCCTCCCTTTGCTATCATACTGGTCATGCCCCAGTACCAGAGAGTTCACTCTATTACAGAATACATCAATCTGATATCAATGTGAGAACCTTTCCCAGACTTCCCAACCTGCAAAGCGTCATTCCATCATTCCAGCTTCATTTCTGTGAATGGACGGATGTCAGAGGGATGTCAGAGGGACTCCTAACCCTTAGTCTCTGACCTATCCCCTCCCCCAGCCTCTTACTGACCCGCCTCACAACCACCATCCAGGACCAGTTCTTTGTCTATGGGAACAGAAAGAACGGTTCCAAATGAAGCACTGGAACCTGTGGGAACACAGTGGGTAAGAAGACACATGGATGGTTTTAAAGATTTCATCTACGTGAAAAAACAACAACAACAAAAGTATAGAAATGTAGAAGGAGAGAAGAACTAAACGACTAAAGAACTGAACGTGACATCCCAGAGACATCCACCTCCTCTAGGAGCCACCAGACCATCATGTCCAGTCCACCTGTCCTTAGACGCTCTCAGAGTGAAAACAGGTCAGAGCCGAGCAGAGGAGGAAGAGGAGGACGAGGAGGACGAGGAGGAAGAGGAGGATGAGGAGGACGAGGAGGATGAGGAGGACGAGGAGGATGAGGAGGAAGAGGAGGACGAGGAGGACGAGGAGGACTCTGGACCCCTGCTGTGTCCGTCCCTCAGCAGCATCACAGCCTCCCTGCTCATCAGTGATGCAGTTTGACGGGTGGTTGTGATGGAGTCCTCTGGCTAATGGCACTGATTGATGACGCGATGGTCTGAAAGAGAATCTTATTAGAGAGAGAGAGGACAGCAGGTGAGGGACGAGGCCGAGGAAGAGGAGGAAACGTTTCCCTCGTTGTCTGATACGGACGCAGGTTTCCATTCCTCAGCAGGGATTAAACAGAGACGAGAGATTTCATCACTCGGATGATTTAACGCCGACATTTGTGGAGGAAGCAGTTTTGATCTTTCCTCTGGATTGTTTCATGTTGGAAGTTTGTGGAAACGTTGTCGTTTTTGAGCGATTAGATCCGACGTTTTAAAAGTCAGCTGGCGACAAATAAGAGATGCGACAAAGACAAGGAGGACGTTTTTTCTCGTCTGCTTTGATATAATTTACTTCAAAATGTCCCTGTGGAAACTTCCCAGAGTGAATTTAATAAAGTTATTATCTCCACTGAACCAAAATATCACCGCTGTCACCTGTTGAGGCTGCTTAAAAAGTTTTAAACTTTTCTCTTGGACTCTCTGGAGCAGCTTCCATTAAGTCTTTGGATTCAATTAAATTCATTTTAACTTCAAGTGGCAGACGGGTTCAGATATAAAAAAAAGTAAAAATTAGTCTAAACAGTCAATGATGCATGATACCAATTTCTTATAATGTAAAAATAGAATTAAAAAACCAAGGACATCTGCACACAAAGTAGGATTGTTTTCTTATTTTATGAAGAGTTTACACAGT